>MU968403.1:2753436-3196057 GCA_034641835.2 Pinus albicaulis | reverse complement strand
TGTTTGTGCTCAACTTAGTGTTCCTAAATTGAGGTCATAAATTGTCAACTAGGGCTAGTAAACTGTTGAAGTGAAGTGCACCATATGTGCCTAAGTAACCTTTTCCTACTTCGTTGTGTTTAGTGTTTTTATGATGTTTTTGGTTTTGTGATTTTGTATTAAAAAGGGAAAGAACTAAATGTTGATGAAAAGAAGTTGTTGGTCACACTAGAAACAATTCTAAATCATGTGTGGTATGCAAAACTAGACAGTAACTCACAACACAAATTTAGTCCAATTCATTTGTTAGAGACATGTTGGAATACTTCAGGAAAAGGATAAATTTAGTGCAGTGAGGTTTTCCTAAACAACAATTTACCATATCACAAAACATATCTTATCCATGACTAGATATTTGTTTGAACATATTTGGAAAAGTTAGTTCTGCAACACAGTGAATAATTCTACTCTAAATTAATCAAGGATACCGAAACTAATCTATTCTGCAACATAAATTGTCATTAGTAAGCCTTATTCGAAAGTTAAAGTCTTTTGAGATAATTTTGAGGAAAAGGCTAGTTGCACAATTATAAGAATCTGCAGAATAATCAAAGCCATGAAATGATATTACCAATTCCTGTCTGCATAGTGATATGTTGGAAGAGTTTAATAACAGGAGTGGTTTTTGTAAATAATGAAGGCCTTAGTCTAGTAGAACAGAACTATCATTCAACTAACTAGTGAGACTTGGCTATACGTTAAGCAAAACATGAACGAGAATGCAATTAATCTATTTTGAAATACAAATGAAAGAGTTAAGCTAAATTTCAATTAATCAAACTGAAAACACAGTGACCACAACTGAGCTAAAATGCAATTATTTATACTGGAAAGATGGTGAACAGAATTAAACTAAAAAGCCATTATCAAACTTGAAATGAAAGGACAGAGCATGAACTAAATGAAATTTAGCTCCGGAGTACTCTAACTAATTTGTCATGCAACTAACTATGGGATTCTACAGCCCATTTAGTTCATCATGAATGGTATTTTGGAAGAGCTTGTAGAACAATCCTGGCTGTACAATTCAATGCAATTGAATACAACATAAAAACTGAAAGCAAGTACAATTAAAAACTAAGACATCACAGCTATTTCCTACTCATTGTCATGATGTTTTGGAAGAGCTTTTAAGAGTAAGACTAGCTGCAAACGTAAAACTAACTTCTAAAATACTACAATTGAAACTCATTCATCATTAATGATATTTTGGAAGAGTACATAAGAACGAGATTCAACTGTAGCATACAATACAAATGAACATAAAAACGCAGAGTTCAGAAAATTAACTAAGCTAAGAATGAAATGAGAATTACTTATCTAAATCGTATAAATGAGGCTGCTCAGGTGGCAGGGGCCCTCTACCACCAGCGTAGCACAAAATCTTTAACTCCTCAACGTTGCTTCAATTCATGCATCAAAGCTGAACTTCTTTTATTAAAGGAAAACGTTCAGAAAAATAGAGTAACACAGTCTTGGAGAACTAAAAACAAAACATCCACTAGCTAGCGTCTCTCGGTCTCCCGAGTGATTCTTATAATGGAATTACATAACTACTCTTTGAGAAAAACAGGGATAAGTGTCTTTCCCACTTCTAATCGAATTAAAACTCTCATTGAAGGTTGTGTGCTTTGCTGCAGACAGCTGTAGAGTCTGTGTCCCGGTAGAAATCTACCTCTTGGTTTTGGTTTCCCACGTGCATAACCACCTGTAGAATTGTGCTCAGACTTTGTAGGGAGCAAGGAATGATGTGGATGAAGTCTGGAATTTGCCCATATGTGCTTTTCTTTGAGACGACACCTGTAACCCATTTAAACACTAAAACAGCTGCGGAATGCGTGATCAGCTACAGAACGCCTGTATTTTGTAGCTATTTTGCAGAAAATTATTAAAACAACGAAAATCATGAAAATACAATATGTTAATCAATTGCATGTAACCTTTAAGCAATCCTAATCATTCTTCATTGATTTTAGGCTTATGAAGTGATAAAAGAATGATGGAATGAAGTGAAGGTTTGTAAAAGAGAAGGCAATTCTAGGGCTCAACATACCCCCACTGCAAGACTATTGCATGTCCTCATGCAATTTCATCAAAACTTTATTCCATGTGCTCTGAAACCTCTGTTAGAACATCCAACTTTATATTTATGCTTCTTTTGGCCCTAATCTATTTTCTAATCTCTGTTAACTTTTCAGAAATTAGTTCTTCATCTTCCTCTTGTAGTGGAGTGTCAAGTTTATTTTCAATAACCATGTCAGTTTTTCTTCTTCTGCTCCATCAAAAGATTTGGCAAAAGATTTTGTAATCTCCTTATGGAAGCCATCAAATTTCTCTATAAAATTTAGCCTCCCTGCTTGTTGTAGTAGCTCCTTGACTTATGGATATCCTTCCAAATACTTGACTTCAACTGATTCTATCCTGAAAATTAGCCACATTCCTCCTTTGTGCAGATTATCTTCCTTTCAGAATTACTTTTCTATGCTTGAAGCTAGATTGACTACAGAGTCTAATGCTTTATTTTGAAACTGTATCTCTGTGTCTGAAGATGGATTAGTTGAAGAATGATGCTTCACCTTAGAATTACCTTTCTGCACTTAGGGATGGATTGGCTGCAAAGTGTAATGGAAGTGAATGGATGGAGGTAATTAAGCTATAAGGGAAAATGAAGTGGCTATGGATCTGATGGAGGGTGAAATAAGTGAATGATACAATCTTAAGGAGATGTGGAATAGTAGGTTGGAATGTTGGATAAGGGATATGGCCAAGATATGTTAATCAATTCGAATGATAGGTTGTTTTAGGAAACATATGATTATACACATTGTATCTATTTCATGTTTTAACTTTTTTCTATTAAAATAATTTTCACAATTTACCTCAGAATTTTTGACCTTGTTAATTGTTGTGCTTGATGTTGTTCCTTTGGTCCTCTTTTAGCATATTGGTCTTCAAAACAGAATCCTTCAATTTCCTGTAATCATCATCTCTTTGTAGGCTGTACAATTGTGTCAGAACTGCTGAATAAGATGTGGCTGCAACATGCAATCTGTAAAAATAAATGAAGTATGAATATGGAAGATGGATGTGAAATGTAATGGAGTGAAAGTGGAATAGGACTTGTGAAATGAAATGAAAATGGCGTGAGATGGAGTGAAAGTGGAATGGACTTGTGAAATGAAATGAAAATGGCGTGAGATGGAGTGAAAGCGGAGTGAGATGGAGTGGAATTGTAGAATGAAATGAATTTTGCAATTTCTCTCAAATGGTACATCATACTTCCCTGAAATTTTCTGAGGTTGTTACCAATATTATTATGCATTTTCCGACGAAAAATCTCTGCTGTTGGTTGCACAGATCTCCCAAAAAATGAGAAATGGCTGTAGGTGAAAGTGGCTAATTTCTTGAAGAATACACACTGAAATTTTCTGAAATTTTTTGTGTTTATTCACCCTACCTCAATGCATTTACCATAAAAATTTCAGGACCAACGGATGCACGGTTTGAAAGTTATGATAAAATCAATTTCTGCCCTGTTTCACCCTTCATTTTGCCCAATGTTGCAACAAAAAAAAGTACGCCACGAACTCATTTTAAGGCCAAATTGAGTGATTCCAAAGGGAAACTGTGTATTTTTACCTTCTCTACTGCCACATGCTTCTAGAATTTCATTTTGATGAAGAAAAGGTGCTGCTGTGCAAAAATACTCAAATCTGTCCTATTCTGTCCATAACGCTGAAAATTGAAAATCTGCCTGAAAAACCCTTCTGAAATGCCCTTAAAAATTGTTTTTTTCCAAATTCTGTCTGCGTTTTACTCAATTTATCATATTCTGAGAAAACCCAGAAGCTCAGAATTTTTTATTTCTGCTCCAGTCTCTTGCAAAAGTTGCGCCAAAACTGCCTTCTGGAAAAAGTTGCAAAAAGACGAAAACAGGCTGCTACAACAATGGCTGCAGAAACTGCCACTTTCCGCAGCTGTTATTGAATTGACAAAAATATGAACATGCTGCTACAAGAAACTAATAAAATTCACTGCTGCAAGTTGTTGTTGATTCCATAAAACCATTAGTCTTCATCAAAGCCAACATTCATGGTACAATTATTACCATGCGAATAAATGTGTCGAAGTCGAGCATGGGAAGAAATCATTGGATTACCGATCAATAATGAAAATCGTTAACCAATGCGAGACAACTCACCGATAATGTAAATGAGTGTCAAGGTACCTCAGTGCATCTTGACAGGGACGAATGAATGTGTCGAAATCGAGTCGCCTGCAAGATTTGACAATCAAGAGACATTGTTGTATTCCCATTGTTATCAACGAGGAGGCTTGCCATTGATGAATGCAAGCTCCAAGGCACTCCAAATAATCTCTAATCTTGATCCCAGATAAAGTGTTGAGGTCGATGGGACAAGATCTATTGGAAGGTGGACCTTAAGGAATTCCACATCATCCAACTCGAGCATAGAACCAGAATGATTTGAAGAACCATGAAAGATTGAAACCATCATGAAATTGCAGAACTTATTGTGAACTTTTCCCGCCAGTTGCCTGGTTTTCAAACAAAGCTCATGTCCAATTGCGCCAGCAAGCTGGTTTTCACAATAGGACTTTTTTTTTTTTCTCTACTTTTTTTTTTTTCTTTTTTTTCTTTTTTCCTTTTTTTTCTCTCTTTTTTTTTTATGTCCTACTCTACTTGAAAAAGAAAATCTTGTTCAAGTATATGAGTACTTCCAATGGAACCATGTTTGTAACAAGATGATAGATAAACTCATATGCAGGTTTGAAAGATACTCTTTGACATGTACCTGTATATGAGATGCCAACTGTCTTGATTTAGATGATGTCAGAAGATATTGAATAATTGAGCATTGGGATCCGATGACTGACTTGAACCAAGATTCAATGTAATCTTGTCTTCCTTGTCTTTCCTCTATCATGAAATCGGAGATGTGATCTTCATTCATAGAATCTAGTGATAGGCATGCATGAGACTTTTCAATCTCTGGTTCCAATATCTCCTCTTTATCAATAGACATCCATGATTCTTGGACCTTATATGAGTCTTCTTCTTCTGGTTGTTGTTCTTCAATGATAGTTGGTGAATCATTTTGCAATACCTCAAAATTGTAAGTTGATTGAGGTGTTTTATTGTTGGGGATATTAAATGGTTGTGGAGGTAGTGGAGTGGGAATGAATTTTTGGGGTGCTTGTGTGGATGATAATGGGAAAGGTTGAATTGAGGTCAAATGAGGGTGATATTGATGTTGTGGTGGAGGCAAATGGTATGAATAACATTGATGATGGTATTGAGGATAGAGAGGGAAAGATTGAGGATATGGTGGATTTCCTTTATAGGGCCTTTGCCAACTTTGTTGCCAAGATTGGTTTTGAGGTTGGGATTGAGATGGCCAAGGTTTCCAAGGTTGATTTTGAGGTTGGGATTGATATGGCCAAGGTTTCCAAGGCAAGGGTGTTTTCCAATTACCTTGAGGTTGTTGTGCATAACCTTGAAACTGTGCATAAGGATATTGCATCATATTGGGTTGATGAGGCTGCCACAGTCCTCTTGGAGCTACATAAGAGAGTTGCTCTTGTGCTTGATTTGCTCCATTATCCTTCTGGTAAATTTCCTTCAACCCTGGTAATGATGGGCAATCTTCAGTAGTATGTGATCCTGCACAAATTTTACACATTTTAATGTTATCACATGGACATTCATGCAAAGCATGTTTCTTTCTACATTTAGGGAAAAATATAAATGAAGCAACTTTTTGCTTGTTTTTCATTCTTAGCATGTCAGTTTGTTCATTTAAATTACCAAGAATGTTTAGCAAATTGTTAGGTTCAGTTTGACTTACCAATCCTGATGCTGACTTACTTACTTTTGCCATAAATGGATCTTGAGGGGACCTTACACACTTTGATTTTCCTCTTGATATGTTCTTGCATAGTTCACAAATTTCTTGAAATGACAATCGATAAACATCTCCTTTTCCCACAAGATTAAGAAGATCAATCCATTCATCCTTTATAGCATTTAGTAGGAGAGTTTTTAATGCATCTGATCCTAAATTATGCAATTTATATCTTTTGATATTATAAGTAAATCTCTCCACTAAATCTTCTAGGCTTTCATCCTCTTTTTGGTTCATCTTAAAGACTTCATTTCTAAGGTCATGGTGCATGCAATAACCTTTATATTTTTTCAAAAATACTCTTTTCATATCATCCCATGTCCTTATAGAATTTGTTCCTAAAGTCATGAACCATCTAAGAGCTCTATCCTTCAATGTTGCCTGAAACAAATTCAATTTTTGCATGTGCAATGAGTAGCCATAAGATCTACAAATTATTTCAAATTCAAAAAGAAAGGTTTCCGGGTCTTCTGATCTCATACCTTTGAAGTTAGGAAGTACAGATGGATGGATGTTTTTCATTTGAACATTGATATCAGTTTCTTGAATGGGAAATCCAAAAGGATCTTCCTCATTGTCATCATCTCCATCCATTTCTTCAACCTCCTTTGTCACCTCTTCTTCTACCTGCAAAAATATGAATTCATGATGTGGATGTGTGGCTCTTACTGCACCCCATGATATAGTGGGTGTCGTAGGTGATTGAAGTTTTTGTTTTTGTTTTTTTTTTTTTTTTGGATGTAAGAAATAAGGTTACCTAGTTACACTTCCCCGACAACGGCGCCAAAATGTTTGTGCTCAACTTAGTGTTCCTAAATTGAGTTCATTAATTGTCAACCAGGGTTGGTAAACTGCTAAAGTGTGGTGCACTATATGTGCCTAGGTATTTGTTTCTCACTACGTTGTGTTTAGTGTTTTTATGATGTTTTTGGTTTTATGATTTTGTGTTAAGAAGAGAAAGAACTAAACATTGGTGAAAAGCAGTTATTGGTCACACTACAAACAGTCCTAAATCATGTGTGGTATGAAAAACTAGACAGTAACTCACAACACAAATTTAGTCCAATTCTTTTGTTAGAGATATGTTGGAATACTTCAAGAAAAGGATAGATTTAGTGCAGTGAGGTCTTCCTAAACAACAATTTACCATATCACAAAGCAGATCTTATCCATGACTAGAGATTTGTTTGAATATATTTGGAGAAGATAGTTCTGCAACATAGTGAATAATTCTACTCTAAATTAATCAAGGGTACTGAAACTAATCTACTCTGCAACCTAAATTGTCATTACTAAACCTTATTCAGAAGTTAAAGTCTTTTGGAATAAGTTTGAGGAAAAGGCTAGTTGCACAATTATGAGAATTTGCAGAATAGTAAAGGCCGTGAAATGATATTACCAATTCCTGTCTGCATGGTGATATGTTGGAAAAGTTTAATAACAGGAATAGTCTTTGTAAATAATGAAGGCCTTAGTCTAGTAAAATAGAACTATTATACAACTAACTAATGAGACTTGACTATACATTAAGCAAAACATGAACAAGAATGCAATTAATCAATTTTGAAATACAAATGACAGAGTTAAGCTAAAGTTCAATTAATCAAACTGAAAACACAGTGACCACAACTGAGCTAAAATGAAATTATTCAAACTGGAAAGATGGTGAACATAATTAAACTAAAAAGCCATTATCAAACTTGAAATGAAATGACAGAGCATGAACTAAATGCAATTTGCCTCCAGAGTACTCTAACTAATTTGTCATGCAACTAACTATGGGATTCTACAGCCTATTTCGTTCATCATGAATGGTATTTTGGAAGAGCTTGTAGAACAATCCTGGCTGTACAATTCAATGCAATTGAATACAAACATAAAAACTGAAAGCAAATACAATTAAAAACTAAGACATCACAGCTATTTCCTACTCATTGTCATGATGTTTTGGAAGAGCTTTTAAGAGTAAGACTAGCTGCAAACGTAAAACTAACTTCTAAAATACTACAATTGAAACTCATTCATCATTAATGATATTTTGGAAGAGTACATAAGAACGAGATTCAACTGTAGCATACAATACAAATGAACATAAAAACGCAGAGTTCAGAAAATTAACTAAGCTAAGAATGAAATGAGAATTACTTATTTAAATCGTATAAACAAGGCTGCTCAGGTGGCAGGGGCCCTCTACCACCAGAGTAGCATGAAATATTTAACTCCTCAACATTGCTTCAATTCATGCATCAAAGCTGAACTTCTTTTATTAAAGGAAAACGTTCAGAAAAACAGAGTAACACAGTCTTGGAGAACTAAAAACAAAACATCTACTAGCTAGCATCTCTCGGTCTCCCGAGTGATTCTTATAATGGAATTACATAACTACTCTTTGAGAAAAACAGGGATAAGTGTCTTTCCCACTTCTAATCGAATTAAAACTCTTATTGAAGGTTGCGTACTTTGCTGCAGACAGCTGTAGAGTCTGTGTCCCGGTAGAACTCTACCTCTTGGTTTTGGTTTCCCACGTGCATAACCACCTGTAGAATTGTGCTCAGACTTTGTAGGGAGCAAGGAATGATGTGGATGAAGTCTGGAATTTGCCCATATGCGTTTTTCTTTGAGACGACACCTGTAACCCACTTAAACTCTAAAACAACTGCGGAATGCATGATCAGCTACAAAACGCGTGATCAGCTACGGAACACCTGTATTCTGTAGCTATTTTGCAGAAAATTATTAAAACAACAAAAATCATGAAAATACAATATGTTAATCAATTGCATGTAACCTTTAAGCAATCCTAATCATTCTTCATTAATTTTAGGCTTATGAAGTGATAAAAGAATGATGGAATGAAGTGAAGGTTTGTAAAAGAGTAGGCAATTCTAGGGCTCAACACTGGGCAGATCATTTATATTGTAAAGAATCTCTATTTATAGACTGAAAATCAAAGAGAAAAGGGTTGGATAATATTGCACCAAATTGCTGCTTTTATGTTTTTTCCATTATCAGTAATATATAGTGACATTATACTTCCAGACTTGAGATTCTTATGAGGTGTTTAATGTGTTGTTGCTATGTATCTTTATGTCTAATCCCTTGCTGTGAATTTTATCTCTAATTACTTAGAATTCATGCTGTCATTCTTTGACTTCCTTTAGGGGTGAAATTACTGTGTTTTCCTTATGAATCATCTTTATTAAAAACTTCTATTTGCCTCAGCTTCCTATGAGTAATTACTATCACTAAGAGTACTGATGTTGACTCCATCACCCAATGGTAGCAAGGCTTCATTTTTCAACCCGCAATCATACAAAACCAAGTCACAATTCATAGAGTTAGCCATCTAGTATTATTTCTATTCAAAATCATAAATCCCCTTTGAGAGAGCCCTCTCAAACTAAAGAGGCTAATCTTCAGTTAGAATTGGTTTGAAAGAGTTACATTGAGTTGATTGGTGATAAGCCTATCAAGATCAATTTGGTGATAACATTTTGGTGCATCTGCTGGGAGTCTGAAGACATAACTCCCGAATTTTTTGTGCAAACACTGAAGATGAACCCTTGGAGGTAGCAGGAGCTCAGAATTTGTTTGAGGTTGCAGAAAATACCTTGGTGAATCCATTAGAAATTTTTATGTTTAAAGGTGGCTTCGAGAAGGAAGTATACAAGGAGCAATCTAGATCCTAACCCACCTACCATTGTGGATAATCCAAACAAAATTTCTAGAGGCATTCAAAATAGCTCTTCGAAATCAGGTATTCCATCACACTCAAGAGCTTTGTCCTCTGAAATTGTAAGAAGTCCTAAAGATAAGATATTTGATGATAAAATTCAGAAAGTTTTGTTTAGGTCTAAGAGTGAAAATGAATTGACTGAGATTATTCTAGACCTGCAAAGACGAGGTATTGATACCTCAACCCTAGTAACCAAAAAAGAAAGAGAAGAATTCGAGGAGGCGGTTACATCAAAGTTGTTGTTGGAGAAGAAATCTTTTGAAAAGTTAAAGGAATTAGACCCATTTGAATTATTTGTAAGAAGAAAATTTGGTATACCTTTACCTGAGTGGATCTCATTTGTTTCTGGATTACAAAGACCAACTATAGCACCTCCTAATAGCTCATCATCTACTATTGCTTTTCCTAGAAATACTACAGTCCCTGTTATTATGGCTGGAAATGTTCCACCCCCACCTCCTCCTGCTGCACCTGCAAGATATGATCCTCTTGTTCTCCCAACTGTTCTTAATGCCCTCCCAAGTAAATACTAATCTAGAATTAAAACCTGGGTGGGTGATGGAGAAATTAAAACTGAGGAACATGTGGACCAATTCAATGATTTCATAGACAGAGAGGAAGTAGACCACGAAGATGTCAAAATGAGACTATTTGATCAAATTTTTTCTGGTGAGGTTAGAAAATGGTTTAAAGCCCTAGCTGCAGGAATATTGCAGAATTCAAACTATTTTTAGGATACTTTTTTGAGAAAATGGGGGAATAGAAGAAACCTTGTGCAGGCCCTTACTGAATATAATAGTTTAAAAAGAGTTGTAGATTAAACTATCCAAAATTTCTCCGAGATATTTAACAAATTTTATGAATCTATATCTGCTCATCTTAAACCTCCCCCAGGAGCTGCTCAATTGTGCTATGCAAAGGCTTTTGATTATGATTTCTCCATTCTTCTTAGAGAAAGAGAATCTCCTTCTCTAATAGAAATGTAGAATGATGTTGTGAAAGTAGAAGTGAACATGATAGTATCTAAGAAGTCTAATATGGGTAAAACAAAACTAAATGAAGAAGAAAATCCTTCCACCTCAGAAGTTAAGTTTTATTCTATGATGAAAACTATGGAGAAACTCATGGATAGACTTGCCCTTAGAGCTACCTCTTCACCTCCTGCACAACATGATCCACAAATTAGAAATCCACAGTTTAGAAGGACTCCGAATCAGCAAAGACAAAGAGACAATAGAAACCAGCCTGACCCTCAAGTGAGACCTCCTTTTCAGCAGAACTTAATTGATGAAGAAGAAACTCAGCCTGAGATTCAAGAAGACTCCATTCACTACCTAGATGAAAACATGTCTAGAATGTTTTTGACCAAAGAAGAGCATGATGGGTTTGGTCATGATTTGAACAAGGGTGAGGGACAATCTGACTATCTAAAGGGTTATCAACATGCTATCTTTCAGATGCAGAAACAGTATAATCTTAGAAACGGAAATGTTCCATCACTGCAAATAAAACACAACCAAAGAAGGATGTTCCTAAAGAAGCTGAGCCTAAAAAGGACCCACCACTTCCCCCCCCTGTCAAAGAGAGTGAAAAAATTACTTATGTTTTTAGTTTGGAGAATGAGATATCTAAAATCAAAATTCTTGTTCCTTTTGGAGAAATTATCAAGGTAAATGAGTACAAAAGAAAAATTTTGAAAATGTTGAATTCTCAACCAGGAGCTTCAGATATCCTTAATGTACAATAAGACCATCCTACCATCTACTTGGGACTAAGATTGGAAGATGAGCATAATGAAGAAGTACCTCCTTTCTATGTCAACCTTAGTATCCATGACATGACCTTACACAATTCCATGTTGGATTCAGGGGCTTCTCATAACCTTATGCCTAAGGTGATTATGGAGAGGATGGGTTTGGAGATCACTAGGCCATACAAGGATTTGTTTCTTTTGATTCTAAAAGAGTCAAATGAATAGGATTGATAAAAGATGTTTTTGTTGGCCTAACACAAGTGCCGAACATTGTGGTGGTAGATATTCCACCCAAGTTTGGCATGCTCTTATCCAGATCTTGGGCAGAAAAAATCAAAGGCACCATGCAGATGGACTTGACATATGCCACCATTCATGTTTTTGGTGAGAAAAGAAGATTGTACAGGGAGACTAGGATGGCCTACATGGTAAGCAGCAAGGATAAACCTCAGAATTTTCCCATTTATGCTATTGAAATTGAATTAGGATCAGCAATTCTTTTCAATGAGCTAACTGATGAAGAAAAAAGTGAAGGGAAAACAGAAATTCAAGATATTGAAAATTAGCAATTTGAAAATCAAGAAATTATAGAAGAAAAAGCAGAAGGCTGGTGGCTTCTGCACTTTGATGGATCTACTGGAAGAGAAGGGGCCATAGCAAGCATATGGATTACTACTCCTGATGATGAAAATAATTTCTTTTATTTCAAACTTAACTTTGATTGTACAAATAATATGGCTGAATGTGAATCTTTGTTTTTGGGTTTGGAAATATTGAAAAGATTAGGTGCTCAAAAGATTTTAGTTTGTGGAGATTCTGAGTCGGTAATCAAACAAGATGAAGGAACATATCAAATTAAGGATGTGAGGATGAGAGCATACAAAATTCTGATTATGGAAATGCTGGAAAAGTTTCAATAATATCCATTTATTGTGAAAACTAGGGATCAAAACTCAGTAGCTGATTCTCTAGTTGTTTCTGCAGGTTTGTTTGTCATCCCTGCACATTCTACTGAGAAGTATGAGATTGAAGTTCGACATAGGCCTACTATCCCAAATAACATCATCCATTGGCAAGTATTTGAAGATGACCAACAAGTCAGAATTTTTATAGAATTGGAGTAATTTGAAATCACAAAAGTAGATCAACAAAACATGCTTGCTGAAACTAAGGGTAATTCTGAAGTTTTGTAGCTGAAGAACAATTGTATACCCAAGGGTCTCATTCCACTTGAAAATTTTTTTGACCAAAATGATGTTTTCAAATCTCCTAAAATGCAGGTTGATGATGAAGAGGTAGAGACTTGTAATCTTGGTACAGTAGCAGTGCCTAAAATGATAAAACTTTCCAAGTTTCTTTCTGTGGATATGAAACAGAAATATATTGAGATTATGAAGAAGTTCATTTATGTTTTTGCATGGAGTTATGCTGATCTGAAAAATTATGATCCTACTATTATTCAACATATTATTCCTATCAAAGAGAATGAAAAACCTTTCAAACATAAATTGAGAAGGATTAATCCATTGCTCATGCCTCTGATTGAGAAGGAAATTAAGAAGCTTTTTGATGAAAAAATTATTGTTCCTATAAGATTCTCAAAATGTCTTGCTAACTTGGTACCAGTTAGAAAAAAGAGTGGAGAGATCAGAATATGTATTGATTTCAGAAACTTGAACAAGGCTTATTTGAAAGACAACTACCCTCTTCCTAAGATGGATCAGATTTTGCAGAATACTATTGGCTCTCAAAGGATGTCTATGTTGGATGGTTTTTCAGGATACAATCAAATATTGGTACACCGAGAAGACCAGGAGAAAAATTCTTTTACCACACCATGAGGGACATTCATGTATGCCAAGATGCCCTTTGGTTTTATGAATGTAGGAGCGACTTTTCAAAGAGAAACGGATATTGCCTTTGTTGAGGAAAAATATAAGTTAGTGGCGGTCTATCTTGATGACATAACTGCATTTTTAAGAAGGGAAGAAGACCATTTGAAGCATCTGGAGAAAGTTTTGCTGAAGTATAGAAGATTTGGTATTTCTCTTAATCCAACTAAAAGTATTTTTTTCTCTAACCTCTGGAAATTTTCTTGGACATATTATATCAAAAGATGGCATAAATATTGATCCAAATAGAGTCACTTCCATTCAGAAGATAGACCTGCCAAGGAATGTGAAGGAAATTCAGTCCTTTCTTGGAAGAGTAAACTTTGTTAAAAGGTTCATCCTGAACTTTGCTAAAATTGTCAAAGACATTACCAATATGTTGAAGAAATGAGCTGATATTAAATGGGTTGTTGAATCCAAGCAGTCATTTGAGGAAATAAAGAAAGCCCTCACTCAGGCCCCAATGTTGATTAGTCTGAATTTTTCAAAAGAATTTCTAGTTTTCACATTGGCATTTAAAAATACCATAGCTGTATTTTTACTACAGAAAGGACAACAAGGTACAGAACAACCAATTTCATTCTTTAGCAGAACCGTTGCTAAATCAGAGCTTAAATACAATATTTTAGAAAAATAGGCTATGCTTTTATCAAATCCATTAAGGATTTCAGAATTTATATTATGCACTCTCATGTGATTGCATTTGTGCCTAACACTATGGTTAAAGACGTTTAGACACAAGTTGATCCTGATGGCAAGAGAGGGAAGTGGATAGCTAATTTTTTGGAGTATGACATAGAAATCAGACCTAAAAAATTGGTGAAAGGACAGGGGTTGGCAAAGTTGATGGCACGGTCCAATTTTGACTATCTTGACATGAATTTTATTACAGAAATTTCAGAGTTGTCAGATGAATATGAAGAGCTGGTTCCTATTGAAAAGAAGTTCATTTTATCTGAATGGTACAAAGACATTATTTTTGTCTTGCATCATCAAAGAGATCCTGCAGAGTTGACTAAATTAAAAGCAAGGTTCGTGAAGCTGAATTCTCTAAGATATTGCATTGTATATAAGAATCTATACTGGAAAGATACTTGTGGAATTATTTTGAACTGTTTGCTAGAAGAGGAAGTTGAAAAGGTCATTGAAGAGTTTCATAAGGGATATTGTGGAGGAGACCACTACTGGAAGGCCACAACAAACAATATTCTCAGAGCAGGGTATTATTGGCCCACCATGTTCAAGGATGTTTACAAGAAGATAGCTGCCTCTCATGAATGTCAGAATTTTGATGGTAAGAAAAAGTTGATTCCTTTACCTTTGATGCCAATTTATGTTGAGGCGCCTTTCCAATAGTGGGGGTTGGATTTTATTGGTGAAATACACCCATCATCTCATGGCAACATCATTGGATCCTGACAGCAATAGATTATTTAACTAAGTGGATTGAAGCAATCCCAACAAGGCAGGCAAATGATTTAGTCATCATCCAATTCTTAGAGAATAACATTTTTTCTAGGTTTGGCTATCCTGTGAAGATTATTATTGATAATGCACAATATTTTAAATCCAAAATATTGATTAGCTTTTTTGATCAGTATCATATAACACTTGGACATTCTACTGCTTATTACCCACAGGTAATGGTCTTTCTGAATCTTCTAATAAAAGCATTGTGAAAATTATCAAGAAGATACTACAGGAAAACAAGAGATCATGGCATCCGAAGTTGAAGTATGCTATGTGGGATGATAGAGTATGTACAAAAAGGTCCATTGGTACTTCACCTTATGAATTAGTGTATGGATCTGAAGCCATTTTTCCCACATCCTTGGGAGTGCCTGTAATGAAATTGTTGCAAGGATTAGAAGAAGAGCCTAATGTTATTCAGAGGAGAATAAACCAGCTTATAGCTCTCCAAGAGAAAAGGGAGGAGGTATACAACAACCATCAGCAGTCACAAAACAAAGTAAAGAAGACATTTGATAGAAAGCTCAAAGAAGAAAATTTCCAGATTCAAGATGTAGCTTTGAAGTGGGAAGCCAGAATTGAAGAAAAGGGGAAACATGGAAAGTTTGAAAACATCTAGAAGGGACCATTCATAGTAGCTGCATTCCATGGCAACAACACTTATCTACTTCAGGAGATGGATGGACAACTTTGTACTGGAGGACCTGTCAATGGTAGGATTCTAAATCACTATTCCTCTTTAATTTTACTAAATTTTCACTCCATTGAATATATTCCATTTTATTATGCTTTTATGCTAATAAATATAGGTTGATCATCAAACTTGAGCTCGAGGTGAAGGCCATAAGAGTTGGAAGAAGGCTTGGAAAATTTCAGAATTTTATTTCCAAAAATATGGATGGCACTGGAACTACAGGTTCTTTGGTGTACCATAGGGTCACACCATCCCAAGTGGAGCCACTTTTATCACTCATTAAGTCGTGAAACTTTTCTTGATAGGGTCATGGAGGTCATTCACTAAATAGATAAGGTATCCTAAGCTATTTCAATGTGGTATAGGATTTTTTTTTCATTTTTAAGCCTATCCTAAATTTCATGTTCACCTCCATTCAGGGCCATTTCAGTCAAATCAGTCTCATGTCATGTCAGTTATCATTCCCCACACATTTAAACTCAAAAGTGCACACCTGTAATTTTTTTAGGTTTTTGTAGCGATTTACACAGGAAATCTGCAGATTTCCCTACGAAACTTCCTAATAATTTCATAGCGAATCTGTTAGAAGCCTAACTATTTTTGCTACGAAACTACGTTTTTTAACCAGGGTTGTCATAGTTGTATGAGGTGTCAATTTATGATTAGAACAGTAAAGGTGGAGATCATTCAAGGTCGTTGTGGTAAAAGTAAAATGTACATAGCCTTGTTTGATGTCATCTTGATCCTTTTTTCTTACATGTGCTATGATTGAAACTCAAAGTTAAACTTTTAAACCTCACCTCAAATAGCCTTTTTTCATATTGTGGTTTATCCTTACAAGTGAGTCAATCCTTGGAGAGCTGCTTCATCGAGCCAAGCAGGTTACTGTCAAATTCGAAGTCTGCAGGTGTCATCAGTAAGTAAGGCAGTGAAGACTATAAATCATCCATGGCTTCAAGAAAGAAAACAAAAAAGGGTGGCCATTGTCACAGGTATGAGCCCATGGATTTGAAATTACTCAATGAAGACCCTACTGTTATGGAGGTTTTCAGAAGGACTGGCTATTTGCAATTCTACCAGAGGTTGCAAGGTTTTCATTCACAAGTTTCAAAGGATTTTTCCACCAACTTCACATGAACATCATCAAAGGTTGGAATTCTGAATCTTACTGTGACACCAGAGAGCATATCATTAGCTACAGGAATCCCTAGAGGTGGTGAAGAGTAGTTTAAAGGTACCAAATTCATAATGCAAGATTTCAAGGAGTTTATCAAGCAGGAACACAGTGAAGATGATTTAACCAATGCTATCCCTGGGAGATTTATGAAGGAGAATTATGCAAAATTGTTGATGGTCATTCAAAATTATTTTACCTGTGAAGGAAGATTTCACATGGCCTACTCATACCATCTCATACTTCTTCTGCATTTTGTAGGTAAGAGATCACTTGACTTACCTTTTTATTTGTAGAGAAGTTTAAGTAAAATGTCAGATAAGGTTCAAATCAAGACAAAAGGAAACAAGACATCTCATTTTCATCATGGTCTAATCAAGTTGTTAGTGTTGGAAGAATTGAGAAGGTTAGACAAATATTGGATTTATTTCTTGTTTATGAGTGGTTATGAAATTAATGTGGTCACTCCAAAGAAAATGTCAAAATCTAGAACTACTGCATCACCATCTGTGGCAGAAGAAGTTGAAGAAGAAAAAAGATCACCTCCTGCAGAACAAATAGACATAGGAGTAGAACCTTTGCAAGAGACTGACACCCCTCAAGCAACACCTGCAAAACAAAAAGATAAATTCAGTAAACAGGGCATTAAGAGGGTCACTAGAAGCTAGACATTGGCTAAAGGAAATCTAGAGGATATCCTTCATGCAATTGACATTGAAGAGTCACCCATTGTACAAGATGAAGACATTGAAGATGGTGGAAGAAAAATGAACAAAGGTAAGACTGCTAAGAAACTAGATTTTACAGGTGATGATGTTGGTTTTATATTTCATCCAAAGAATCCAATGACCAGACATGCAAATATGGCCATGGAGAGAAAAAAGACAGAGAAAATCAATGAAGCTGCTCAATCAATAAGCATCATAGATTTGTCTCCATCAGTAAAGGAAGAAATGGTTATCAGGCAAAGAAAGGGAAAAGAGAAAATAGTTGAAAAATTAGAAATAGAATCCCTCAAAGAAAAACTGAAGGAAGCAGGTAAAGAGATATCATATTTGAAACTAGATGCAAAGAAGCACAAAGTTGAGAAGGTTCAATTTGAACATATGAGGAAAATATGGGGTAAGCAAGTCACAAGTGTTTCAAAATATTTGGACAATGTTGAAATGTTGCTAAAATGGACTCAGCCATTGAGAGGGGAGGTCAAACATATTAGGAAAATGAAATTACACTTGAAATATAGAAATAGAGCATTAAAAGATCTAGTGGAAGACCTTCAGGAGCGGTTGAATTTGATCCAAGTTGAGTTGGAGAAGAAAGGGCTGAAGATGAGAGTGGTTGAAGAACCCATAAGCCAATTAACTGTAAATGAAGAAGTAACTCCTAAAGAGTGAAAAATTGAGCTGAAACAAGTTTGATGAGGTTCATAACTTGCAAAGAACCTAAATTTTTCCTCAGGAGATCAATTTTTCAAGACAGTTACAAAAACAACAAATTTTGGTTTTTTAGACAGTTTCGTAGCGTGCTTTAGGCTTGAAGCCAGAAAAATGCTATGAAAGTTCTGAATATGCAATTTTTCTTTGAAAATAATTTTTGTGAAGGATTAAGGAGGGAGATTGGTTGATTTCAAGATGTTTTGGCATAATAAGGTTTTTGACCAGCAAAAGAGGCAAGGAGATAGGTGAAAATGCAAGTTTTCATACGCTATGAAAACTCGCTACGAAACTACCTAAAATGCCCTGTTTCATAGCGAGGGTTTTTTTTGAAGATTTTTGAACGTTCCAATAGGACACCAGCTAGCTGGAGACTTCCAACCTATCAGTGGTTCATCTCAGCAAAGATTCATTACTCAAAATGAGTGTCACACATCCATCTCATCAGGCAGAACAATGATTAAAGTGAAAATTATCCATTCCTGAAAAGAAGGATTATGTTCCCTAGATCTAGGGGTATTTTAAATATGTAAGGTGTTGGCGAATTGTCTCTCGAACATGTGATTTCTATTATGTAACTTTTTTACTGTTAGAAAAACCAAATTTAATAAATAGGAGGTAGAGTCCTATTAGGAGTATGACTTCTTCAAGGATAGTTGTCCCTTTTCTATTTCAAGTAAGTAGTTTCAATTATGATAGGTGTCAGAGTTAGAATTCAAAGATCTAGCCAGCTAGGAAAATCATTTACATTCTAAATAATGTCTATTTATAGACTGAACTTTGAAGAGAAAAGGGTTGGACAATATTGCACCAAATTGCTGCTTGTATGTTTTGTCCATTATCAGTAATATACAGTGACATTCTACTTCCAGACCTGAAATTATTCTGACGTGTTTAATGTATTTTTGCTATGTATCTTTATGTCTAATCAATTGCAATGAATTTTATCTCTAATTAATTAGAATTCATGTTTTCATGCTCTGACTTTCTTTAGGGGTGGAATTACTGTGCTTTCCTTATATTGTGTGTATGAATCATCTTTATTAAAACCCTCTATTTGCCTCAACTTCCATGTGAAGAATTACTGTCACTAAGAGTATTGATGTTGAATCCATAGCCCAATGGTAGCAAGCCTTCATTTTTCAACCTGCAATCATACAAAACCAATTCACAATTCATAGAGTTAGCCATCTAGTATTATTTCTATTGAAAATCATAAATTCCCTTTGAGAGAGCCCTCTCAAACTGAAGAGGCTAATCTTCAGTTAGAAGTGGTTTGAAAGAGTTGCATTGAGTTGACTGATGAGCAGCCTATCAAGATCAATTTGGTGATAACACCCGCATAATTCTGGATCAAGCTAGAGCTTCACCTTTTGCTCCTCCTAAGGGCTTCTTTTCAACCTTCTTGTACAGACACTTCGTAGCACAGTGTCCCATCTCATGACAGTGAAATTTTTTTAACTTCGACAAGTACTTCTTCTTTCCTACCTATCTATAATCTCCTTTGGATTGAGATTTATTCCCTTTTCCTTTCTTTTACTTTCCATCCAAGGCACATTTCTCCTCATCATCATGATTGGATGAGGTTCCATCTTTGGTGTTTCGCCTTATCTATTCTTGCATCGAATCAGACCACAAACACTCCCATTTGGTAGCTTCTTCTTCCCATTTACCGAATCCTGGCAGTTGTGCCAACTCTTGGGAAGGCCTAGAAGTGTTAGGCTGACCAGATCATCTTCAAAAATTTCAATACCAACACTCCCAAGTTGATACCAACATTGGGTGAACTTGCTAAAGGACTATGGTATTATGTTGCCCTTTTCCATTTGGATTTTTTGAAGCTTTTCGTTTAGTGCCAACTTGTTGCGATCAATGTTGTTTTAAAACAAGTCTATCAAGGCTTGCCACATTACATATGGAGTCTCCTTCCCATGTGGTTTCGAGACAACATGATCTTGAACTCCTTCCAATATGATCCTCCTCGCTTTTGCAACACATTTCTTTTACTCTGCTAGATCCTTAGCATCAAATGCTGGAGGTTTAGGAACATTAGTATCTACAAATTACTTCAACCTATTATCTTGCAACACTTCCTCTACCATGTCCTTCCAGGTAATATAATTTGAACTACCCTTAAGGGCATATTTGAGTCTTAATCAGTAGAAGGTCATCCTGCTAACTTTGAAGATTTGATTCTGCAAATTCGATCCTGAAAAGTCAACTTTGTATTCTTTTCTTATGTTTTGATTTCAACTCTGACATTGTGTATAAATTCCTTGTAGATTCAAACTTCTAATTGTAATTTATTAAACAATTGACTTGAATCTACTCTACTGACTGCGGAAACAAATAAACGGTCGCAAAATAACAAAGCATACAAGATAAATAATTCAATCAACACATTACACAATGATTTCTTGGGGAAAGCCACAGCTAAAAACCCCTCCTATCTTTATATTGCATTAGTCATAAAAGTATGAGAATATTACAATGCTTTTCTCAAGCTCGAGAAACCTTTGCACTATCTCTATCTATTTCACTGCTTCCTAGATAAGACTTGGCCAATAATTAACCAATTTTATGCTTTCCCAAGTACCTATTTTTTTGTGTTGTTTCCTTGGGAATTAGCCCCTATTAATTAGGGAAATTATTCATCCATAACTGCTCAATCCATCATAGGCCTTCCTCTGACTGCATGCACAACCTGTACAATTTGGATGATTACACAACTGCTAGTGCATTTCCCTTGAACTCCAATCTCAACTGGGTAACTTGTAGATCACACATGCATGAGTTATTTATGGTTGATTTATCAGTTAACTCGTTGAACACTAAAGTTGCACTCCACTGCTAGACCTCCTACTAGTTCCTCCAATAGTTGGAACTAGTTTAAATAAATTTAACTCAATTAAACTGAATTAATTAATTACAACTCAAAATAAACTCAAATCCAACTCCTATAAAGTAGGAACCACTCTACATGACTCAATTTAGACCCTCTACTTGAATTAACTGAACCAACTTTGTTAACTCCTACAAGTTCTCATGTGATGTTGAATTACAATTTTCTTCTAATTTAATTCAAGAAAAAATTAAATTATAATCTTTCTTGGTGTCATTTTCAACATGATCATATATACTAGACTATTAAGTATTTTAAATCATTTTCTCATCGCAATGACATAATTACATAAAGAAACCATGGCAGATCAAAATTGTTTGTTTTTCTGGTTACTTTCATCCCATCAAGAAATGCATGCTAAGCCATCATTGCATCAAGATAGCCTTTTCCCTACCTACCCAAGCAAGCAGGGAAAGTGCCAGAGAATTGAGATCTAGCTCCTTCATCTTTCTTTTTACATTCTTTTCTTTTGAAAAGAAATCAAATGAGCTAATCTTAGAAATTTAGAATAGGTTTAGAGACCAGCATAAAGAATCTAACAATTTTAGTTACCTTTTCTTTAGGAACATTTGCAAACATCCTGGCACATCTCTTTCTTCACGAGAAGAGGATAATGCATGTTTTAATTTCTTTCCAGACACTCTAGATATATTTGTAGTAGCACTTAGGATCCTTTAGCAGGACAACCCACCAATAGATTTGTTGTGAAAGCACATGTTTAAAGGCATTATATCCAAGAAATTTCCATTTAATTTTTCAGTATGTGATGGTAGCTCAACAAACAATGTCTCATCAATTAATGTCACAACAACCTTTAATGCTAGACCAACCGTTGATGTATCAACCTCCACACGTGAGTAGGATTTAGCTTAAAATGTTTTAAACATATAGGACAACTCTTAAGAAATGATTTTGATTTCGAAAATGAATTTTGATAAATTTATCATACATATGCCATAGATAGGTTGTGAACCCTCATAAACAATCCAAAATAGTTCACCATTAAAATGTGTAGGAACTGAATAATTTAATAAACTAATGTCATATGTTAGCAACCAAAACCCCATGGTTGAGTATTTCGTGGTTGTATGGTTGACCACAAGGGAGTATTTCAACACACAGAGCATTTAAATTAAAGTGGCGCGATTATACACAACCTAAAATCCTAACCTATAACCAGTCCTGACCTTTCGAGAACCTAGTGCCACATGAAAATTAGTTAAGCTTAATTATAACCTAGAGGATTGGTGTCGAAGAATGAAAGATAAGTCTTCATGGATTTCCAACCCATTTGTCATTAGAGGAAGAGATAACATGTGAATGTTTCAACAGTGGGAGGGTAGAAAGTGAGGCTAATACCAGTAGAGACAAAATAATAATAATTGTGGAAAAAATTCATGTATTTTACTCTAGGATAACCTCCAAGAATGAGAGTGGTCCAAAACTACCTATAAATTACCTATCAATCCAAGATGGGTATGTTGGGGTTGGGTTTCTCCTCTGGATGACATACCATCGAGAGAATCACTCCATGAACATGTTTTGCACAAGACCAACATGTAAACCTTGAAGTAAGAAGGATTCATAACCAACATTAGAACATAATTAAAATAATGAAGTTTATTGAGCAGGGAATCCTTTATGAAAAAATGAAAATTGGAAGAAATTAATTGTTCAAACTCAATGAGATACTTGGTTAATTATGGAACTCGTCGCGATCAAAGAACTTATGAAAAACAATTCATTGTAGTTGCAGAGACCAAATGTTAGAAAGCAGGGCTAATACTAGCAGGGAAAAAATAATAATAAATGAGGAAAAAATCATGTATTTTCCTGTAGGATAACCTCCAAGGACGAGAGCGATCCGATTACCTGGTGCAAGCATAGTTAGTTAAACATTACCTAAGAACCATTTCAAAAAGGAACAGATGGTGTCAATCTATAAAATTTCCTATCAATTCAAAATGGGTATGTCGGTTAGGGTTTCTCCTCTGAACGACATACCATCAAGAGAAGACGTCCATGAGATTGTACTGCACAAGACCTCGAAGTCAGAAGGATAAATGGTAGTATAGAATATTGTTAAAAATTGTGACTAATACTTGTCTTCACCATGCTGCAAGAAGCAACAAGAAGGTTAATTCATCGCACATGTACGTTTCCACCCCTGTCACCTACATAGTTAGTTCAAGGGTTGTTTCACCGCGCAAGAATATGATTATTCGGAGTCCATTACGCGCCTTAACTATTAGTTTTCTTTTAACTATTAACAATTAATTTGGCGGCCTAAAAATATTCAATCATCTAACATTTCATCTAATGGTGTAGACTAGTAATGGTGTAGACTAGTACACAATGATCATTGGAGAAATTGTTCTCAAAGAAAAACGCCTTACAACATAATTAAAAATAAATTCAAACACTATTCAAAGAATAAAGAATAAATAATAATATATCTTAAATTTAAATTAAACAAAAAAATAAAATAAAATTAATAAAATTAGAAGCAAGAAATTCATATATAACTAGTTTTTAGCATAATCATATAAATTAAATAATTTACTAATATTCAATAGTTCACTCTCATTTAAATTAAATATAAATATTATCCTCTCACAATCAAATAAACTTGTTTATTCTTAAATGAATAATCGTCACTTCAATCTTATGGTTTAATTCTATTTTTAATAGTAATGATTATGAAATGTATAGGTTATTATTAAAATAATCTAATTAAAATAATAAAAAAAGTGATTAACTACTTCCATCTTATTTTTTAATTCTATTTTTAATAGTAATGATTATGAAGTGTATACATGTTATTATTAAAATAATCTAATTAAAATAATAAAAGAAGTGATTAACTATCATGATTTAATATCATTAAAGTAGAATATATCCTTCTATTTTATTGGATTTTACAGGTCAACATAATTTTTTTTAATTAATAAAACAAAAATATAAATGATTTAAAACATAGAAGTTTAATGATTCTATAGATCAAAAATTTTATATATTTAAATGAAGTTAAAAAAAAATTAGTGTAATCTTAATTTTTGTTGTTTAAAATCTATTTTTTATTATACATGGATTTACTACTCTGAAAATTTTTGAGGCATTTTGGGACAGTTCACAATTTAATTAGTAATTTCAACAAATCTCTCCTAAATTATGAGAAAATTAGATGAGAAAATAAGTCGGAAAGCCCTCCAAAATGTATAACAAATTGACTACAACTTTAAAGGTATTTTTAAATAATTGTTAATTAAGTAGATAAACATGTTTATATTTTAAATATTTTAATATATTTTAAATCATTACTTATATTTTAAATATTTATATGTATTTTAAATCATTACTAATTATAGACATGCTTGTATTAAGTGTATGTTGAAAATTTAATAAACAAATATTCTTCCTCGTCATTTATTAAATTTATTAAGTGCATTTTATAAATGGTGATTTGCCTTTATTTACATTATTAATTTTTTTTTAGCCACTTCATTGAATTTCAACCCTAAGAACCCAAAAATTGAAATTCTTGCCAATTGGATGCTACATGCCCTTTTTTTTGTTTGCAAAGGTATCGTAAACCTTTGTGTCGTGTCTTAACACGTAGTCTAACTAATAGACAAAATGATTTTTAAGACATATATTTTCGAGTCATATTTCCGGGTCAATGTTGTCCAAAATATGGTAAAGACTTTTAAAAATCATATATTTTCGGGTCAATTTTGTCCAAAATATGGTAAAGGCTTTTAAGAATCATAAATTTCTAAGATTAAAATTATTTCCAACTCACGGTTGATTGCAACTTTTTTGTTTACATTGATATGGTAAACCTTTGCATTGTGTCTTAACATGTAGTCTAACTAATAACTAATGGACGAAATTTAAATTTAAGTTGTTTGATCAGCAAAGTCACAATCCATCTGGCTTTTTAAGATGTTCACAATAGGCATGTTCATATTTTAAATATTTACATGTAATTTAAATCATTACTAATTATAGACATATTTATATTAGGTGGATTTTAGGGTTTTTAATTATAAATATTAAGTGTATGTTGTAAAATTAATAAAAAAAATATTCTTCTTAGTGATTTATTAAATTTATTAAGTGCATTTTATAAATGGTGATTTATTTTTAGTTATTTGCATTGTTAAATGCTTTTTTTAGCTATTTCTGTGAAGTTCTTAGATTTTTTTAGTTATTTGCATTGGTAAATGTTTTTTTAGCCATATTTGTGAAGTTCAATTCTAAGAACTCTAAGATTCAAATTATTGCCAACTAGATGTTACACGCACCTTTTTTGTTTGCATCAATATCCTAAACCTTTGTTTTGTGTCTTAACACGTAGTCTAACTAATGGTGAAATGGTTACTTTCTGAGTATTTTCTAATGGACCAAATGGCTACTTTCACAACGTATCTTTTCTGATCAATTTTGCTCAAAATATGGTAAAGGCTTTTAAGAATCATAAATTTAAATTGTTTGATGTGGAAATGGCTATTTTCCGCCGTCAATTTTGTCCAAAATATGGTAAAGACTTTTAAGTTTCATAAATATAAGTTGTTTGATGTGCAAAGTTCCAATGCATAGGGATTTACATGTATTTTAAATCATTACTACTTATAGAATTATTTATATTAGGAGGATTTTAGAGTTTTTAATTATGTATGTTGAAAATTTAATTAAAAAATATTCTTCTTAGTCAATTATTAAATTTATTAAGTGCTATTCTAATGGACGAAATGGTTTCTTTTAGCTTATCGTTTCTAGTTAATTTTGTCCAAAATGTGGTAAAAATTTTTAATAATCATAAATTTAAGACGTTTGCTTGGTAAAGTTCCTAATGCATCTCTATTTTTAGGGTGTTGAGGATAGACATGTTTATATTTTAAATATTTACATGTATTTTAAATCATTATAGACATGTTTATATGTTGTCTTTAATGAGAATTTTTGAAAAGTTTTCGAGTGGATTTTTCCGATATAATTTGTATAAAATCCTAGAAAACTTCATTGAAATCACGAGTTTGGTGTTTGATGGGTGAGTGCTATAGAGGTTTTTCAAGGTTCTGAATCCATACTAGTTTAAATAACAAAGATCAAGATTTCACCTCATATTTAAATTTATTTTTATAAAGGTGATTTGTGGTTATTTGCATTATTAAATGAATTTTTTGCTACTTCGTTGAATTTCAACCTTAAGAACCCTAAGATTGAAATTCTTGCCAACTGGTTGTCATATGCACCTTTTTTGTTTGCATCGATATCTTAAACCTTTGCATTTTTCTTAAAGCGGAATCTAATTAATGGGAAATAGTTCTTTCTCGCGTGCGTATGAATTTCAACCTTAAGAACCCGAAGATTGAAATTCTTGCCAACTGGTTGCCATATGCACTTTTTTTTTTTTTGCATCGATATCCTAAACATTTGCATTTGTCTTAACACGGAATCTAATTAATGGGAAATAGTTCTTTCCCGCCTGTGTATCTTTTCTGGTAAATTTTGTCCAAAATATGGTAAAGACTTTCAAGAATTATAAATTTAAGTTGTTTTAAGAACCCTAAAATTTAATTCTTGCCAACTGGTTGTCACATGCGCATGCGCCTTTTTGTTTGCATCGATATTCTAAACCTTTGCATTTGTCTTAACGTGGAATCTAATTAATGGGAAATAGTTCTTTCCTTTGTCCAAAATATAATAAATACTTCCAAGAATCATAAATAAATACTTCCAAGAATCATAAATTTAAGTTGTTTGATGGGCAAAGTTTCAATGTATCTGGCTTTTTAAGATGTTCACAATAAATATATTTATATTTTAAATATTCACATGTATTTTAAATCAGAAATGTTTATATTTTAAATATCTACATGTATTTTAAATCAGTATTAATTAAAGACATGTTTATATTTGACGGATTTTAAAATTTTTTATTATAAATATTAGATGTATGTTGAAATTGAATTTTTTTTTTTTTTATTATTTGTAATTTAATTGGTAATTTGCAGAACCAGCCGCTACAATGACTTAATCAACGCGTTGAAAGTTTCTATTGCAGTTAATTCCTCGAGACCAAACGATACAGCACATCGTAAAGGTGGTATTAGCTGTTGTCATTATTGTTACTCCCATCAGAATCTGCAGGCCTCGCATCATAAAGTGATATTTGTTGAGTAGCATTGCCTTTCACCTTACTGTTACTCCCTTCAGAATCTACAAGCGTCGCATCATAAAGTGATATTTGTTGAGTAGCATTGCCTTTCACTTTCATCATGGACATGGGTAACATGCAGGATGCGGGTAGCAGCAGCATTGCGATTGCGAGGAGGGATCTACTTCTTGAGTACAAACCTGGCAACGGCGAGGAAGGATGGTATCTTGTGTCCATTGATCTGCACAATGGAAAACTGGTAATCCATTATGAAACATCAGCACAGAAAGGAGACGAAGAGTTGGATTTGGCAGAGTTCAAAACTGCGGAGAATTTGTATGCAAAGTTCCGCCGCCCCTCCACGCAGCTTACAGATAAAGAGTGCGAGAAAGTGATGCCACTGTGGCCTGTATTGGTCGCTTACCCGCCACCACCTCACTACATTCCTGATACACCTTGCCGGTACAGATATTTCGATGCTCGCATTGAGGAGGTGAGATTACTGTCCAGATTTTTTTTTTCAAGAAAGAAAAACACTGGTTTTCATTATAAAAGAAAGTTGCATATACATGAATTTTTTCCTCTTTTCACCTTGTTGCTTCCATGTAGTTACAAAAACTTGTTAGTTCTGTCATCGCAGCTTCATAACATGATGTTCTCAAACCCCTGAAAACAGCCATTTTTGAAAACAAAATATCTGATCAACCCTGTATCTGTCTTTGGACAATTTATCTGCCTCACTGTTTTGGTCTCTATGGGAAATGGTGACCCTTTTGAAATCTTGATCCTGTCCTTCCAGTTTGTGAGATCAGGAGTCTCTAACATATATCTCATATTTACCCACTCCACAACCACCTTGGACTCTCCCAAGACCTCCATTTCCTCTATTCCTATCCATTTGGAGCAATTAAAGACTCCCCACAAAGCAAGAAGCTTTGTTCCACGATAAAAATCTCCACGCCTCAAATACATGACCATCCCACATGGCTATAAGAATGATGAGGCCCCGTAGAAATAAAACCCAATAGATAACAGACCCATATATCCTTTGGGCATCTATTGCTTTTTGTAATGGATAACAGACCCATATATCCTTTGGGCAGCTATTGCTTTTTGTAATGGATACCAGACCCATATATCTCCTCACTTCCAGCTTTTATTGCTCAAATACGCTGGCATTCCGTAGTGCCATGTGTGTTTTATACTCCACAAACCACTGTATTAAACATTCCCCTATGTTTGTCCTATTCCAAGAGGCTCTTATATTTAAGAGATTCGCGAACCACACAAAAACAGAAAAAAAGACATTGTAGGAATATGTGGTTCACGTCTTCAACCACCTACTCTGACCTTGGAAGCTCCTCTTGTGTAAATTTTATTTTTCCCATGTCAGTTTTTCTTTGCAAACCACCAGCCATGTGAAGCACTTTAGCTTCTGGGGGAATGTTTCATCTATGTGAAGCACTTTAGTTTCTGGGAAATGTTCCATTTCCATGTCATGTTCAACCAACTGTTAGTTGTAGAAACTTGTCTAATAATAGAATATGTTTTACTAGCCAAAACTTGTCCTTTATATATATCTCCATTCCATGTCACTCAATCCTCCTTTGGTGACAAAATATCCATGCAAGGTTCAATTGAAGTGTATATTCTTCCCATTCAATAGTTAGTTGTCTAGGCCCAGATTCCCAACCTCCTTCCAAGATTTTGTAAACAAGGAGGAGCCACGATCTATTGCTATATCCTTTATAAAGAAAATTTATTTTTGATGTAAAAAGGAAAGTAGAGAGAAAGGTAAAGTGTACCCAAAATACAACGTTGATCTCCCATCTCAATTCCCTAAGAACTATTGTTTGGTATACAACAAACTTCTCCATCGGGAAACCACCACCTTTGAATCCGG
This sequence comes from Pinus albicaulis, assembly GCA_034641835.2. NCBI lineage: Eukaryota > Viridiplantae > Streptophyta > Pinopsida > Pinales > Pinaceae > Pinus > Pinus albicaulis. The sequence continues at coordinate 3,166,974 of MU968403.1, read as the reverse complement.
AGCCCCTCCCTAGGCCAGTAAATTCAATTCATTATTCTTAAGTTATTTAGCTTTTATTATTTGATGTCATAAGCCATCTCCATAAACTTCGCTCCATAAATTCTTTAGCAACAAAGCCAAATTAAGTCTTTGATGCCCTAGTTGCATTTATCCACCTATCTAGTGAGAACCTCCTAGATGAATTTTCCTATTGTATCCACCTATCTAGCAAGAACCTCCTAGATGAATTTTCCTATTGTATAAACCTATCTAGCGAGAACCTCCTACATGAATTTTCCTATTGTTCCTTGTACGTGTTCACAGGAATGTGAAATGATAGAGTTTTCCTATTGTGCCTTGTATGTGTTCACAGAAAAAGTGAAATGATAGAGTTGATTTTGTTTAACCCCCTTTTAAAGTTTAGTATCCAATAGTATCCAATCAACGAAGCAAAACATAAAAGCATCATACAAAACAAAAAAATAGATTATAGTCTTTCAATCAATGTTCTTATTGTTATTAATAAGAGTTGTTTAGGGACCCAACAGAATAAAAAAATCAAGTAGTTCCGAGATTTTCGAAAATCTTTACTCAAAATTTTCATAATTTTACAAGAATTTCTGGATTTTTCTGTGAGTATTTTATATTACGAGCTTATTAATATAAATTATCATTTATAAATTATACCCCAATACATTAAAACTATATCATTCATTGAAATTATAAAATTTTGAATCATTATAAATAAATAAAATATAATGAAGAAATTTTGGTTTTTTTTTAAATATTAAATATTTACATATTCATATTATATTTGGATTTTTTATTGAAAAATAACTCAGCAATTTCCACTAACATACTTTTAAAAATAATGTGAGCATTTTCAAGCCAAGCTATATTTTTTTTCATAATAGTTATATTTAGTTGGTATTGAAAGGAAGTTCAGTTTTTTAAAAGTAATTTTTTTAAGGATATATTTGTAAAATTATTTTTATTTCTTATTATCATAATGGGATATTTTTCAATGCAAAATTATCTATCTGGTAAATATTAGATCCAAGCCTGCCACAATCTGTGTAAGCATCCTACTAAGTTGATTATTCTGATTGTTCTTTTCCTAATCCAAAAAAATTAAGATATTTTTAAATAAAGATAAAAAATATATGTATAATGTATTTGTAATAAAAATATTTTGACTATTTAAAAATTAAAAATTAATGAATTGATTAATTATTTGCATGAAACTTAAAATTAAAACTATAATTATTATAATATAATTTATTTTATAAGATTAAGATTTGTTTAACTGCATATATTCTTAAAATAATTAATTTTATAATTAATATAGCTAAAATGCATGTTAATATAATAAATTGATATATTTATCGATTTTATTCCAATTTTAATTTACAGTTTTATATAATATAATAGATTAATTATAGATACTTGGATGCAGATTTCAAGGGTGGAGCATATTAATGCAGGTGGTATACAAAATTGTGTATACACATTTAAGATTTTATGGTTAGCTGGTCCTGAAGTGGGTCAAACAGCTACTGTTCAGCGTGAAAGCATTTACTTACTTGGGTTTCGTGGTCTTGAAAAGCACTATGTTCTTCGGGAAGCAGCAAAACTGGTTAACGCGGGTAAAAATTATGCCAAGCCTACTCATATTACTCCTTCAATGGCAATGGCATCTGTGAGTGTTCCTGCGATGACAAAGGTGTCAAGAAAATCATTTTCAAATGATTTAGTGAGACAGAATGTGGGCATATCAATTATTACAGATGAAAATGGGTATATTGTGTGCAGTACTCAGAAGAGTAGTCTTCTTGAATACAAGCCCAGCAATGGGGATGATGGGTGGTATATTGTTTCCATCAGTCTACATGATGGAAAACTACGTGTTAATTATGAAAGATTAGCAGAGGAACGAGCGGAGGAATTTGAGTTGGCAGACTTCAGAAGTGCAGATGATTTATATCTTAAATTCCGTGTTCCATCCACGCAGCTAAAGGATGAAGAGTGCTGGAAAGTGACACCAATGTGGTTTGTAATGGTGTCTTATTTACCACCAGGTGACCATGGAGGCCTCTTAAATGAAGCTGCTCTCCTTCCTGACAGCAGGCTGTATAGGTATTACGACGCTCGCATCGAAAAGGTCAGACTGCATTCAGTTTTTTCTTTTCTAAATATTACTATCGCATATCTACATTGCCATAGATTCAAAGTGTTTTTTTTTTTTTTTAAAACTAGATAGATATAAGTGGAATACTTCTGGCATAGTTGTTTTGAGTTCAAGGAGCACTTTGAATGGTTGATCCATTGAGTTCTTTGTAATATACTAGTCCAGGTTTTATTTGGAGAAGTTTATTTTTATAAGTTGTCTTTAGTTGTATTGAACTCTTTGTAAATATGCTTAAAAAAAATGATTTCCTGGAATTTTTTTTTCTTCTTTTCAATTTTTTTCTTCCATGTTGTAAGGTTAAGAATCTCTTATTGTGTTTTACTAATTCCTAAACCAAATATAAAAAGCATTTTTGATGATGCCCCTCCCCCTCCACAACAATTCTCTTGTGCTTCACCATCAAAGAAACCGATCACATATTCATGTAAGGAGACATGGGAAATGTATTCTTTTCAAAATTCATCCAAACTTGTGACTAAGAGTATTCCCTATAGTGAGAAACAATCCTGGCTGAGAGATGAAGAATATTCAAAGTTGTGTTTTTGAAATAATCTTGTTCCTTAGAAGACATATATGTCAAGCAACAAAGATAGAGAGAGAAAAACCAATTTTAAATTTTCCCACCCTTGTAGAAATTCCACAAAGGAGGTATGTGCAAGATGTTCTTTAATGCCCCAGACCATCAAGACTAATTGCCAGATTTTCTTAGAACAATGGCAGCCAATGAAGATATGATCAACAGTTTCATCTTGATTCCTACAAAGGAAACAATGATTTGGGCCTGCAAAACCTATTTTTTGCATACTTTTCTCGGTCAGAATTTTTTTGATGGGAAATAGCTTTGTATTTCAGGTTTTCTTTAATCCTTCCCATAGTTGTGTCCAAACGTCTTTAATCCTTTCCATAGTTGTGTTTCCACTGTTCAGCCAATGATTCATCCAGTTATAAATATGAAGAAGTCAACTATTTACCGTGAGAAGATACATAATTTAAGTAGTAGCTTTTGGATGTCAGAGTATAAATCAAATTTGTTGATAACTTATAGAAACCAGCCCCTCCAATAAAGGGATCTTTTCCCAATATCACTTTTTTTACATCTACAACCTTTGAGGCCAACCAATTGAAGAGAAAGGGAAAATATTCCACAAGTACCTTCTAGACAATGGAACCCTTGTTGACTGATTTTTTGGTTGTTCCTCTAAGCCAATCCACTACCGAAAATTTCTTTAAATACTTCTCCTTAATCACTTGGCTCCAAAGACAACCATCAAACATGCCTCTCCACAATTTTTTAGAGCTAATGCTTTGCCAAAACAAGAGATATTATTGAAGCCCCATCCTCCAAAATATTTTGTTTTGCAAGGGAGGCCCAGCTAGCAAGGTGCATCCCTTCTTCGCTTCTTTTTCCAGTCCATACAAAGTTGTATATTCTTTGTATGGTATTGCTAAGAATAAGTGAGAAAACCAGGATATTTTCTAGCACAGATTTAACTAGGATCATTCCCCCCAATGATAACCAGTTGTAACACCACATACTGATTTTTTGATCAAATTTTCTAAGAAGCCACTTCCAGTCATATTTAAGATAGTCATTTGGCTTCAGGAATAAACCTAGGTACTTAAAACCATAATCCATAATAGCCATATGATAGGGAAAAATAGACTGAACGGACGAGAGAAGCTCTGCATTGGCTGCTTGATCATGAACGAATGATTTATGTGCATTAATCCCCATCCCAGAAGACTCACAAAATATATGAATGACCTTATCAAAGACTATCCATTCTGAAATATATCCTAACCCCATCAACAAGACGTCATCCACAAACTATAAGTGAGTGATAAATTGTTTACATCAGATTTTAATGCCCTTGATGTTTTCTTCCTGCTTCTTTTTCAACAACAACAAACTCAAGCCTTCCATCATTGACAAAAATAGTAGGGGAGACAAGGGACACCTCTATCTAATATCTCTTAAGCTGGAGAATTTTTTGTGGGAGAGCCCTTAATCAGAATGGAGAAATTTCCTGAAATTACACAACCCATAATTCAGTTGGTAGTCTCCAATCACAAACCAACTTCAAGAAGGAATAATCGAAGAAAAGTCCAGTTTACTTTATCAAAGGCCTTATCAAGGCTTGAATATTTTTTGACTTAAAGAGTGGAGGACTTCTTGAGAAATTCCAATAGCATCATGATCTTCCTGTCAGCTAGGAAACCGAATTAGTTAGGGGATATCTTTTCAACGTTTATAGGCTTGATCCCATTTTAGATAATTTTTGAGATGATCTTACAAGTCAATTCATAGAGAGAGATGGGCCTTAAATCAGAAAAATTCATAGGTTTGGAATTTTTTTGGATCATAGTTATATATTTTGCATTAATAGCTCTTGAAATTTCCCCATGTTTAAGATTCCTCCACCATACTGCAATGTTCAGGCCCCATCAGATCAAAAAAGGAAAGGAAGAGCTCGACCATTCAAATGTCAAGATCGAAACTCTTGTCATTAGCTAAATTCTTTGGTACTTATTTTATTTCATCAAGGAACACCGAGCCACCAATCTTGGCAGAGTCTTCAATGCTGAAAAATATTAGGAAATTACCAATGGTTTGAAGTTGAGAGCTAATGATGGAAGATCTTGGATCTCTAAGAAGGGTGTAAAAGTGAGAGGAAGCAACAACTTTAGGATCAAGTTGGATTGTGGCAATATTTCCACCCTCTAATGAATGTTCCCAAATAGAATTAACGTTCCTTCTGTGATTTTCATAATTATGAAAAGTTTAGTGTTACCATCCTCCTCCTTGATCTAGGTAACCCTAATTTTTAATATCCAAGACTCCTCTTCTAGTTTTAAAATTTGTTGTTTTCTAGCTTCCAAGGAACACATTCTCTTAAATCGGCTAGGAAGCATGAGTTAGAAAAGGACCGAGATATTTTTTCATATTCAACTTCTAGAATTAAAATCTTCTCATTTTTTTCATTTTTCCTTTTCTTCTCCCAATCCACCACCACCATTTTTAGATTTTTTATTTGATATACCATGGATTCCATAGAAGATATGATAATTTTATTTGAATTTTTTTTCCAAATACTCTTTACCAACTATTTAAAAGACTCAAATTCCATCCATGCATGATTGAACTTGAAGGGTTATTGTGTGTGTTAGCATAAGAAGTCAGTCCTTGACTACTTAAGGAGTAAGCCTTACACATCATAGCTCATTTCAAATTTTAAAGGGGTTGTTTGAGTGGTGGAATGGCTTTCCCAAAGATTTTTAAATGATTTTATCTTATTTAATACATTCATGCATTTGGCAAGATGTGGCAAGTATAAATTGTGTGGGTATCAAATTTCTTCTCTACCCTTCTCCCCCAGAACTATTGTCTCTTGCAATGGGATAATAGACGGTCTATATTTTTCACCTTTTGAGGGAAATGATTTTAGAAGATACCCCCACTATCCTAATTTTTGGAGACAAGATAATAATTTTGAAAGAGCCATGGAGGGCTTTTGTGCTCTAAGGGCCCCAGAAACAATCGCTTTGTTTGTAAGAGAAGGCAGGTTGAGGCCTCCCATAGCCTCTGTAGGGACTCCATCCCTAGCCTGGACTTTTTTAAGGTTTGTTTAAGTTAAAAGTGTTAATTAGTAAATTTTTTGGAAAATTGTTTCAAATTCTTAATATGTTACAAAGGTTTTATGTTATGGGTAGGTTTTAGGGTTTGTATATTTCATATGAGGAATATATGTATACTGTGTATATTGTCAACATTTTTCATGTACTTGTAGGAATTGAACTTGGTTGGGGAGGATTTTGTTCTGTCCTCCTGACCACCTCGTATATCCCCAATTGATATATATATATATATATATATATATATATATATATATATATATATATATATATATATAAGAAAGATTATGAGATTTGTTATATTATAAATTATTTAAATATAATTGTTATTTATTAATGGGCTTTTGGGATCTCTTAAGAATGTGATATTTCTTCTTGTACCACTTTGAGGATGTGATATATTTCATGTCATTTGGACAAATACTTAAAGAGTCCTAATGTAGAAATTATACAAACATATGTATATCAATGGTCAAAGAATGCATTCCAATTCCAGTTTACTTTGATCCCGTAGAGGTAAAGGAAAATCCTGCTTTAGACATTTCAATTGACCTTGTTTACTTATAACCAGTGAATGTGCCAATCAAAGATCCATCAATTTAAGATACAAAAGCATATCCAGGTCTATTGAAAGCAGCATCCTCACTAGCAGAAGCGTTGGTAGCATATTCAGTTGGTTCTTATCCAGATTATGATGTTACAGATCAAGCTTAAGATTCATACCTTCATGATCGGGATCCAAAGTGAGCCTCCCAGAATCAAGGCCCAGTAGTAGACCCATTATTCAATCTGATCAAGAAATGTACTAAAGATAGATACTGAATCCTTCTACAAATCATTTGCAGAAAATAAACACGATCGCCAATCACAACAAGTAAAGAAAGAATAAAATCAAACCACAACACAGATCCGGGGAAAGCTTGCTGCTCAAAACCCCTCTATCTTCTATTGTATTCACCATGGAATCATGAAACAATTACAATGCACTCTTCTGACAAGAGTCTCCTGCACTCTCACAATTATCTCACACTGACCCAAACAAAATCAACCAACACTTAACCAATTTCCTACCTCTAATCAGCCTTCCATGCTTGCACAATTCATGAGGAATGCAATCCCTATTCTTTAGGAATTTCAGCCTTCCAAAAGTACGCAAGGATCATGGGAAATCCAATGGATGTCTTGTTGCATGCGAGCAACCTACTATTGATACAACTGATAGTTAACATCCCGTTAACCTTTGTCTCAACTGGGTCTCCACTGGAACCGACATGCATGCAACTATTAATAGTAAATCATCAATTGCATGGCAGATCACTACATGTGAATTAAATCGGATTTAATTCACTTGATCTCTCAATAGTGCAAAAAACGCTTAAAACTAGTTCAACTGACTTTAACTCACCTAACTAGCTTAACTGATTACTCATGCATTAAACTAATGCACTAACTGCAACTTGAAATCCATAACTAATAGAATCACTCTGCATGCCTCACCAACCACCGTCAACTCGAAATTCATGAGCTAAGTGAGTTTATCACACTCAGATTACAAGTGATTGTGAGACAATATTACATTTTATTGTCCAATTTAACTAAGGGATAATTAAATTAGACATTGCATCAATTTATGAAATTAAATTAGCTTTCACTCTAATGTATCACTAGCACCTGTGGTCCCACACTAGTGTGTGTGCTGTAATTTCTTGTTGACTTTCAACACTCCCTCTCAACAAGAAAGGGATTATCTGCCACCTTGATCTTGCCTCTATGGTATTCAAATTTTCTCTTGGCAAGTTCCTTCATCAGAATATCTGCATCTTGATCTTTCGTGGGAATGTACTAAACTAACATAATGTGCCTCTTAACACAAACTCTGAGATGGTGGTATCAGATGTCTATGTGCTTGGACCTATCATGGAATATCGGATTAACCGAGAGTTTAATGCAACTCTGGTTATCACAACGTATCATCGTCGGATCCATATGAGAACCAAACAAACCAACCAGGATATTTTTCATTCAGATGGCCTCACATGCAACTTTACTTGCTACCATTTACTCTGCCTCGGCTAAACTGAGTGCCATAGATCGCTACTTCCTGCTGCACCAAGAAACTATTGTAGATCCTATGCTGAAGATCCCTCTTGATGTGCTCTTTATGTTTGATGCATTTCCTGCCCAATCTGCATTCATGAAGCCTTGAAGCTTCACTCCCTCTATCCTTCTGTACCATAATCCATACTCTGTAGTGCCCTTGAGATATCTCAAGACATGCTTCACTGCCTTCCAAAAGAGCTTGGTCGGCTTAACCATAGCTTGACTCAGCTAGTTAACTGCATAGAAAATGTCTAGTGTGGTGTTCACCAAGTACATCAGTGAACCCACTAGTTGCCTGTAGACAGTAGCGTCCACTACATATCCTGAAGTAGCATCCTCTTTCCTCCAATTTCCTAGAAGAGGAGTATCCATGGGTTTACAACTCTCCATGTGAAACTTAGCCAAAAACTCTTTTTCATACTTTCCTTGAGAAACAAATAGCTCACCATCTCGCTGCCATATTTCCAAACCAAGGAAATAGTGAAGGAGTCCCATGTCCTTCATTTCGAACTCCCTTGCAAGATCCTTCTTGCAAGAAGTTATCAGTTGCTCATCACCTATCAAAATTAGATCATCAACATAAAATACGATAATAAAGAGCTTACCATCAACCACAATCTGGTACAGGTTCGCATCTGCTTCACTTTTGGTGAAGCCCAACCCGGTGAAATAGCTGTCAATTTGAGTGTACCAAGCACGAGGTTCTTGCTTCAGCCTATACAATGCTCTCTTGAGTCAGCACACATGCGACCCACTGTCAAAGATCCCAAAACCTTCTGGCTACTCTATGAACACTTCTTCCTCAATAACTCCATTGAGAAACGAAATTTTTCACATCCATTTGATGAATGTGCCATGCCATTGTGCTAAGACTACAAGGATAGATCTAATAGATGAGTATCTCGCAACTGGTGTGAAAGTCTCCTCATAGTCAATCCCCTCAACTTGTGAGAATACCCGTGCCGCAAATTTGGCCTTGTACTTCTCCACACTCCCATCTGCTACTTTCTTCACCTTATAGATCCATCTAGATCCAACCACTGATTTTCCGACTGGTCTTGGGACAACTTCCCATGCACTTTTCTTGACGATGGAGTCATACTCCTCAACCATAGCATCAACCCAAATTGGTTTCTACACTGCTTCCTCAAAGGAAGATGGTTCTGTCACAATACACTTGCTCATAAGAGCCATGTATTCAGTAAACATGTTTGGAGATTGTCTCTGTCTGTGCAGTGAAGTAGGTGCTTCTACATGCTTTGTCGCATCAATTCTCAATCTATCAGCTTCCGTGGTGTGCCTTCTACCATTTCTGGTGGATGGCTCTGCATGAGTGTTTTCTGCCACTCCATGATCCTCTGCATGTGGCTACTCCACATATTGAGGTTAATTATTTGGAACCAAGAGTTCCTCATCTACATGCAAATCCATCTCCCTCTCAAGGGACAATCGAATGGATTTCTCCTCATCAAATTTTATATCTTGTCTCACAATAGTCATCCTGCTATTTGGAAAATACACCAGATAATTGTCGGGAGTATCATTGTACTCCACAAATATCCCAATCTCAGTTATTGGTTCGCGCTTCTTCCTGGCGTCTGTGGTCACATGCATATAAACAAATGAGCCAAAAATTTAAAATATGTAACATCAGGTTTCTTACCAGAAAAGGCCTCCTCTAGTGTAATCATGCCAAGTATCTGATGAGGACTACGGTTTTGCACAAATAGTGTTGTGTTGCATGCCTTCACCCATAGATGTAATGGTAGGCCCTGATCATGCAACATCATTCATGTTGCACCCACAAATTTTCTGTTCTTTCTTTCTGCGACCCCATTCTGTTGTGTGTTATGAGGCGCAATCAACTCTCTTTGAATTCCTTCTCTTCTGCAGAAGTTCTTGAATTCATTGGAGATGTACTCACCACCATTTTCACTCCTAATAGCCTTCACATGCTTCCCTGTATCTTTCTCCACTAGTGCTTTGAACTCAAGAAATTTTGAGAACGTCCGATCTTTCTTCTGCATGAAGTAGATCCAACACTTTCTAGAAAAATCATCAACAAAGATCACATAGTACTTGTGCTTTGCTGTCGAAGCAGTAGATAATGGTCCACACACGTCTAAGTGAACTCTCTCAAGGGTTTTCGAAGCTTGGTTTTCCTACTCGTGAAAAGTGACCTTCGCATACTTCCCCATAGTACATCCCTTACATGTGTCTAAATGTGCAAGAGTACCCTTGGGAAGACCCGTAGAAATCTGTTGCATGAATTTCAAGGCTCCATGGTGTAGATGGCTCAATATCCTATGCCATAACTCACCCTCAGCTCGACTCACCACTTTGTCTGCCTTATCCATCAATGTTGCGCCCCTCTACATCAAGTTTATAGAGATTCTTCACACGAATCCCCATATTCTTTGCTTTTCCTATGGCTTTGTGTCATAGGAAAGATTTTCCTTCACTAAAAACCACATCATAGCCTCTATCCTCCAACATTGCAACCGAAACTAAATTTTTCTTCAAGCTTGCTACATGCATTACATCTTTTAATAATAAGGGTTTACCTAACTGTCTCTGGAAGGTAACTGTACCAATCCCGGTGGCATTGTACTGCTCGTCATCACCCATTTCGATATGCATCTAGAGGTCCTTCTCCTCCAAGCTACTGAAAATTTCTTTGTCTCCCCTCATGTGGAAAGATGAACCACTATCCAAGTACCACACTGATCCCATTGCACTTGACATCATGCATGCAATGAGTAAGAATTCAAGATCAAATTTCGAGGCCAAAGCCTCATTAACTGCAGATCCTGAAGCCTTCTTGTTCTTCTTCCTTTGTGGACAATTAGTAGCATAATGTCTATGCTCGTGATAGTGAAAAAAATTCACTTTAGACATGCCACGCTTCTTTCCATCTTTGGCAAACTCAAATTTGGAATAGGATTTCTTTCCTTTCTCCTTCCTTGCCTTAGCAACCAAAGCACAATTTTCTTCATCATTTATCTTAGATGAAGATCCATCCCTGGTATTCCGCCTGAATTCTTCTTGCACCAAATCTGACCAAAGTCGTTCCCAATCTCGCAACTTCTCCCTCCTATTGACAGAGTCTTGATAACTATGCCAACTCTTGGGAAGTCTTAGAAGAGCTAGGCTCACCAATTCGTCATCCACGATAGTAATTCTGATGCTCCTAAGATCATCTCGACATTGAACAAACTTTGTTAAATATTTCAGAATCGTGTCTCCTTTCTCCATTTTGATTTTCTTGATCTTGTCCTTTAGTGCCAATTTTCTATGATCACTACTGCTTTAAAACAGATTTGTCAAAGCTTTCCACATTGCATATGGTGTCATTTTTCCATGGAGACTTGAGACAATTTTGTCTCGCACTCCCTCTAGTAAAATCCTCCTTGCCTTTGCAACCTTCTTTTCTTAAGCATCAAGGTTTGTGGCATCTACTGCAGTGGGTTTGGGAATGTCATTATCAATGAATTCTTTCAACCCATTACCCTCTAGTACTGCCTCCATCCTGTCTTTCCATGCAATATAATTGGAACCGCCCTCGAGTGCATACTCCAATCTCAAGCCATTTAAAGCCATCTCGATCCTGATTCCCCTGTTGCACCAAGAGTAATTTTGCAAATTTTAATTCTATTTTGTTGCAAACTCAACATCTCCTCCATTATAATGATTTATTGTGCTCTAATACCATGTAGGAATTATACAAACATATGTATATTAATGGATTTAATCTGATCAAGAAATTTACTAAAGATAGATACTGAATCCTTCTACAAACCAGTTGCGGAAAATAAGCACAATCACCAATCACAACAAGTAAAGAAAGAATCAAATCAAACCACAACACAGATATTTTCCCGAGGAAAACTTGCTACTCAAAACCCCTCTATATTCTATTCTATATTCATCATGGAATCATGAAACAATTACAATGCACTCTTCTCACAAGAGTCTCTTGCACTCTCACAATTGTCTCACACTGACGTGGATAAAATCGACCAACACTTAGACAATTTCCTTCCTCTAATCAGGTTGCCTTGCTTGTGCAATTTATGAGGAATGCAATTCCTATTCTTTAGGAATTTCAGCCTTCCAAAACTGCGCAAGGATCATGGGCAATCCAATGGGTGTCTGGTTGCATGCAGGAAACCTAATAATGATACACCTAATAGTTAACATCCCTTTAACCTTTGTCTCAACTGGGTCTCCACTAGAACTGACATGCATGCAGTTATTAATAGTAAATAATGAGTTGTATGGCAGATCACTGCATGTGAATTAAATATGATTTAATTCACTTGATCTCTCACTAGTGCAACAAACAATTACAACTAGTTCAACTAACTTTAACTCACCTAACTGAGTTAACTGATTACTCATGCATTAAACTAATGCACTAACTGCAACTCCAAATCAATAACTAATAGAATCACTACCAACCACCCTCAACTCAAAATTCATGAGCTAACTGAGTTTATCACACTTAGATAACTATTACAAGTTATTAAGAGACAAGATTACATTTTATTGTCCAATTTAATTAAGGGTTAATTAAATTATACATTGCACCAATTTATTAAATTAAGTTGGCTTTCACACTAATGTATAGCTAGGACTTGTGGTCCCACACTAATTTGTGTGCTGCAATTTCTTGTTGACTTTCAACACCTAATTCCATATAAAGTTGAGTGTTTTCAAATACAAAATTTTAAACTTTTTAATTATTTTTTATGTATTTATCAATGTTATATGAAACTTAGTATACTTAATTTAAATTTATTGCAGCTAAAATTTCAAATCTATTATCATTTTATTAATAAAATATCTATTATATTTTACAATCATTATTACCCATATTTTAAGATATTCAATTTAAATTTATAAAATCCTTACTTATGTTTAAATATATGTATTTTCCAAATAGAATTTAATTTTGACATATCAAAAATTACACATTATCTACCTATCTGCAATAGAATTTAATTCAGACATTTCAAAAATTACGTATTATCTACCCATTTCCAATATTTTGAATATTGTATAGTTTTAATAAAAAGTCATTATTCAAATACTTTCTTGTATTTTATGGGCTATATTGAAGTTGTGTTTACTTTTCTTGTTTCTATATTTTCCTGCATAAAATCTTGTGAGATGTTTATTTTTTTCATTTTATTAAAAATTGAAATATATAAAATTTATATTTTGGAAATATAAATATTTGAGTTAAATTGAGTCAAAATCATTATTCAAGTTTTCTATTTTTTTTTTTAGAAATATTCATTTTAATTAAAGAAAACAAAAAAATTTACTTATTTAATTTTTCCTCTTAAAATAATTATAATTATGATTTATATAACCAATATTATTTTAATGTCTTAAATTTCAATATCCTAAGTTATGTTGGATTTAAAATCAGCATAGAAAATTCAGTTTTTTAGTTTTTTCTTTTTATTAATATTCATGTTAGTTAATGAAAAAAAAACACTTATTATATTTTCCCCTTAAAATAATTATAATTATAATTGTCATATCACATATAATGTTAAATCTTACCTTATTAGTATCATATTATTTTACTAAAATATATTATATTATTTAAAAATATAGTTATAAAATATTATACCTTTTTAACTTACATAAATATCTATATTAAGATTTATTTTATGTTTTTTCAAACAAATCATAATTTAGTATATGTAACCAGAAGCATTTGGATGCAGGTTTCTAAAAGCAATCATATTACTATGCATGGCCAAGAGAAGTGTATGTGCACATTTGAGATTACATGGCTGGGTGGCCCAAATATTTGGCAAAGAGCTAATGTTTATTGTGAAAACATCTACTTACCTGGGTTTGGTAACATAGGAGAGCACCCTGTGCTTAAACAAGCAACAAAGTTTTTTGAAAGTAGAGAATATATAAAGCCTCATGGTATACATAAGGATGCTAGTGATATTGGCTTTACCAGCAGCTCATCTTTTCCATCCACGAATGTTCTTCATGTTGAGACAAATGTATCGAAAAATAACATTGAAGACCATTTGGTGTCAAGTAATAAGACTGAAGGTTCGTGTATAGTAATCGCTGAAGACGAGAATGGGTTTATAGTATGTCGTACACAAAAGCAAAAGTGATTACTAAGCATTAAACAGAAGACATTGCATTATGGTTTACTTTTTACCATTTACTATATGGATTTATAGTAAAACAAAAGTGATTACTAAACATTAAACATAAGACATTGCATTGTGTTTTATTTTACTACCATTACTATATGGCTTCATGTTATTTGCAATCATAATATTATGTTGGTAATCGCTTAATAACTTTGTGTTGACTTACAAGTTGGAAGTCAATTATGGAATTCAATTATAGGTATGTTTTTAGTTGTTATTAGATATTACAAATATGTCTTATTTTGAGAGTGATTATGACAAATTATCTTGTCTAGCTCTTTAATTTTGAGGTAGTTATTTCTATTTCCTCATTGGGTGCACATTGTTGGTTGTGTTGGTTGGATTAGATTAGATTTATTAGATCATAAAAGTTCTTTGATTTAATCAAAATACACTTGTATTTTTTTCAATAACTTTTTGTTGGTAGTTGTTTAATAAGTCTTTTTTTTTAATAGCATGCAAGAGCTTATTGAAATTCAATTATAAGGATTTTTTTAATTGTCATTAGTTATTACACATACGTCTTATTTTAAGAGTGGTTATGCAAGTTATTTTAAGTAGTCCTTAATTTCAAGGTAGTTATTTATATTTTTGCAATGGGTGCACATTTTTGGTTGGATTATATTAGACTTATTAGATTTTAAAAGTTCTATGATTTAATCAAAGTAGACTTGTGTTATTCTCACTGGTGGTTATGTGCATTATAGTGTCTTTATAATTGTATAACATTTGTATAAATATTTTTAAGTTATGTTACATATAGATGTTTTATTATTTATTTTGTCCTTATATCATTTATAATTTTTAGTTGTTTAAGTTTTATTTTATAAGCATAAGTTATTTTTATTTTTATTTTAGAGATTGGGTTTTTTTAAGAAGCATGGTATTTGAAGTTTTGTACATGATTGAAATAGCATTATAATTGGCTTACATAAGAAATTTGGCTTTACAAAGTTCAATGATCATAAAGTAGGGTTAGAAGTAAGCTAGATTGGTTGTTTCTTTTTGTAAGTAGTTCCTATTTCTTATGTTCATTCAAATATTGTAGTTATGTCAAACAATAGACAAGTTATCACGAAAAAATATTGAGAGAAGTTCACTTTTCTCCTCTCCTAGTTATTTTTAATTTTACCTATACTTACTTCCATTCAATATTTTTTTTTGTCCAAATTCTATTTTTAATTTCTATTAGTTGATAGAGAACTTTGATGTAATACCTCTAATGTGACGATTTTTCTGAGCCTCCATTGGGAAACTAGTAAAAGGTGAGAAATTTTATTTTCCCTCACACATCACTTTTCATTATTTTAATCTTTTGACATGAATGGGGCTTTCCTATAATTAAGGGTGTGGTTATTTAAGAGACACCAATGAATATAATAATCCACTATGAGAGATTATTTTTAATGTCAAAGTGTTTGAGGAAATGTACAGTATTTATGAACAAAAAGCTAGTGTAATGTAAATAAATTGGTTTTGTGAGTGTTTCTCTCTCCACCTGCCACTATTCAAAGAGATCCATTGTGGAGCTTGTGTGAAAGAGAACATGCTAATTGGCGATAAAGATTTGTGTGAGATATATATTCCAGCACTATGTAAAGAGAAGACAACTATTGAGAAAATAATTGTTATTGATGTAAAAGGATGATCATCTAAAAAGGAAGGTAGGATAGGCTTAAATAACACTTTAAGATCTTTACAATGAGATACTTCATTCCTTCTAACTCTTCTCCATTGATGAAAATTTGATTATTTTAGCCAAACACATTTGTTTTGCATCTCCTGTCAAGTTGGCCCCATTGCGGTAATTTGGTCATCTTATGGTCAAATTTGTATGAATGAACAAGTATAAATAAGTGACCTCTATCCTCCATTCGACCTATAACTCATCCAAGCAAGAAAAAGAGACAAGTTTAGGTTTGTAGAAGGATATTTATAGGTTCATATCTCATGAACCTTGGGTCAAAGTGAGGAAGAAGCACTTGAGATTTGGTTTCTGGTTTTTGTGCTTCTAGGTTATGGTATTTGGGTGATTTTTTGACGAGATTTTGGAGTCTATCATTGTACCGAAACTCATTCATCCTTGTAGGCTTGATCTTGGCCTAATCTCAACTCATCCTTGCATAGAATTTTTTCCAATGGGTTCACTTATTACAAACATGTGTTTCAGCCTAAAGCCTAATGGAATTTGACCCCTCTATGACCAAGTAAAATTTGGCCATAAGACAAGAGTTTCGACCCCTCTCTAGCCTATGGTAATTCAACCCTGAGGAAAGATTTCCGACCACCTATAACGGGCCTCGGTCTTGAAGAAAGAAAGGTATTGAGGCTTGATTTTTTACCATACTTAGAGCTAACCATGGATCAGTTTTTAATTGACCTTGTATCAATTTCTGAGAAGAATTTGGATCAGTTTCAGGATCAAACCTTGAGAAGTCCTTGGATCAAATTCTTGAGAATAATTTGATTTGATTTTGGATCAGAATTTGAGTAGAATTGAAGAAGCTTTGGAGCAAACTTGTTGAAGCAAACTTGGAGACACTTCTTGAGTAGACCTAAAGTAGAATTTTGGAGCACTTTTTGAAGCATCCTTGAGGTCGTCCTTTTAGGAGAATTGAAAAACAATTGTTTTACCTGACTGTGAATAATCCTTGAATAACTTTTGAAGCATCTTTGGAGTAGATTTTGGAGAATATTTTGGAGCATAATTCAGGCAACTGGGATAATATCTTGAAGCAGTGTTTTGGTAAAATCCTTGAGGTATATTTAAAGTTTTTGTGTAGGTTGGATCCTAAGAGGATTGGTGTCCTCATATAGATTGGGTTGGTTCCTAGATTTTATTAAGATGATTGGTTTCTTCACTCAAGGTTGGAGGCTCAAAGAACTAAAGCTTTTGTCAATATTGGAGCCTTATAAGAATTGAATTTTTTGTAATGGTTGGAGCCATAATTTGAGAATTGGTGTCCTCATCAATTGAATTATTTTAATATAAACTATTTTCATTTTGTTTCTTGTGTTCAGGTATATCTTGTGCTTCCTATTGTGAAAAAAATATTAACTGGCATAATATAACAATTGAAAGAAATATTGATTCACCCCTCCTCTTAGTATTTCCAACAATTGGTTTTAGAGCTAGCTTCTTCAATTAGCCTCATAGTTGGAAAATTTATTTTTTATTCACAATGGCGATTAAGGAAGAAACTAAGGCTCACCTCTTTGATGGAATAATTTTTTATTTTTGGAAAATCAGATTTATGTCTTTTGGAGTGGAAGTATGGCAATTATGTTAGGTCCCTATATTACTAGTGTAGTCCCTTATTATTGTTAGTTTAGTCCCTTATTGTTATTTTTGTACCCCTGTAGTCCCCATATTGTTATTATTATGCCCCATAAAACCCCACTATTGTTATTGGTGTACCCTTACATTATTATTGTTAAGTCGGCTAGGATTAGATTGTGACCCCATGGACTCCTATATATAGAAAGGAGATTTTTTCATTTGAATAATCCAAGAATTGTTTATTTATGTAACATAAGGGATGTTTCCCCCTCGAAGTGGTTGATTTCTAAGGCGCTGATATCTCTTTTCTTCTATTTTTAGAGTTGGTTTCATAACATTTGGTATCAGAGCTATGGATTATAGGGTTTCGCTACTTCAAACATGTCATCATAGAATTTTCGCTATAAAATTTTTTCTATGAAGGTTCAGAAGCTTAAAAAAAACCCATTTGCAAAGAAATCATGATGAACGTTGTGTAAAAGTTTCAGATCTTGGTTCACAATATTTTTGGAGATATGATATGTGGAATTTAGGGTTTTTGCAGGCTCTCGAATTTCATCTCAAATAGGTGACCTTGGGAAAATCATCATAAATATCTTATTAGATTGAAATACTGTAAAAAGTGTCTGAAAATTACATGGATTGTAGTTTACTGTGTATCAATTTCATAGCCGAAGGATGATCCAGTGACACGTGACACGTCGTACAAGTTTTCTCTACTGAACTATTCCATAATTAGGTCATTCTGGGAGATTAGGCATATGTTTGACTTGAAGAATCCAAATCAGGTCAGACATGTGGCATTGGAAAGAAGATTTAGAGGGATAATAAAGGATTGAAGATAAAATCTCGGGGATCTGAAATTCCAGAGATACATCAGTTTCAATATCAAGCTCCTCAAAAGCAAGAAAAAGGTGTGTGTTGTTTTTCAAATTGCATAAGTATTGTTTGAAAAATCAGTTTGAAGTGATTCCAAGGGCATATTGAAGTATAGATATCAATATTGGGTTCTAAAATGGCCCCTACAAAGAATTAAACACCAATTAACCCTTAAAAGGCTTTACTACGACATATGAAGAGGAAGAAGTGCAACATGATATATCAAAATTACAAGACCAAGTGCACCAAATTTCGCTCTCGCAAAGAGCAAAAAAAAATGAAATGGAAGTTTTGAAGAAAGGCATGGAAGCTAAGATGGATGGTTTGAAGAGAGGCATGGAAGCTAATATGGATGGTTTGAAGAAAGCCATGGAATATAAGATGGATGGCATGGAAGCTAAGATGGATGACATGGAAGATAAGGTAGATGAAAAAATGAAAGACAACATGGAAGACAAGAATAATGATCTAAAAATAGACATGGAAGGTTTGAAGGAAGGTTTGACAAAGTTGATACAAGAAATGATTCCTAATGGTGAAAAGGTAGTACAGGAAACTTATGATGAGGACAAAATAAATGTTAATCATGATTTCATAAACTCTAATTTTGGATTGAAGACCCACCATATTCCAAAGATCGATATGAGGAAGTTTGATGGAAAGGATCTCGTAACATGGATACTACAAATCGAGCAATATTTTGATCTCCTTAATGTGAAAAACACACAAAAGGTACACATTACAACTTTACATTTAGAACAAAATACATTTGTATGGTATTGATGGCTTTTCTCTCGTAAAGAAATTGTCACTTGGTCAATTTTTATGGAGGAGATGATAGCACATTATGAGGATACAAAGAGAAACACCTTCTTTAGCCAATTAATAAATCTCAAACAAAAGGTTCAATGGTGATGCACATTGAGGACTTCCAAAAATTGAATATAATGGTAATTTATATTCCAGAGGAACACATGATTGATGTATTCATAGAGACTTTAAAGGATAACATCCAATATGAGGTTCACCTTTGGGAACCTAATTCATTGGATAAGGCATTCAAGTTGGCAAGAAAAAATGAAAGTAAATTTATGGCGACAAGGAAGCCTACCACTCACATCTATAAAGATGGAATTGTTTCTATTCCTAGACTTCCACAACCTACAATGTTGGCACCACAAAAATTGGAAGAAAAAAGAGAAGAAGGGCTTTGCTACAGTTGGGATAGAAAATACACTAAAGGTCATAAGTGTGCTGAGAAGAAATTATTTTAGATAGATTGTGAAGAGGAGGAAGAAAATGAATAAGAAACTTCAAAAGAAGAGGATATACACCAGGAACTAACCCTAGAGAAAGAAGAAATGAGTCTGACTATATCCTGTAATGCATTGGCATGAATTACCACTCCTCAAACTCTCAAGATAGAAGGACATATCAAGAAGAAAAATGTAGTAGTGTTGATTGATTCAGGTAGTACCCATAATTTTATTCATTGTAAGGTAGCCAAGGAATTGGATTGATTCCTATACCCAGCACCAGAGTGTCATGTGATGGTTGCAAATGGAGGGACTATAAATTGCTATAGAAAATGCCATAATATCAAGCTAACCATGGGGGAATATGTATTGAATAGTCCAATTCTTTCCATTCCAATGGGAGGTGCTGATATTTTACTAGGAGTATAATGGTTACAATCGTTGGGGACGGTAGCTTTTATTTTTCAAAAAAAATTCTTGAATTTTTTTCGGAAAGAAAGGAAGTTGAATTACGGGGTGTCGCAGGGAAGCTGGGAAAGATAATAATCTATAATTTCATGACAAATCTTCTGAAGAAATAACAACAAAGTGTAATTGCACAATTATGCTCACTAGAAGTTCCAACATCAAAATTATCTATTTCTCCAGAAATCCAAAAAGTCTTGGACAAGCATTCCAAGGTGTTTGAAACTCCCAAAGGACTCCCACCTATTCATGATCATGATCATAATATTCATTTTATTCCAGGAATTTTTCCTCAAAACATCAGACCTTACAAATATCTTTATGTCCAAAAGAGCGAAATTGAACATATGATTGCAGAAATGTTAGAGGCTGGTATAATTCAACCTCATCAAAGTGCCCTCTCTACTCCAGAAGTATTGGTGCACAAGAAGGATGGATCATGGTGCATGTGTCCAGATTATAGTGAGCTCAATAAGCTCACTATTAAAGATAAGTTTCTCATTCTAGTGATTGATGGATTACATGGAGCAATTTATTTTACCAAGTTGGATCTTCGTTCAGGATATCATCAAATTAAAATGAAGACTGAAGATATTCCGAAAACAACATTTCAAACTCATGAGGGTCATTATGAATTTTTGGTCATGCCTTTTGGCCTTACCAATGCACCTTTTACATTTCAAGGGTTGATGAATTCCATTTTTAAACCCTTCCTTAGAAAATTTGTGTTAGTATTTTTTGATGATATACTAATCTACAACAGGTCTTGGAAGGATCATGTTCAACATGTTGATAGGGTGCTCAAACTATTGAAGGAGAAACAATTATATGAAAATACCTCCAAAATTTTCTTTGGAGTACAAGAGGTGGAATATATGTGTCATATTTTATCTCACGAGGGTGTTACGGTAGACCGTAACAAAATTAAAACCATTAAGGAATGGAAAGTCCCTACAACCGTAAAGAAGTTGCGAGGATTTCTCAAGTTAACAGGGTATTATCACAAGTTTGTTAAGAATAGTAGCACCTCTAACAACATTGTTGAATAAAGATTCATTTTCATGGACTCCTGAAGCAACTAAGGCCTTTGAACATCTTAAAGATGCAATGTTCCTAGAACCAGTCTTAGCTATGCCAACCTTCACAAAAACGTTTATTGTGGAATGTGATGCCCCAGGAAATGGAATTGGTGTTGTTTTAATGCAATAAGGAAGACCCATTTCTTTTGAAAGTCGTCCAATCAAAGGAGAGCATTTACATAAAGATATTTATGAAAAGCAAATGTTGGCAATACTACATGCACTAAATAAATGGCGACCTTACTGAATGGGAAGACACTTCAAGGTAAAAACGGATCATGATAGTCTTAAATACTTTTTGGAACAAATACTATCTTCATAAGAGAAAAAAAAAATGGGTCACAAAGATGTTGGGATATTAATTTGAAATCATCTACAAAAAAGGGAAGTAAATGTTGTTGTATATGCACTCTCAAGAAAGGATGAGGAGGTGGAAGCATTTCTTTGTGCCATTTCTATTATCCAACCAGATTGGATAACCGAAGCAAGGGAGGAATGGAATAATGATGAATAAGTGTGGAGACTCATTCAAAAGTTGCAGTGAGATCCCAGTACATCTGATACATTTAGTTGGAAAAATGGTTCCTTATGGTACAAAGATCTCTTATATATTTGTAATAATTTCCAACTAAAACAAAAGATTCTTTTGGAATTGCACACCTCTCCCATAGGAGGACACTCGGGATTTTTAAAAACTTAGCATAGGGTGAACAAAGATTTTTTTTGAGATGGCCTTAAATATGATATTCAAAATTTTGTGGAAAAATGTTTGGTTTTCCAGCAAAATAAAGTTGAGACAATTAAGACCCTGGGTATGCTACAACCTTTACCCATTCCAAGTCAATGTTGGGAGGAGGTTTCAATGGATTTTATCATAGGTTTACCTAATTTTGAAAGAAAGAGTGTCATCATGGTGGTAGTTGAGAGAATTACCAAGTATGCATACCTTTTTGAATTATATCATCCACTTAAAGCAAGTATAGTTAATATTGCATTTATGGAAACAATTCAAAAGCTATATGGAAACCAAAAGATTATTGTAACCGACAGAGATCCCATTTTCAATGGAAATTTTTGGACGGAATTATTTTCTTGTTTGGGTACTCAACTAGCCCATAAGTCATCTTATCATCCTCAATCAGATGGGAAAACTGAGATAGTGAACAAATGTTTGGAAGGATATCTTTGTTTTCTTGTATATGATAAACAAACACAATGGGTCAAGAGGTTACCTCTGGCTAAATGGTGGTATAACACTTCCTTCCATACTACAGCAAAAATGACCCCATTTATGGCACTTTATGGATATCATCCATGGTCCATCACATCATATTTAAGAGAAAATTATTAGGTTCAAGCAGTGGAAGATCACATCGAGCATCAACAACAAGCTCTCCAACACTTAAAGGATAACCTAAATTTGGCACAAAATCGTATGAAACAACATGCATATGAACATCGTAGCAAGATAAGTTTTGATGTAGGAGACTGGGTAATTTTATGGCTACAACCATACAAACAAATGTCCCTCAAGCAAGCTAAGAAGGACAATAAATTATTGCCAAAGTTCTATGGTCCTTACAAGGTGTTGCAAAAGATTGGTACTATGGCATACAAATTGGAGCTTCCTGCTTCTTCTCGAGTGCACCCAGTTTTCCATGTTTCATGCTTAAAGACGGTTATAAGTGACAAACTTCCAATTCAAACAATATTTACAGAAATTGAGCAAAGAAAGAACTTTGACTAGGTTGAATTATACCCGCCTCTAACATTTCTGCAATCATACATTCAATTTCGCTCTTTTGGATGTAAGGATATCTATAAGGCCTAATGTTTGGAGGAACACTTCCTGGAATCAAATGAATAGCATGATCATGATCACGAATAGGTGGGAGTCCTTTGGGAGTTTCAAACAACTTGGAATGATTGTCCAAGACTTGTTGGAGATCTGCAGAAATAGATGATTTTGATGTTGGAACTTCTAGTGAGCATAATTGTGCAATTACGCCTCGTTGTTCTTTCCTTAGAAGCTTTGTCATGCCATTAGAGCTTATTATCCTTCCTGGCTTCCCTTCAATACCCCGTAATTCGACTTCCTTTCCTTCTGAAAAAAATTTCAAGAAAAGTTCTTGAAAATTAAAAGCTACCGTCCCCAAAGATTGTAACCATTGTACTCCTAGTACAACATCGGCACCTCCCATAGGAATGGCAAGCATTGGACTAGTCAATACATATTCCCCCATGGTTAGCTTGATATTATGGCATTTTCCAGAGCAATTTATGGTTCCTCCATTTGCAACCATCACTTGACATTCTGGTGCTGGGTATAGGAAACAATTTAATTCCTTGGCTACCTTACAATGAATAAAATTATGGGTGCTACCTGAATCAATCAACACTATTACCTTTTTCTTCTTGATCTTTCCTTCTATCTTGAGAGTTTTAGGAGTGGTAATTCCTGCCAGTGCATTACACAATATGGTTGGATTCATTTATTCCTCTTCTAGGGTTGGTTCCTGGTGTATATCCTCTTCTTGTTCATTTTCTTCTTCCTCTTCACAATCTATGTAAAATAATTTCTTCTCAGCACACTTATGACCTTTAGTGTATTTTCTATCACAAATGTAGCAAAGCCCTTTTGCTCTTTTTTCTTCCAATTGTTGTGGTGTCAACCTTGTAGGTTGTGGAAATCTAGGCGTAGCAACACTTCCTTCTTTATAGAATTGAGTGGTAGGCTTCCTTGTCGCTATAATTTTACATTCAACTTTTCTTGCCAACCTGAATGCCTTCTCCAATGAATCAGGTTCCAAAACGCGAACTTCATGTTGGATGTTATCCTTTAAAGTGCCTATGAAGAGATCAATCCTGTGTTCCTCTGGAATATCAGTTACCCTTATATTCAATTTTTTGGAAGTCCTCAATGTGCTGCCCCACTAAACCCTTTTGTTTGAGATTTATCAATTGGCTAAAGAAGGTGTTGCTCTTTGTATCCTCATAATGTGCTATCATTTGCTCCGTAAAAATTGACCAAGTGACAATTTTTTTACGGGAGCAAAGCCATCGATACCATACAAATGTATTTTGTTCTAAATGTAAAGTTGCAATGCGTACCTTTTGTGTGTTTTGCACATTATGAAGATCAAAATATTGCTCCATCTGTAGTATCCATGTTACAGGATCCTTTCCATCAAACTTCCTCATATCCATTTTTGGAATATGTTGGTTCTTCCCGCCAACATTAGAGTTTATGAAATCATGATTAACATTTATTTTGTTCTCATCATGAGGTTCTTCTACTATCTTTTCACCATTAGGAAATGTTTCTTGTATCAACTTTGTCAAACCTTCCATGTCTGCTTTTAGAACATTCTTCATGTTCTCCATTTTCTCATCGATCTTAGCTTCCATGTCATCCATCTTAGATTCCATGCCAGCCTCCATGCCATCTATCTTAGATTCCACGCCTTTCTTCAAACCATCCATCTTATTTTCCATGCCTTTCTTCAAAAATTCCATGTCATTTTTTGTTGCTCTTTACGAGAGAAAAATTTGTTGCACTTGCTCTTGTAATTTTGATATGTCATGTTGCCATTCTTCGTCTTCATGAGTCATAGTAGAGCTTTCCAAAGGCTTAATGGGTTTTGAATTCTTTTTAGGGGCCATTTTATAATCCAATACTGATATCTATTCTACAATATGCCCTTGCAATCAATTCAACTTGATTCTTCAAACAAGACTTATGCAATTCGGAAAACATTACACACCTTTTACTTGCTTTTGAGGAGCTCGATATTGAAATTGGATTATCTCTGTGATTGTGGCTCTTCAATATCTGAAATTTAGCACTAAATTCACCCTCTAAATTCTCTTTTGAATGCCACAGGTCTGACTTGATTTGGATTCTCCAAGACAAAGTTATGTCCAATCTCCCACAATGACCTAATTATGGACTGGTTCAGTATAGCGAACTTGTACAACTTGCCATGTGTCACTGTTTCATCCTTCGCCTCTGAAATTGATAGCCAAGAAACTAAAGTCCATGTACTTGTGGCCACATTTTACGGCACTTCAATCCGATGCTCAGAGAGAGATTTATTGAAATTTTCCCACGATCACCTCTTTGAGATGAAATTCGGGAGCCTAAAAAAGCACTACCTTCCACAGATCATATCTCCAAAATTTTGTGAACCAAGCTCTGAAATTTTTTGACGGGTTTCCTTAGGGTTTCATCTTTGCACCATAAAAATTTCAGATTCTAAACCTCAGTAGAAAAAAATTTATAGCGCAAATTCCACGATGACCTGTTTAGGAGCCTGAAAAACGACCTAACTTCCACAGATCATATCTCCGAAAATATTGTGAAACAGGCTCTGAAATTTTTAGACAATCTTCCTCAGGATTTCAGCTTCGTACCCTAAAAATTTTAGCTTCTGAAACTTTGTAGAAAAAAAAAAAAAAAAAAAAAAAAAAAATTATGGCGAAAATGCCAGTAACTGTTTGAAGTCTGCGAAACCACAGAATCTGAAAACTCACCGGATACCAAATGTTGTGAAACCGGCTCAAAAGAGAAGAAAAGAGATATAAAAAGCACAAGAAACCAAAAGAAAAGCCTGCACAGTGGGGGGGGGGCCTTCCTAAAAGGAGGTAAGCTACACAGGGACAATAGAAAAATTCTTGGATGATACAATTTACAAAACCTCCTTTCTATATATAGGAGTCCATGGGGCCATAATGTAATCCTAGTGGGCCATAATGTAATCCTAGCTGACCTAACAATAATAATTTAAGGGCACAATAATAACAAAATGGGGGTTACAAGGGTACAATAATAATAATAATAGGTTTACACTAACAATAATAAGGGACTATACTAGTGATATAGGGACCTAACAGAACCTGAAGCAGTCACGGAAACAAGAACTCGACAACTACTAATTGATCAATTTCAAAGTATCTCATCAAGTGGAATAACTTACCCACTCAACATTCCACATGGGAGGATGAGAATTTGATATGATAACGAAATATGGAGAAACATTTCCGACATGTATCTGATCATATCACTAGTATAATAATATCTCTATGGCACAATTTCATGAAAACTATGCTATAAATCATTGAAAATGGCCGATCCTTTATTTGAAGTTCGCTTTATAGTAAAAAGATAGTACAAGGAGATTCGAACCTGTGAAAAAATAAAACATTCAATGATGATATCCATCTTTTATATATAAAAAATCATTGTCATTCTAATTTATGAGATACCTTTAATGATATGTTGATTCAAGTTTTAACAACACCAATATCTGTGGGAAGGACATAATAGAATATACAAAAGACAAAGAGTTAATAGTTCCATGTTCTCTTACTAGACTATCTTTGAAGCAATTAATGATTTTTATGAATAAATTCGGATGTATAGAATTCATATGAATAATTCTACATGATATAAATCTATAATGATATGATTTATTGAGACGATGACATAATTCTTAATGAAGCAAGTTCTTGCACTGTAGCAAGTTTCTGCACTATAACGAGCTTTCCATATGTTATTTTCACGTTCCTATAGAACTATAAGTAGGTTTCTATATTCCAAGAGACTCAATAAAGTCTTGAACATCCCAGCTAATGATAGTAGAGCTATTAATTTGGTGAATACCGATGTCGATGTTGGTGTTGGTGTTGGGGTTGGGTTCAATGTGGATGTTAGTTAAAATGCTATAAGTACAATTCCTCCATTCTCATTATCATGGCTACCTACCAATATTCCTAGCATAAAAATCAAAGAAACCACTATTTGGATAACTACACTACAGTTCTTCCTTGTCACTCCAATTGGATCTGTCATGCCACATGATTAGACAATAAAAGGAAACAAATTTAGACATGAATCCTATTCATAACCAAAAAATCCAACATGTTACTCTACTCTTCTCATTATTTCCAAAAGGTCAAACCTACTCAAATACTCTACATCAATAGATCACAATTGTCTTAATCACACACAAATTGAAAACAAAAAGCAAGAGCACGCATCTCATCAATGTCAGTTACATTTTTTATAGTAATGATTCATGAATCAAAATCAGAATACACACCAGAAGTCCTAAACAATTGAAGTTTTATTGTGAATTAAAATCAAGAACAGAAAGTATGTTAAGATACATTCATAAAGCTATCGAAATTGCAAGATGAAAAGGTGGGATGATTGTAGGTCTCTTCCTTTTTTTTAAGCATTCTTGTTTAATCGAGTATTTTGTGTTCTGTTTTTTGCTCATAATACATTGTGCATGAGCATATGATTAATGTTAAAGCCCCTGTCCTATTCTCAAAGGCATGAGAGAATTTATTTTTGGAGCTTACATTACGCTCATGGTTACATATTGAAGAGAACAAAATACGTACTTTGCAGAGAAATGATATTGCAGGAGCTATAAGCAGGGTTGATGTTCTTGATTTTCTTCTTGATATTGTTCCTAGAGATGAATACAAGGTAAATTCATGCTAAAATCATTTTTGACCTTCAGATGAAATTATTATATATACAATTTTTGGTAGGTTCAAAGCCTATTTTCATTTTCCCAATGAAATAATCTGTATAAATTCCTTGTAGATTCAAACTAGTAATTTTAATTTACTACAACAATAGACTTGAGTCTACTCTACCATCTGCAGAAACAATTAAAATATCACGAAATCATGAAGTATAAAAGAGAAAGAATTAAATCAACACATTACACAATGATTTACTGGGGAAATCCATAGCTAAAAACCAATCCTATTTTGTATATTTCATTAGTCAAAAAAATATGAGAATATTTCCATGTTTTTCTCAAGCCCAAGCAACCTTTGCACTATCTCTATCTCTCTCAATGCTTCTTAGACAAGACTTGGCTAATATTTAACCAATTTTCTGCTTTCCCTAGTCCACATTTCCTTGCATTTTTTCCTTGGGAATTAGCTCCTATTAATTAGGGAAATTCCTCATCCATAACTGTGCAATCCATTATAGTCCTTCTGCTAACTGCATGCACCACTTGTAAAATTTGGATGAGTATACAATTGATAGTGCATTGCCCTTGAACTCCAAACTCAACTGGGTAACTTGTATATCACACATGCAAGAGTTATTATGGTCGATTTATCAGTTAACTGGTTGAACACTAAAGCTACACTCCACTGCTATACCTCCTACTGGTTCCTCCAATAGTTGGAACTAGTTTAACTAAATTTAACTCAGTTAAACTCAATTAATTAGTTACAACTCAAAATAAAATTAGCGTGGGCTCCTATAAAGTAGAAACCACTCTACATGACTCAAGTTAGACCCTCAACATTAATTAGCTGAACCAACTAAGTTAAAATAACTTAGTTAACTTGTATAAGTTTTCATGTGATGTTGAATTACAATTTTCTTATAATTTAATTGAAGGTAAAATTAAATTAAAATCTTTCTTGGTTCCATTTTCAAGACTCCCTCTCGGCAAGAAATGGCTATCAGATACCCCAATACGAACTCAAATTTTCCTCTTTCCATTGCCTTAGTCAAGATATCGACATCATGTTCCTCTGTAGGAATGTACTCTAGAATCATGATCCGCCTATGCACACAATCTCGTAGATGGTGGTACTTGACAAACATTGTTAACCACATAACACATGTTCGGTAATGTGTTCACCAAGTACATAAGTGAACACACATGCTGCCTATAAATGATAGCCTCTACCACTTCACCTGAAGTAACATCTTTCTTCCTCCAATTCCTTGCTATAGGAATCTCCATGGGTTTGCTTCTCTGCATGTGAAACTTCTTCAATATCTCTTTGGCATACTTTCCCTGAGAGAAAAAAAGTTCCTCGTCTCCTTTCCAAATTTCCAAAGTAATGAAATAATGCATGAGCCCCATGTCTTTCATCTCGAATTCTCTTTCCAAATCTTCTTTGAAAAAGCTTATCAACTTCTCATCACCTGTTAGAATTAAATTATCGACATATAATATTATAATCAATAATTTACCTTTAATCACAATATGGTAAAGGTTTTCATTTGCTTCACTTTTAGTGAAGCCCAACCCAGTGAAAAGTTTTTGATCCTGGTGTACCAAGCAAGGGGTGCTTGTTTTAATCCTTACATGTGACTCCCTTTTGAAGGTCTCAAATCCTTCTGAATTCTCTATGTACACCTCTTTCTCAATCACTCCATTGAGGAAATATGTCTTCACATCCATCTGATGTATCTTCCATCCCATCTGCGCTGAAAGTGATAGAATTTTTTTGATTGAAGAGTAAATTGATACTGGAGAAAATGTCTCCTCATAATAAATTACCTCCACCTGAGAGAACCTCTTGGCTACAAATCTGCGCTTGTGTTTCTCGACACTCCCATCTGGTGCTTGCTTCACCTTGTAGATCCACCTAGAACCTACCACTAACTTGTCCTTTGGCCTTGGGACCACTTCCCATGCACTGTTCTTGATAATGGAATCATATTCCTCTACCATGGCATCAACGCATACTGGTTGTTCCACTGATTCCTCGAATGAGTATGGCTCAGATTCTACACTCTCCCTCATCAAATCCATGTAGCCAGTGTACCGAACTGGTGGCCTCCTCTGCATGCATGTGAAGTGGGTGCTCCCACATTCTTTCTAGAATCAAGAATCAATATATAAACTTATTTACTAAACTTCCTTCCATCTCTGGATGTCTTTACATGTGTGGTTGCTTCCCCTCTCTACTCCTCTGCTTGTGGATGCTCCACAACATACTGAGGTTCTTCCTTTGGAGCTAAAATCTCCTAATCCACATACAAATGGAGCTCCCTCTCAAGGGAAAATCTCATGGCCTTCTCTTCTTCAAACTTCACATCACTATGAACAACTATCATCCTGTGATATGGCAGGTACACCCAATAGTTGTGTGGTGTATCAATGTACCCCACAAATATTCCTAAATTAGTTGTTGGTTCTAAATTTTTCCTTGAATCCTTGGAAACATGACAGTAAACTGATGAACCAAAGACCTTGAAGTGTACCACATCTGGTTTCTTACTTGAAAAAGCTTCTTCTGGTGTACTCATCCCGAGAATCTGATGAGGACTCCTATTCTTCACATATATCATTTTGTTCCATGCTTCAGATCACAAGTGAAACAATAGGCCTTGATCATGTAACATCGCTTGTGCATCTCCCACAATACTCTTGTTCCTCCTTTTAGCCACCCCATTCTATTGGTGGGTTATGGGGTGTTTTCAACTCCTGTCGAATGCCTTTTGGTGCACAAAAATTTTTGAACTCATTCGACACATATTATCCATCATTATTGCTCCTAAGAGCCTTCACTTTCGTCCCCGTGTCTTTCTCAACAAGTGATTTAAATTCACAAAATTTTGATAATGTATGTTATTTCTTCTACATGAAGAATATCCAGAACTTACGTGAGAAATCATCTACAAATATGACATAATACTTGTGCATGGACATGGAGGTTGTCAAGAAAGTTCCACACACATCTGAACAAAATATTTCAAGGATCACTTGCACTTGATTGTCCTTATCATGAAAGGTACCTTTGGTGTACTTCCCCAATGTACACCCTTTGCATGTATCACACTTATCTAGTGCACCCTTGGGAAGTCTTCTAGAACTCTAATACATGATCTTGAATCAAACTTCCATGGTGAAAATGGCCAAGTCACCTATGTTATAATTCACTAATGCCTCAAATATGCACCTTCTCTATTTTCATGGTCAAGGCAACACAATCTTCTACATCCAATTTGTATAGGTTCTTCACCTGAACCACGATCCACTTCACTTTTCCTGTGGCTATGTGACGAAGGAAATACTTTCCTTTGATAAATATCATATCGTAGCCACGGTCTTCCAACATAGAAATTGAAACTAACCTCGTCTTCAAACCCAGAAAATACATGACATATTTTATTATGAGAGGAGAATTAGACTCCCTCTGAAAAGTAATAGTATTGATGTCAGTCGCGATATACTTTCCATCATATCCCATCTCAATGTGCATTTGGAGGTCCTTCTCCTCCAACTCACTGAAAAATTATTTGTTTCATTTCATATGGAATGAGGCTCCACTATCCATATCCACACACTACCCATCATTGATGTCATCATGCATGCAATGAGGGTGAAATTGAACTCGAATTTTGAAGCTACAATCCATGTAGATATTGGTTGCCACCCAGCTATTCCACTTAGACCCCCACCATTGTTTCTTTCAGTTTTTCATTTTCCTTAATTCTAGCACAATTTACTATTTTTGGTAATTTTCGGGCCCTCAACTTCCAGAGCTGTTTTGAGGCCCTACACGACATTTTTTTTGGAAAATAATTGTCAATGAATGTGAGTCTTCAACTTGAAATTCATTTTCAGTAGTGCATTCTTCAGATACATAATTCTAACAAGGTATCATGTGCATCAAACAAAGATCGTGTTCCAAAGTTACGACCCCGAGAAATTGATGTACCAATTCACCCCAACAGGGCCCATAGTTTGGTGTTTTGTCTCCTAGGGTTAGGTTTTTGGATATTTAGGGTTTTCCATTGTTTATCAATAATAAATAGGCCTTCGACCCTCATTGTAGCATAGTTCATAGGCCTGTAGATACCACATCTCTTCTCAGAGATAAGCTACCAACACCCTATCTAGTTTATTTCCATTATGTTTGTAAGCATATTTCAGTTATGTGATATTAATGAAATGAAGTCTTATTTCTATTGCATCTCTATTTTTATGTGTATTTCTATATTTTATTGCATTCATGCATAAGTCGAGATCAGTGGTATCAAAGTGGTATGCTCTTTCTCGATCCTTTTTTGCATGTCCCCAATGTGGTTGGGGTTTAAGGAGTTAGGGCTCAATCTGGTTGAACCTTTGGAAGATTAGCCTCATGAACCCCGATGCCCCCCCATGGGGGACGAAAAGAAGGATGAGGGAGAAGAATATCCTATCAGAATATTTATTGAGGAGGCCCTCGAGAAACAAAGGAACACGATGATGGATAAATTTGCCCATATCCTTCAATGATTGCCCGTCAGTGATGCATCTGCATCCAACAGCCACTCTGGAGACACAAATCCTTTTAAGGTACAAGTAAACTTTGGCATTTCCATATTTGAGGGCCAGATAGATGCAAACGTTGTAGATATATGGTTGAATCTATTCTAAGGGTATTTCTAAGTTCATGACATTTCCAACTAGGAAAAGATTAATTTTTCACTCCTCAAAGCGACCCCCCATGTCAAGGACTGGTGGGAAACCTATTGTGATCAAAAGGACGAGAGGAAACCCTCTCTTTTTTTGGCAGCACCCACTTGGAATTATTTTTGAGACACCATAAAGGATCAATATTATCCTGTGGGGAGCTATAATGACAATTACATAAAATGGACTACGTTGCGACAATAAAGGGATCAAGATGTGTATGACCTGACAAATTTGTTCCATACCCTACACACAAAATTGAGTATCAAAGATTTAGAGAAACATTTGGTATTGAAGTACTGTAGTTTTATACACATATATTCAGGAGGAAATGGAATTCCTTGACATCTCCTCACTTGGTGCAACATACCAGTATTCTGCCAAGATTTAATATAATTTCAAACAAAAGAAACGAGACTTTGGATCTACAAATCATATGCAAGGGGAAGGTGCCCCCAAACCGCAGAACAAAGGAAAAATCCAAGGTGGGGCAGCCCAAGATAACCCGCCAAAGCCTCAAGAAAATAAAAACACCATGAAGCAAAAGAAGGACACGTGAAAGTGGTGTGAGTTCCATAAGAGCTCCACTCACAACACAAGTGAGTGTAGGGCCAAGCAGTCAGTGGTGGTCGAACTGAAGGCTTATGAATCGGATGCATGCTTTGAATTTGAATTAGAACCAGAGAAGGGGAATGAAAAAGGCAGTCAGGTTATCGATGTGGATCCCAACTCCACCGTTGCCACCACAAATATCCAGAAGGGGTAACCGAAATATCCAAAGGAGGGGAAGCGCCTATTCCATTCCTATATATGGGTAAAGGGTTCCCCATTTCAATTCATTGTCGACAACGGGAATCAAAAGAACCTAATTTCACTAAATTTCATGAATCGGCTGAGCTTGCTAACCAAAACACACCCACATTCGTATA
Source organism: Pinus albicaulis (assembly GCA_034641835.2). Taxonomy (NCBI): domain Eukaryota; kingdom Viridiplantae; phylum Streptophyta; class Pinopsida; order Pinales; family Pinaceae; genus Pinus; species Pinus albicaulis. Next base: position 3,133,755 of record MU968403.1, on the reverse strand, counting down.
CCATCGGGTGGCTTCACCATGGACAAGATCTCTGCATTAGCCGACAATGTCACCTTCCCTACAGCATCAAGCCCTTCATAGATGAGTTATTATGTGACATTTATAATCTTAATGTTTGTGATGTATTATTATGCCAACCATACTTGTGGAGGCAACATGTTGTGTATGAGTCTGGGCAATAAGTTGTATAGGATATTGCAGATAGCACTGTCTGCCACCTTCTCTTTGGTTACTACAAAACAATGCATTAAGCTCATTTCAAAAACCAAGAAATTTGTTTTCCTAATGATCCTCCCTTAAGGAAAGAAGAAGATTGTGGACACGACCTCTAGATAGGGCTCCTCTGAATTGCAACAACATATGGACAAGGTCGTGGAGGATTATGGGGACATATTCACCTCACCCGTAGGGGTGCCTCTGCACTGTCAATTTAATCACCCCATCGATCTGACCCCAGGTGCATCGCTACCCAATGGACCAATCTATCAGTGCTTTTTTCAGGAGAATAACAAAATAGAGAGGCGTATTCAGAAGCTGTTGTAGAAAGGTCACATTTAGCTGATTTCATCACCCTGTGGGAGCTTGATCATGTTGGTGTAGAATAAGGATGGGACTTGGAGACTTTGTATTGACTATCAGGCACTGAACAAGATAACTTCCTGGAATAGGTACCTAATAGCACTGATTGATGACCTTCTGAACCAACTCAAGGCTGAAAAAATATTTCAGCAAGATCAACTTGAAGTCTAGGTATCATCAGCTTCTAATCGAACCCTACGATGTGTGGAAGACTTATGTCAAAGCCAAGGAGGGCCTTTTCAAATAGCTGGTCATGCCTTTTAGGTTGATGAATGCTCTCACAACATTCATGAGGCTGATGTATGACATCTTACAACCATTCACCAACTCATTTGTAGTAGTGTACTTGGATCACATCCTGATCTTCATCCAGACTTGGGAAGAGCACCTCCACCACATCCGAAAGGTCCTCCAAACACTGTGGAAACACAAGTTGTGTTCCAATTTGGAGAAGTGCACTTTTGGCATGACCCAAGTTCAATATCTGGGATACATTACTGATGAGAGGGGGGTGCATGTGGATCCATCCAAGATCCAAGTAGTTCAATATTGGCCAACGCCAACCACTCTAACAGAGCTCCATAGCTTTCTGGGTCTTGCCAATTTCTACCGCAGGTTCATGTTGGGATTCTCTCATATCACTTGGCCCTTGAGTCAAGTCACACTAGTACATTTGGCAGAAATTCCGACACTTGGTTCCGACACTTTTGACCAAATGTCGGAAATTTCCCCAAATTTTTTCAATCCCACCCGAAACCATCGCTATACCGACGTCTAGAGAAATGTGTCGCAATACCGACACTTAGACAAAGTGTCGCAATTGCGACGTTTGAAGGAACATGTCGCAATTGCGACACTATGCCCCAAAGCGTCGCTATTGCGACGACTACTTCCAAACGTCGCAATTGTGACACAACTTCTAGGTGTTGCAATTGCGACGTTTGGAGGCAGCTGTTGCAATAGCGATGCTTTGTTTGCGACACAATGTCTAAGTGTCGCAATTATGACGTTTAGAGGGATCCGTCGCAATAGCGATTCTCTGGCCGCCGTCGGTATAATGACACTTATATGCAATAAACGACAGTTATATGCCTTTGCAAAAATGGTCGGCTTACGGAGCAGCGTGAGGAGTAGTTAATGGAGGCACCTTTGCGATTGCGCATAATTTGGAGAGAAAATAGTAATAATGAGAGAGGCTCCTTTAATTTTGTCTTTGATTTGTGAAGGTATGGATTTTCCAGCCTTCAATTCTATGTTGTCGAGAAAGACTCGCAATCCTCTGGAAACAAGACTGTTTTGAAGATGCCTGGCGAAGAAACGGACATCGGGTTCACGACTGTTGATGAACACATCGTAGTCCGACGAAGAAGGCACCAAGGAGGGTATTCTCAGTGAATGAGGGATGTTGAAATATTAATTTCAACTACCCTGTCCTCTGGCCGCTTTCTAAATCTGTTTGAATGGCTCTGTCAAACAACTGCTTTCTAAAACTGATGAACAGTCAATTTTGGTTTTGAAATCACAGTCCCTGCACACTTAAAAACAGAGCGTTGTATTGTTTTGGAAACAGAGAAATTTAATAGTAAATGCGGGAGATTTTAATTCAGAAGAACGTGGTCCCACAGACCACAGACCAAATCAGCCATCCACATGGAAGCAGGCGATTCGATCGCGTTATTTTTTGGCCCGTCTGCATTCTGGAATTCCGGACCTGAAACATTATAGGGCGGAATTAATTTGATTTTCACGTCACAGTTTTCCTCCATACGAAAAGCCAAAAAACGGACCTGAATTTTTATATGGCGTATTGTATGATGTTTTCGCATCACAAATTAGGGTGACATCAGCAGGCTATTTTGGAACGTGAATTTGTGATTGAAATCGGGTTTATTTTTTTTGAAGTCCGGACGTATGATATAGTTTTATTAATATTTTGTTATAAGTTTTGTTTCACCACCAGATAGTTATTTAAACCATTGGCTCATAGATAACATATGCACAAATATTTCACTTTGGGCATTTGTAATGTGGGCCCCGAATACTTTAAATAGGTACATATACATTAGATAGTTTAAAAGTTTTGAGGATTGCACCCCCGGTGAAATTGTTTGTTTATAAGATTATATGATACATGTGAGATAAAGGTTTATTATTTATCATATATAAATAAATTTTATCAATATTGGACATTTACACTTTTATGAGGTGATGTTATAAGTAAATTCATAAATATCTCTTTTTAATCCTCATTTTATTCCATGAATATGTTTGGAAATGAAATTTCAATAGATTAATTTTCTCCTAACCTATGTATCATCAATATTGTACATTTACATTCTTAATTATGAGGTGATGTTATAGGTAAATCCATGAATATCTCCTTTTAATCTTCACTTTACTCCATGAATATGTTTGGAAATGAAATTTCAATAGATTAATTTTCTTGCTATTATATGTTTTACGAAGATATGGTAAGGAATTCTCTCTTGTTCTTCTTAGAAATAATTATATATAATTTTTTTTTTTCAAAATAGATTAAAAAAATTATATGAGAAAAAATATTAATTCATCAATATGTGTGTGTGTGTGTTGTGAGGAATAATTTCATAGTTCAACTTAATGGTTCATTATATAATCATGTGATCATCACCAATGATATATCTTAAAAAGCAACTGAAAAGCCATGTGTACAAAATCGATGTATACTCTAGAGAGTGTTTCTCATATCACTATGTAAATTGTTGTATGCTACTTCAACAAAATTATAAGATAAATTGTAATACACATCATATATGCACCATAACAATTGGTACATGGTAAAACCCACCTGCCACACCTTTGTACTCGATCCAATTTTCTCTATCAACTCTTCTAGCTGTGGGAGTTTCCTCCAAGGATCATAATACCCCCAAGGCCTGTTATCACCCTAGTAATTCTCAGGTTGTGGGATAGGGATTTTTGTAGTTAAGAACACTAGGGGTAACCAAGAACTGCTTTGGGAATTCAAGATCTAGCCTTCTTGAACTCTAGAGAGGGATCTCTCCATATGATTTAGCTTTGTTTTAGTAATAGATATTAGGCTAGCTATGATTGTGTATTTGGGTTTGATTTTAAAAGATTGGTGGGAATAAAGAGATTTCAAGGTAAACCAGAAGGATCTACCAGAATATTGGGCAATGGAGTCAACTCTCTAGGCAAACAGAACTAAGAAATAAGGCTTAGAGATGAAAATGTGCTAAGGGCAAGATAGGTGACCTTCTAAGGCTATGTATAGGCTTGATTTGATGGAGTGGATGGAATCTGAGCAAAAAGGCACTTAAGAATCCTTTAGCTACAGATAAGAATATTGAAGAAGGGGATCTAACTGGGAACCATAGAATTGCCCATAAGGTTTTATGAACAGGCTATTACTGGCCTACCATCTTTAAGGATGCCAAAAAATTCATGCAGGCCTGTGATAGCTGCCAAAGGGCAAGATGCCCTGGGTAGTCTGATGAAATGCCTTTGAACCCTCAACTAGTGATTGAACCATTTGAATGCTGGGCACTTGATTTTGTTGGCCCTATTAGTCCTCCCTCAAACCAAAAAACATACATCCTAGTTGCAACCAAATATGTCACTAAGTGGGTCGAAGCAGAGGCACTTTCAAAAGCTACAGAGGACTCTGTAGTACAGTTTCTTTTCCAAATCTTTGTGTGCTATGGTATCCCAAGGGACATAATCACAGATGGAGGACCACAATTTGTAGGTAATAAATTAGCTGAAACATTGCAAAACTACCACATTCAGCACAAGATTACAACTCCATATCACCCACAGGCCAATGGCCAAGTAGAGAGCACGAACAAAGTAGAAAACATTAAAATGCCAAGTAGAGAGCACGAACTATATTTGTCTTGAAAAATTTTATTCCCACTGAATACTTCGAATTGTGAAGTATTTATACAAAAAAAAATTTACAAAATATCTCAGGAATTGAGATAATGTTTTTGTTACACAGAAATTTGTCACCGTCCCTACCATTCCCCGTCCCGCACATTGGTGGGCTCATTCCGTGACCTGTGAGCAGAGACAAGACTTGAAAATACTTTCATTCCATCCCTCTAAAGATGAGATTTCATTGCCCTGAAGACATCTCCTTGCCAAAAACCCTAAAAATAACTCTTTTTCCATTGGCGCAGTTCCACAGTTCAGCCCTCGTGCCAAGGGGGAAAATCCTCCAAAGAGGGCACACCAATTGGCGCTCTGTCACAGAGCCGCACCCATGCCAACCATATTAAGAGGTGTTTTTTAAAAATAAATGGCGGAAGTTTCATCCTAAAAAATTCCTGGACTGATATCTATCTTGAGTTGGGAGGTTTGGCTACGGATTTCCATAGAGAGGAAGTGGTTTGCCACCTCTCATGGAAGCTTCCTTGATGATAGGGCCAATCCCATGATTATAGGGATCCCAACTCCCCTTCATCCATCTATAAAAGCTTGCCCATCTCCTTTGCAAGCTAGTTCCCAAGAGCTTTCACATCCTTATGCTGCAAGAGCCTTCTTGATTCCCTTAAGGCCAAATCCAAGCAAGGAGACTATTGCCAAGTATCCGGAGAGAGCGGTTTGTCCCATCCTTGACAGGCTTTATCGAGACATGTTCTGCTGATGACCCGCCAAAGGAGAGTGCTGCGTCGAAGCTATGGTTGTATTCTTCTTTTCACTCATTAATGATAAGTGACTATTGGTTATGGTTCCACTCTTGTTCTTGATTATGTTCATGAGTTATGTCCTCTTCGACTGACATATAGCTATATATACTGGATTTTATGCTTACGTTTGTGTTGTTTCTTGCATGTGCAGGTCTCTGATCACGGAGATCGTGAGGATTGTGATCTGCCAGGGTAAAGGAACGAGAGCACCACCTCTTCTACAAATGACAGTGTTGGATTCCAGGTAAGCCTTCCTCGCAAGTCGGTTTATTTTCAATTAGGAACCTGCACTGTAGCGTGTTTGATTGTTGCTAGACCCGATATGGGCTAGTAGGGATCGCCTCTATCCGCAGAGGGGATTTACCTCCTCAACAATTTGGCGACTCCACTTGGGACTCAGCTTGTTGTTTGATTTGTAAGCTATAGACGGAGCCTGAAGTGCAGCCAGATAGCCTTCGAAATGCTTTTGCTCTGCATTAGCGGAGTAGATCAACGCTGCTTCAGTCAATATTTGGTTTAGTTTACAGACTGAAAGACTTGGAGTGTTGTCTTCTCTTTTCGATCAATTTCTTGGCCTTGCTTGCTTGGTTAGCTCTTTGGACTATTTTTTCTATTTGTTTGGCTTTGTTTTAGCCTTGTCATCACTTGTCTGTGTCTGAGATTGCTTGTTTTTTATTTTCCCATAGTAAACTAGGTTGGCGCACTTTTCAGCATGACAGTCGCACCCATTGGCGCAGGTTGCCTGTGTATCACCCGCGCCATTTCCTTTCTGGTGCTAATTTCAAGCTCACGGTCGTGCCAATCCTGTGAGCTATTAGGGTTTGCTGTGTTTCATGCTTTCTGGGACTGACTTGTGATTTTCATCTTGTTTTTTCGGCTGTTTGAGTGCACTGGAGCCTAGTGTGACTGATTGTAATCTCCATCCTTTGGTTGTTTGCCTATTTCTTTTGATTTTGCATACGAGCCCTAGGGCATCTAGGTGCTTTGGTGAGTCGAGCCTCCCTTGGGAGTTTTTAGTTTTCGTTCGTTCAGTCGACTTTGGGATTGCTTCCTTGCATTCGTTCGACAGTTGTCTATCGTCTTATTGCGCTTTTTGAGTGACTGGTCTTGTTTTCATTCGAATTTCGCTTTGCTTCATTTTGGGCCTAGATTACACGGCTCATTAGTGTCTTTGGGACTTTTCTTGGTTTTGAGAGACTTTTGGTCGATTTGAGATCTGATTGTTTGTGCCATTGAGTGAAATCTACTTGTTTTTGCTCTATTTTCATCATTTCTCAAGTTGCTTTTCATTTTTTTTCAGTTTGTTTAGTGCATCTAGCTCTCAAACATTGAAAATAAAAAATCTCTTTTTCTTTGATTGATTAGTGCAAATTAAAATATTTTCAGTGTTATTAGTAATTAGTGACTGTGAAAGAAAAGTTTTTAGTTTCATTAGCTGCATTAGAGATATCACTGATTGTCTTCTGATCATTTTGTTTGTGTAAAAAGCTCTTAACTCTTCTATAGCTAGCTTTCATCGAACGAAATGATATACTGTGGCATCTAGTTTTTCATTTAGGAGTTTTTGAGACATCACATACGTTAGGGCCTGAAAACTGAAACGTAATTGAAGATAAAATTTAAAATTTACTCAATTTACACTAAGGCAGCATTGAAATCTAACGAAATATTTAGAGGTCTAGGTTAGAGACGTGTACCGGTGTCGTTAAACCTAGTAGCTGTCGTTTGCCTCTTGGCTTTAGACAGCGCTAGTACCGACTTGTGCTCCCCGTACCGTCGCGTATATAAAGGGAGACCCCACTAAGTTTCAATCCTTTATCCATAGGAAGCCGAGTCTGCCACCCTATACCCGTGATACACTGGACACAGCATTCGGGGAGATTGCCTGCACGTATGGAAAGTCCTTGGTTGATTTCTTTTTCATTTTGAAACCAAGGTGTATATTGCAGTTCATGGTTATTTGGTACACCCTTTGCCTAGTATTCCTGAGTAGTCATTTCAATCTTTTCTGACTGATTAAATTTGAAAAGATCATCAAGCACTTGTCCTTTCACGCTTGTTTCCAATCTGAAAGTGATAGAGTCACCTTTTTCTTGTTTCTTGACTCTTAAAATATGAAACGGTAGAGTTTTGTTTCAATGTTTTAAAAATTAACTGCCCACGAAATATTCCTGGTTAAAGTTAGTTTCCTTAGGGTGTTTTTCTCAATATTGTTTCTAATGGCAACTTTTCCGGAGTTCACCAACCAAGGAATCCCCTCCGATGGGAATCCTAGTCCTTTTCCTCCTTTTGGAAATGTTGGTGCTCCTTATATGGCAACGTTGTCCCTTCCTGAGTTAACTGTTGTGTTGCCTGTCTGGTTGTTTTCAACCTCTGTGGTCCCGAATGTCTTGGCTACTGGTCAATCAGTTCCTCTGCCTGAACAACTTCATGTTGATTCTAAGGTGGACCTCTCCCCTTCTTCGCCTGTTTCTTTGTCCTCCTCTTCTACTTCGCCTGGTGAAAGTCTGGATTTGAGTAACCAGATGGCTAAGAAGAAGAAGAAGAAGACAAAGAAGAAGAAGTCTGATAAAGGATAGGCTCGCTCTGCAGCTATTGCGCCTAAGAAGTCTCCTCTTGATAAAACTTCCAACCCTCCACGGAAAATCAAGTTCCCTTGCATGTTGTGCACGGGAGACCATCTTCTTCGAGATTGCACTGGCATTCCCAAGGTGCTCGAAGTATGGTCCAACGGTCACCCGCTGTTGCCTTTGGCTTCTAGGAGTCAGGTTGGGGGCACGTCTTCAGCTAGTGCTGGTAAGGCTCCCAAGAGGCAGGGTAAGATTACCAATCCCTGTAAGTTGTGTGAAGGGCACCATGCCATTCACATTTTTCCTTATATGGATGAAGCCAAACAAGTTTTGGACAACTCACCTATTTCTACACCATGCCTCCCGGTTGGTTATAAACAGCTCTCTTTGATTCCTCCACCAGGTGATCCTACGATTGGTCAAGAGTCATCCTTGGTCGATCTTGCTCCCCCAAAAATTCAAATTCAGGAATCCATTCCCGACCAACCATTGGTCATGGGATCGGTTGAACTGGCCCCGTCTACAGTGCACCAGGTCTTTTCCGTCGAGAGTGGATCTCACACCCCTCATGTCCTTCTAGTTTCTTCAGGTTCTTCAGACTTGGAGAAAGATTCTCCTATCCCCGTACCTCAAGAAGAAGCTCCTTCACCTCCCGTGATGGAGGTCCCAGAGGATACCCCTCCCACCTTCGAGATGGAGGTCGTGGAGGATGCTCCTTCTTCTCCCGTAACACCAGGGGAAGACCATCTCGGTTCGATGGTAGCATGGTTCTTTTCCTAGTTGCAACCTAATATGTCACTAAGTGGGTTGAAGCAGAGGCACTTTCAAAAGCTACAGAGGACTCTGTAGTACAGTTTCTTTTCCAAATCTTAGTGCACTATGGTCTCCCAAGGGACATAATCACAGATGGAGGACCACAATTTGTAGGTAATAAATTAGCTGAAACATTGCAAAACTACCACATTCAGCACAAGATTACAACTCCATATCACCCACAGGCCAATGGCCAAGTAGAGAGCACGAACAAAGTAGAAAACATTAAAATGCCAAGTAGAGGGCACGAACTATAGTTGTCTTGAGAAATTTTATTCCCACTTAATACTTCGAATTGTGAAGTATTTATACAAAAAAATGTTTACAAAATATCTCAGGAATTGAGATAATGTTTTAATAAAAAATAGGAAAGAAAAATAGGACCAAAAAACATACATCCTAGTTGCAACCGAATATGTCACTAAGTGGGTCGAAGTAGAGGCACTTTCAAAAGCTACAGAGGACTCTGTAGTACAGTTTCTTTTCCAAATATTTGTGCGCTATGGTCTTCCAAGGGACATAATCACAGATGGAGGACCACAATTTGTAGGTAATAAATTAGCTGAAACATTGCAAAACTACTACATTCAGCACAAGATTACAACTCCATATCACCCACAGGCCAATGGCCAAGTAGAGAGCACGAACAAAGTAGAAAACATTAAAATGCCAAGTAGGGAGCATGAACTATAGTTGTCTTGAGAAATTTTATTCCCACTAAATACTTCGAATTGTGAAGAATTTATACAAAAAAATGTTTACAAAATATCTCAGGAATTGAGATAATGTTTTAATAAAAAAATAGGAAAGAAAAATTAAAAAGAGGGATAGCTGCAAAACAGTTTGCAAACTGTTACCTTTTTACAAGAACAAATAGAACTGATTATTCTAATTTGAACTGATTGTTGTTGTGCACTTGAACCCTGTATTTTTACCATTTGAGGTAACAGTAAAAAATGAATTTCCAAGTGAATTTCTTGTTTTTTATCCATTAAATTCACAACAGATCTGTGAATTCTTGCCACTTTTCTGCAGAGGGGATCTTCATAGTCTTCAATTTTCTGTAACTTTCATCTGCCTCTGTATACTTGGAAAAGTTAGGCTTGATAGTGAACATATGCCTGATCTCATTATCTAAAAAGAACAGATTTTCAAAATACTGCAGAAGTATTTTGCCTCTTGGTGATCCTTGAGGCAGTTGTTGTTTGGCTTGCTCTTTTGCATGATTTCTAATTTTTAGATCATAATCTTTCTGAGGCATTAACTTGTCATTCAATGCATGAATATCAGGCAAACTTGCTTCTGAAAATGTTTTGTATTTGGCTAAAAATCTTGAGATGGATAAATTCATGTCTTTACACCAGTCCTCTAGATTACTCATTATGTTTCTTTTGTTCAGGACCTTTTTGATTTGAAGAATGGTTTCTGTTCTATCAACAATTTTCAATTATTCCAACTCTTCCCCGGTTTTACTGTTTAAAAAAGCTATGAGTTGGATTGCTTGGGCTGGTTTTTTGTCAATTTCCCTCTTAGTCTTGTCAATCTCTGCACTGGCAACTTGAAGTAACTCCCTCTGTTCATAAATTATCCGAATTGAAGGCCATTGAGAATGAATTCCATCAATAATTTTGGTCCATAAATGATTTTTTATAAAGGCCACTTGATCTGTAAGATTTACTTGATCTTGCAGAATCATTACCTGTTCTTGTAGTCGATCAGCCCTTTGCTCATGTCCTCCAGAAGTAATTAAGGCATCATTTTTGGATTTTTCTAAATTTTTAATAGTGCCTTTCAAACTAAGAATCTCTTTATCTTGGTCTTGTAGTGTGCTCCTCTGTGAGGATGAAGAAGAAGAGGCAGAGATTAGAGAAGTAATTGGCACTGCAGTTGGCAGTACTCCTTTCGGTGCCAAGTGTTCTGCCAAAGTAGATGGTATAGCAGTGTTTATAGTGGGGATCACTGTAGGAATGACCATTGGTTGTACTTTTCTTAGTTCTTCATTCTCTTTCATTAGAGCTTCTATTTGACTTTCCATTGTTTTTATCTGATCTGTCATTTCATGTACAAGCTGCTTTAAATCATCATTCTCTATTTTTTGATGTAGAATTTCTTTTGCTTGAGAGTTTTCACTCTGAGGCAACTTCAATTGTTTTCTAAGAGCAGCTATATCCTCATTTTTTTGTTTAATTAAGACTTTTGCCCCTTCAATTTTGGCTGGGTCACCCCCTGCTTCAATCACTATATCTTATAGTGCTTTTATTCTTAAATTATTAGCATACAGTGAGGCTTTGTCCAACCTCATTTGATTTTGGAGGTTGAGCACTGTTTTCTCAAGCCTAATTGATTTCATAGTTTTACTGACAATTATGGAATATAGCATTTCAGTATTGCTCCTATGAAATTCAATTTGATCTAATTCATGAATGGCATTTGCATCCAGTTCAAGATCTGTTTTGGAATAATCTGCCACTAATTTTGGCTCAGCCACTGTAGGCTTCAAGAATGACATTACCAATTTATTGGATGATAATAAAATGTTGAAAGAAGCCTATCTTTGTTTCTAGGCTTTTCCTTAAGAAATCTAGAATGAGCTTGATTCTTGAGCTCTTCATTCTTCTCTTTAATCTATCTGAATCTGATCTGAATCTTTGACTCGGTATTGTCAGTTTCCTGAGAAGGAGGAGGAAAATCGACAGTAGCCTGGTTTTCCTTCATGACTGTATCTTTTTGTTGTGTTCCAATTTTTACATTTTGAAGCTCTTTTAATGTTTGAGTGACTATTCTTGTTGCTTCATCATCTATATCAATATTTACAGCCTTATCCTTTTCTTCTTCTATTGACTTGCTTCTTTTACTATAAGGAGTTATGAATTTTATGTCCTCAATAGTCTCACCTATGAAACTATCTCCTTCTCTGTCTCTTTTATGTACATTATCAGTATCTTTGCCTGTAGAAGCCACCTGTACTGTCTGTTCAATCTGTTTGCCTTTGCCACTGTCTACCTGTATTACCTGTACTACCTGTGAATCATCATCAGATAGGGTGTTTCGCTCCCATTCAATTTTATTTACATATCTTTCAATATGGGGCTTAGGATCATGCAAGTAAACATGCAACTTACATTTTACCCTTGCTGCACTCAAAATACCTTGTGGGTCATACTTCCATGTAAAACTACATGGGAACTTATACTCTTTAAGTTTGACATTTATCTCATTGGCAGCTTCTCTGTTATTCACAATGAATGGCCCAATTTGATTTTTCAGCTTAAATTGGGTCTTTTTCTTGAAAGATATGAAGTTGATTTCATCTACATTCAATAGTTGTCTCAGATATTCTAAAGCAAATATTCTTGTAGTAACAAATCTGGGTAACTTATATGGGGCCAGGGATGAGCCATACACTCTGATTTCTGTATGATTTTTATATAAATACCAATCTCCAGTTTTGTAGCTCTCTGATAACTGCAGAATTCTTCTTGTCTCATCATTGATCCTAGGGATCTCCTTTTTTTCCAAGAGATACATAGCAGGGGCTATAAATGAGTCATTGAAATCTGTAAAACTATACTTTCTGTTCCATTTCCTTAAAATAGATGACCAAAATACTATTGATAGAAATTTTCCTTCTGCATCCACTTTCTTACATTCAATTGGAAACTTATCTGTTTGATAATATAGGAAGAGGTGGAGTAGATAAGAGGAGTATTTGAAAACTCCTTCTTCTGATAATCTGGATAACTGATAATGCATACTTTCAGCAATAAATCTAGCAAAATTGAACTGAATGGATGGTGATTGACCAGGGCTTAGAGTTGACAGAAAACCTAGGATAGCCACATCAGTGAATTCATCACTGGCGTATCCTAGTATGAAGGAGAGCATTGAGACAATCTGTCTAGTTTCATCTGGGAAATCAACGGTGTCGAAAGGATGATTTAACTTAGGAATATCAACTTTATTTGGACAAAAAGTCTGGTATATTTTGAATCTAGCATTTAAATCCAAGTCAAGATATAGTTGGGTTAAATCTTCTATTGATAGGGAAGAAAAATTGGGGTCATGAGTCATTTGCAGCATGGAATTTATCGACTCTTCAGTGATGTCAAACAGGGTATCTTTTTCTTTGTTTACAATACATCTTTGTTCTGGCATATAATAGGCTTGGCATAATCTGATAAATTCAAGAACAGAATGAGTGAGAGGGACAATATATCTAGGCAGATTGGATTCCCAAATTGGAATATCTTTGTCACCCTTTTCCACTGATTTTCCATAGCACCAATTATAGACATCAAGCGGGTTAAATTCTACATTAGGGTCTAGTATTCTACAGTCCAGATCAACAAAAGAGTTGTTCTCTGGAGAAATGACTGGAGGCTGGACTGGTCTGACCACTTCTGTAGAATCAATCGTGAGTGCAGGATTTGGTTTGTCGATTTTGAAGGACATAAGCTGAGGAATCTTCGCAGAAGACTTATTTTGAGATTTTGGGCCTTCATTCTTGGGGGTTACCTATTTCTTGGTCATTTTTAATAATGAACGAAGCAAGCTTAAACGGTTTGCTAAGTTCCTTTACGAGAAACAGAGGTTTCTTGGTGAATTTCTACTGAAAATGGGGTTTCTGAGGAGGGTTTTTAGAAAATGCAAGGAATTTAAAGCTCATAATGTGTATTTAAAATCAATTTCAACAACAAAACGGACCAGGGTATGGAAAAAACTGCGAGAAAGGGAAATTAGCGATTCCAGGGAAATTTTGACAGAGTTTCCCCTGAAAAATGGACACTTTTTTGCAGTAACTTTGGTAATTATTTGAAATCGACAGGAATTTTGAAATCTCAGAGGGAAACTTTGAAGAAAAGTATCTAGGGAACCAGCAGAATTCGGTTGAAGACGTTGCAGAGGTGCTCAGTCTTCAATTTTTTTGAAAATGGCTTCACAGAGGACAATGTAGTACTTTGTAATGGAAATTCAGGGCAATGGGCGTCGAAAAATGGTACTGGTAGGTTGAAAATGGCTCTGCAAAGTTTCTCAGGGTTCAAACGGTGTGATTTTGAGGAAAAATGGTTCTGCAATGTTTTTACAGGTTTAAAGCGAAAAGGTGAAAATTTGAATGAAAAATATAATTTTAATGTATTAAACGCTGGTATAACAATAGTTAAATGACATTAAACTCGGGTTAAACGGGTGAGGTTTAGGGAATACCACCAGTGGTATTCGCGAGGGTAAATGGTGGTAAATGGAAACTAGATTTTCAAACACGATACAACGTGGTGGCGACACGTAAGCGCGGGTGGTTTGGAAAAACCACCCATTTCACGCGGCTTTGCCAAAACATCAAACAATTACTTTATGAGTGCGGAAATGTATTAGTGCCATCGGATCTGGATTCAATGAGCGAACAGCCACGATCAAAAGGAAAGGTGCGGGGAAAAGGTAAGTTATCGGGTTCACTTTGGGCCATTGATCTTGGGAAATCGTCGCTATACCGACATTTAGAGAAAAGTCTCGCAATATCTACACTTAGAAAAAGTGTCGCAATTGCGACACTATGCCCCAAAGCGTCGCTAGACGGCTGCCTCCAAACATCGCAATTGCCTCCAAACGTCGCTATTATATGTTTTACGAAGATATGGTAAGGAATTCTCTCTTGTTCTTCTTATAAATAATTATATATAATTTTTTTTTTTTTTCAAAATAGATTAAAAAAATTATATGAGAAAAATTATTAATTCATCAATATGTGTGTGTTTTGAGGAATAATTTCATAGTTCAAATTAATGGTTCATTATATAATCATGTGAGCATCACCAATGATATATCTTAAAAAGCAACTGAAAATCCATGTGTACAAAATCGATGTATACTCTAGAGAGTGGTTCTCATATCACTATGTAAATTGTTGTATGCTACTTCAACAAAATTATAATATAAACTGTAATACACATCATATATGCACCATAACAATTGCCATACAACTAATTTGTTTTAGGATACATGTGGCATTCTAGGGGTAAATTCTATATGATGTGTATATCAATCTATTAGGTGTTGGTAAGTTTTGAGTATCTAAGAAATGATAAGGAGTATCCATACATCATGATCTTGTAATGTGATTATAAATTGTGTCCATAATTTCCATAAAATGTATAAATGATTTGTTTAAAAAAAATCAACACAATCAACCCTAAACAATGCTCATGATGTGGAATGTCATTGGCGAAACAAAAATGATGGTCACATGTCCCATTTCTATGGTAATGGTGATCATATATATGTTGTAGCGACACTTGATGAGTAATTAAATAAATCTCAGAGTGTGACTCATTGTGCCATATCTTTTTAAAGCATGATTTGTTTTCCTAGTTTTTACTAATTTGTTAACATATTTTATTCATTTGGAAAGCTAATTAATGATGCTTTAAGTAATTAGGACCTAATGAGAGATCATATTCACATCTTCACCGAAATATATTTGGTAATTGTAGTCATTATATGGACCGCACATGCATGCTACTTAAGAAAAATTGAAATATAAACTATAATACACATCTTATATCTGCCATAACAATTGTCATACAACTTATTTACTTCTAGATGCATATGAAATACTTCAGGTAAATGCCATATTATGTGTATACCAATATAGTAGGTGTTGGTAAGTTATGAGGATCTAAGAAATGATAGGGTATCCACACATTAGTAGTGCCCTGGTGAATTTGTTGCATAATTTTCTATTTGTTGTAATTTTGTTGCCTGGATTTGTTATAGATTTCAAATAATATATACAATTATCTACCAATTGTTCTTTATAAATAAGAAGTACAATAACTAGTCACCTAAAAGTGAGCCATGTGAAAATATTGGTAACATGAGTAACCTAGTAAGCTGTAAATGAAAAGTGAATAACCTCCACTCACCAACAAGTGGCAGGCAGGGTTGGAATTTGGATTTCTCTTTACCCGTCACACAATTTTTTTTGACGTTTTGGTCATTATTTTTCTAGTCAATAAATGTTACATTTAAAATTTTGCACTTCATTAATGATGTTCTCATAATAAATTAACCCTTCACCAATAAAAGTTTGATTAAAAAAATTGAACGCTCTTCCATTTTCTTTGGATTTTGGAGTGTGATATATCTGTGTCATGGACTTTTAATACCTAAAGTTTCAAGAGAAATAACTGATTGTTTTCAAACTAATATTTCCTCAATATATGCTATGATCTACTAAAAATTACTTCAAAAATCAAGTAACCTTCCAATATAAAGAAAAAAACATGAACAAGCTTTCCCTAAATTGCAATAAATTTATTTTATTATTAATATTGCATAATCTGTCTTATAAAAATTTCATAATCGGACTAAGAAAAAATCCTCAGTGCATTTTTTATTGTTGTTGTGATTAAAAAAATGAGCCAAAGAATGCTAAGGCACTCAGAGAAATCAATCTATGTATTATTTCTCACAAAATCATGTTGAGTAGTGGAGACTAAGCGCTAGATTTTTTTCTGTCCTCAATCTCTCTATTAATTATGTCTATGTAGTTATAAGAATAACAAGCCAAATAAATCTCAGGCTTCCAGAGAAATTAGTATCTGTGTGTAGAAATTGATGATTACTGTTGACTAAATGTTATACCATTTGAAATTGTTGAGCGAAATTAATCAGGCCATGATGTACCATTTGTCAGTATCTATTTTCTCATGTATGAAAGTTGATGTACCATTGAAAGTTTAATAACTATAATAACTATAATAACTATATATATATATATATATATATATATACTGTTGACTAAATGTTATACCATTTGAAATTGCTGAGCAAAATTAATCAGGCCATGATGTACCATTTGTCAGTATCTATTTTCTCATGTATGAAAGTTGATGTACCATTGAAAGTTTAATAACTATAATAACTACACACACACACACACACACACACACACACACACACACACACATATATATATATTTATATATATGTATATATATATATATATATGTATTTTTTAATTTAATGATTAATAATAATTAAATTAAAATTCTTAAAAGACAAAATAAAAGCCTAATAATCACGAACTATTATGATAATTTAAAAATATAGAACTCAGGCTGAACATAGTTACAAAGATACCAAGAAAAGAAGAGTGCATGTGCATGATAACCTCTTTCTTGACAACCTATTAATGCCATTCTCAATGAAGACTCAAGACTCAACTGGATTGGATTGTGTATCAAAACAGTAGGAATGAATCAAAGTTCAATGAATGAATAACTTAATCGAGAAAATTTATAGGGAAATGTAACTTGACTATCAATCTACTAAACCTCACTTCCATGATTAAAAAAACACCCCCACCTTCTCAATGGTCCCATCATGGTCCACCTATTGAAAAACAACCAACAAATATTATTTTTTTTATATTTTTGCATGGCCATTGGACAATGATTTACTATGGTTTTCCTACTAAATTCCAATGGATGATTATTCAAAAATATTGAGAATTAGTTTGGTCTCAAGGCATAGCCAAGAGTCTTACTGGATAATTATAGATTACCTCTCCATTGGATGATTGTACATTTTTCATCTACTTTTTCACGTGAGTTTCAGTTGATGCCAGATCTTTGCCTTCTATTTCTTTAGTGAAGCTAAGAGTTAACTTTGATCTTACATTAATAACTATACTTGCATGAATATCCATGCTTTTATACTTCCCCACCGTGGTCAATGTTGATGTATGGCCTTGGCCCATTGATCTTACAATTAACTCACTATTCATATTCAATTTTCTCCAGTTCAGCCCAATAAAATAAGGAAAACAGAAAATGAAGTCCCGATTTTTCTTTCCAGTGCTCCTACATAATACAAATACTCTTAAAAACCAATTAATATATAAATTGTCATCATTCATGCTAAAATCAGTTTGAATTTTTTTAATGAATCTGCTTACAATTAATAGATTACATTGCTCACAAAATAAGAGATAATTTAGAACTATGATTTCACAATAATAAATTATCGGGCTCCCACAAGGCGATGAACTTGGTCGGATGTGACCCTTCTGCAGCAGCTCCTGAATCTACCTCTTGATTTCATCGTTCTCCAGAACAGAGCACCGATAGATCGGTCCGTTGGGTAGCGGCGCACCTGGGGTCAAATCAATCGGGTGCTTGACTTGAAAGTGTAGAGGAACCCCTGTGGGTGAGGTGAAAATGTCCCCGTACTCCTCCACAACCTTATCCATTTGTTGTTGTCGTGCAGAGGAGCCTTTTCTGGAGGTCATGGCCATAGTCTTCTTCTTGCCCTGGGGGCAGATCATCAGGAAAACGAATTTCCTAGTTTGGGAAATGAGCTTACTGCATTGTTTTACAGTAACCAAAGAGATAGTAGCAGGAGGTGGTACCTCTGGTATCCTGTAAAACTTATTTCCCAAAGTAACAATAACAGCACGAGGCCGAGACTCATACACCGCATGACGCTTCCACAAGTATGGCTTTCCTAATAATACATCAGAAACATCAATAGGAACAACGTTGCATAATACCTCATCCGTGAAGGGCTTGATGCTATAGGGAAGGCGGCACTGCTGGCTGACGCGGAGATCTTGTCCTTGGTGAAGCCACCTGATGGTGTATGGATGTGGGTGAGCTATGTTTGGCAAGCCCAACCGCTTCACGGCATCTGCCAAAATGAGGTTCTTTTGGCTCCCATTTTCGACAATGAACTGTATCGGGGAGCCCATTACCCACATTTGGGAGTGGAAGAGATGTTCCTCCTCCTCCGAATCTTCTGGTTCCTCCTTCTGGATCTTTGTAGTGGCAACAGTGGCATTGGGCTCCGCATCAATAATCTGTTTCCCTTTGTCAGGTTCTGATTCAGATTCAGAGCATGCATCTAACTCAGAAGCCCGCATCTTGGCCACCAACGACTGCTTGGCCTGACACTCACTTGTGTTGCGAGTGGAGCTCTTATGGAACTCACACCACTTTCCCGTGTCCTTCTTTGGCTTTGCGGTGTTTTTCTTTGCTTGTGGCTTCGACAGGTTGTCTTGAGTCACCGTGCCTTGGCTCTGTCCTTTGTTCTGTGGTTTGGGAGCACCTTTCCCTTGCTTTTGATTTGCAGATCCAAAGTCTCGCTTCTTCTGTTTGAATTTATGCTCAGTCTTGGCAGCATACCGGTATGTCGTACCAAGCGAAGAGATGTCGAGGAACTCCATTACCTCCTGAATGTATCTTTGCAGACAACTGCGATACTTTAGCACCAGATGTTTCTCTGAATATTTGATACCCAATTTGGTGTGTAGGGTATGGAACAGATTCGTCAGCTCATGCACATCTTGATCCCTTTGTTGCCGCAGCGTGGTCCATTGTATGTACTTGTCCTCATAGCTCCCCACGGGATAGTATTGTTCCTTGACGGTGTCTCGGAAATAATTCCAAGTGGGTACGACCGAGAACAGAGAGGGTTTTGTCTCATCCTTTTTCTCACAGTGGGTTTCCCACCAGTCCTTGACATGGGGGGTAACTTTGAGGAGTGCAAAAATAATATTCTCCCTATCAGAAAAGTCATGAACCAAGAAATATCCTTCTAATAGATTCAACCATCTATCTACGGCATCTTCATCTATTTGACCCTCAAATATGGGAATGTCAAAATTTACTTGTACCTTAAAAGGAGTCGCACCTCCAGAGTGGCTGCTGGATGCAGATGTGCCACCAGTGGGCAGTTGTTGAAGGATTTGGGCAAAGTTATCCATCATCGCGTTCCTTTGTTTTTCGAGGGCCTCATTGAGCAATATTTTGATAGGATCTCCTGCTCCCTCATCTTTCTTTTCGTCCCCCATGGGCATCCGTCGGGGTTTGTGAGGCTGATCTTGCAAAGGTTCCACCAGATCGAGCCCTAACTCCTTATACCCCGACCTCGTTGGGGACATGCAAAGAAGGATCGAGAAAAGCAGACCGCTTTGATACCACTGATCCAGATTTATGCAAGAACACAACAGAATAAACGCATAACCATAAATACAGAGATGCAGCGGAAATAACACTTCATTTTATTAATATCAAAGAACTAAAATTTGCTTATAGAGAGAATGGAAATAAAACTAGCTAGGGCGTTGGTAGCTATCTCTGAGGAGAGATGTGGTGGCTACAGGCCTCTGAACTGAGTTACAACGAAGCTCGAGGGCCTATTTACTATTGAGAAACAATGGAGAACCATAAACATCCAAAAACCTAACCCTAGGAGATGAAGTGCCAAAACTATGGGCCCCATTTGGGTAAATTGGTGTTTCAACTTCCCAGGGACGTAACTTTGGCATACTATCTCTATTTGACGCACATGATACATCATTAGAAAGATCTATCCGAGCAATAAAACTTTCACCACAAATATAATTCTAGAACGGAATGATATAGAATAATATTCGCTGGAGGCGCGATGCCCAAAAAACATCGTTTAGGGCCTCAAAATGGCTCCGGAAGTTCAGGACCCGAAAAACTGCTAAAAATAGTAAGTTGTGCCGAAACTGAAAAACTGAAAGAGATAATGGTGGGGCCCCAAGTGGAATAGGCAGGTGGCCATGAGTATCCACCTAGATCATTGAGTGAGCCAAAAAAGTAACTTTCCTTACTTTTTGAGTACAGCCTTGCAATTGCGAAGAGGAATAGTGTTGCAAAATTATTGGTAAGTGGAAATTAAAGGGCGTAATAACGTTTTTGAAAAAAATTCAAACGTCAAAATTAAGTCTTCTATCCTTCCTAGCACCTCATGGAAAACGGGAATCCGCAAATTCTAGTCGTCAAATATGTGAAAAATGCCTTATGACGAGAAAAATGGAGGACTGGTCCTATGCTGCTACATGAGTTAGGGTTTCATGTGGCAACAGGGAACCTTGTATAGTTTTTCAAGGATAGGAAAGGAGAATATTGTCAGTTAATCATCACATGAAACTTCATCACCATTTGAAAATTGTGTCCTAATTTGAAACAATAAGACTACCCAACTATTTCATTATTTAATTTTGATTGTGTAATACAAAAAAATAATGTAAGCACTTTTGCAAAAATTTAATGGAGAGAACCTTCAATTACATTTATTTTGAAGTTCCACTTGAATTTTAAGCCATTTTAATTAGTCTTTCATGGCTATCTAGTAAAAATTTCAACCTCTTGTAGAAATTTGTTTGTCACTTGTATTAGAAATGCAAAAATCAAATGTAAATAAAAATGATTTGAAATGCTAAAATTCAAATGCACGCTACATAAAAATGATTTTTTTAAAAACTACATTAACGTCTGATATCACGCGCGTATTCGCCCTCAGCTCTTGTAGAACAGCATTTGCCCTCAGCTCTTGCAGAACAGCATTCGCCCTCAGTTCTTGCAAAATGGTAAGTTCTTACTACAGGCCCTTCCTCCTGTAGTAGGGTTGACCCT
Organism: Pinus albicaulis; assembly: GCA_034641835.2. Taxonomy (NCBI): domain Eukaryota; kingdom Viridiplantae; phylum Streptophyta; class Pinopsida; order Pinales; family Pinaceae; genus Pinus; species Pinus albicaulis. The sequence continues at coordinate 3,112,659 of MU968403.1, read as the reverse complement.
ATTTGGGTTTTTTTGGAGCCTCTGAGAATACAAAGATTGTGATTGATTACGGGGCACTGCCTATATTTGTGGAACTTCTTACCTCTGGGAATGATAATGTTTGAGAACAGGTAGCACGTTCATTTTAGAGGCATAAAATTATTCTTCCCAACTATCTTTATACGTCTATAATCTTGGAATTTGATTTAAAAAACTACTACCCAACTTTGAGTTCAATTGGTGTTCATGTAAGGCTATTTGGGCTTTGGGAAATATTGATGGAGACTCTGCATCATTTAGGGATCTTTCCCTCAGTCATGGAGCTCTGAGGCAGGTGCTTGCTCAGTTGAATGATACTGCCAGAATTTCAATGATACGAAATGCTACATGGGCTCTGTCAAATTTTTGCCTAGGTAAACCCCAACCACTATTCAAATAGGTAGGCAGAATACATTTTCTGCCTCTTCTTCTTAGTTCGCAAATACTATGGATTTTTTTTTATAGATATTGGTGCTTGGTAGATTTGGACGTAATATGGACCTAGGCGCTTGTTCATTACAATGACTCCGTCATTAGGTTTTAGAAAATGCTCAGAAATGTGGGTTTCACAAGGGGATTACAATGCCCTAACTGGTCTATTGTACAATGCCCTACCTGCACTTCAAATTGGTACTCCCAACTCCATGCTAAGGCTCACTGTGCCATTCTTTAGATGAGCATCTTAACCTGAAGTTTGATTCCAAAAAACCCAAGTCCCTGTTCTATGCCCAAGACCTCTGTTACAATGAGTAGAGTTCTGAGCGAAATACTTCACAATAGGAAGCAAAAGAAACATCGCAAAATTTCTCTGCTTTAGACTGATAATTTTCTATGCGAAAATTCAACTGCGGACAATAAAAACATAATATCAAACACAACCAATCCACAATGGAATTTGAACATGAGGATTTATAACCACAGAAAACCTCTCCAGGTTAAAAGAATTCCAGAATGGCTTTAAGATTCTACTAATGAGCACTTACAACACCATAGAAATTACTGTCACAATGAAATCTGTTGGAAGCAAAGCCCTTGTACAGTTTCTACATTTCCACAGTCGAAGCAAGAATCTTGCAATCTCTCATGATCTGGTTCTGTGGTCAAATCCTTTGCTATGGCTGTCTTGTTCTGCTAAACGTGGATCTGTCTTAGCTTTGGCTCTGGTTCTCATTTAGGATCGTGGCTATCTGATCTTGCTGTGGCTTTGACTATACAAAGCCACAGCAAGATAGGAAAATGTTCAATAGGAAAATGTTGACTCTGCTATATATAGGAGCTTCAATGGGTGCTCTCAAACACTTTTTTGGGCAGCTTTTTTTTGTCTCTGATTCAAGGCAGAACTATGTTGGCCTTGGTTTTTTAGTCCTTGGAACTTAGTTCTCTCATATTTGCCATCCTATCCCCATTTTGCTACCGATAAAGAAATAACTTCACGATATCAAAATTGACTATTTTTTTCCATTTATCTTTAGTAATGGTATAGCCTTAATTTGGTGCATTCGTACAGTATCTGAAGAGCACTCTCAAGCTATTATTCAGTATGTTAGCATAACTACTACATTTAACTGCCATGCTCTAATATTTATATCAACCATAAGCATTCTTAAGGTAGTTCCACATTTTTGAAGCAGAAGGAATGCTTCTGACAGCTTCTTATCATAGTGGTACAATTATGTTCGCAGTTGATCTTTTATAAACCTTCAATTTTCCAAATGTAGTAGAGACTACAGTTTGCATCTGAAATTTTGGACAAATCTGTTTAGTATTCTACAGAAAATACATTAAGAATAAAAAAAGCCCACAATTTTGTAAAAAGCTCACAATTTGTAAAATGCCCACTTTTATTTTCTTTTTGCTTATATATTGAGCTCCCATTGAGTTCAAAAAGTCTTGGGTTTTCTACACCATTGATAGAGATTTATTGTTTTCTTTATAGGATAATTTGCATCAATGGAAGAAAACATTGGAGCTGGAAAAAAAATTCAAAAGGGTGAAAGGGGTGATGGCAGAGTTTATTGCCCTTGTAAAAAATGTTCTATGAGAAATAATGTTAGAGTTTTAATAGCAACAGCAACAGTGCATTGTAGGAAATATGGGCACATTGATGGTGGATCGAATGACTATCGTCCCGTGGTAATTAATTATCTATCTTCATTTTGATTATATTGTAAAATTTTATATTATTTTAATATTTTTTATATGCACACTAATGTTTAATTATTAATGTTTGTAATTTTCATAAAGGCACAGTTGCCCCCCAACTTTTTGCAGATGATCAACCAGCTTCCACAGCAAAATAGTAGTAGATTAGATGATGTTGCACCAATACAAGAGAATATTGCAGCAAATATTAGTATTGGAAATGATGTTGTACAAGGTGAAGAACATGAAGCGAATGATGAAGGTAATTTTAATGATCCCATGGAGGTAGATCATGATGACAGTAATGAGACAGTTTACATTAATGATGGGAAAAATAAAATGCTCCAAGACTTGTATGGTGAGTTAGATGATGATGGTGGAGATAGCAATGACGGTATTTATGATGTACCTCTGATTAAAAGTTCAAGTGAACGATTTTTTGAACACTCAAATGCAACTCTTCTCTCTGCTACATTGTTGCTGGTGAACTTAAAGGTTATGAATAATTTGTCGAACAGATGTATGACACAACTCCTAAGGTATGCAATATGTATATATGATCACATATATGTAAATGTTGATTATTTTTCCTTTTTTTAGTTGTAATAAATGTGTAAAATAATAAGTTATATATAGTTATTATTTTACACATTTATTACAACTAAAAAAAGGGAAAATAATCAAAATTTACATATATGTGATCATATATACATATTGCATACCTTAGGAGTTGTGTCATACATATGTTCAACAAATTATTCATAACCTTTAAGTTCACCAGCTCTCTGCAACATTGTTGCTGGTGAACTTAAAGGTTATGAATAATTTGTCGAACAAATGTATGACACAACTCCTAAGGTATGCAATATGTATATATGATCACATAAATGTAAATGTTGATTATTTTCCCTTTTTTTAGTTGTAATAAATGTGTAAAATAATAACATATATATATATATATCAAAACCGTCCGGTCAGGATAGCTGTTGGTTGGAACTGGCCTTGCAACCCAGTCAATAGCCTATTCTCACCTGTTTTGGCCGGTTAACCGGACCTAACTGGCCGGTTAAGTACGGAACCTGATGATTTATGCATAAACCATTCGGTTCCGTGCTTAATCCGCCGGTTAGGTGCTCCTCCATGAGTTGCAAATTCCTCAGTGTCTCCTCCATGAGCTGCAAATTCTTCTATTATACTAGCAACAAAATTGTCTAATAACTCATACTCAACACCTTATAGCAGCAACAATACACATGATGACTGATAAATACAAGGCTGGCCAACATAAATCCCTGGCAGCATGCAACTCATCAAGTGTACTTGATGACAATTTCTATTCTCAAAACAATCAGCAGCAACCTTATTTCACACTCAGCTAGGAACTATCAAACCCTCTCTCTCTGCTCACACATAGCAGTAGCATAAATACAAAACCTTTCACATAGCATACAAGCAATTTGATCATAGCATAGAGACTGATGCAAAAGGTCTAACGCCACTCAAGGGACAACAACATACAACCTAATGAAAATGTGACTGGCAATAATAAATTGCCCACTAGAAAATTCCCTCTTGGAAATGCACTAAACTGGCCACTGAGTTTTCTGGGTTTTAATGAATCTTTTCAGTGATAAATTTCGACAAACACATTGTGAGAAGACTGCTGAAGTTGTAATGCTCTCTCAACTTGTTACAAATAGCACTAATAGTGGGTTTCATAAACCAATTCAATACCTCTAAGTGTTGTAGATGTTTTTCTAGAAATTTATTGGCAAGCAAACATAGATAATGAAGAATACAAGATCTTCAAAATGCTGGTCTGAACCCAGAATTGTCTTTAAGGCTGATACAATGAATTGACAACAGATCTGAGTAGGGACAGATTGTATATTATAATATTAACTCAGCAATAAAACACAATGAATAATATAAGAGAAACCTGATACATTACTTCAACAATTTTGCTTATGTATTTTTCGATGATATGTATTGCATTTGGTGCCATTTTGATATATTCACCTTTGCATGGTATATAAATGAGCAAACTTTTCATTTTTTGTCTCTATTGGCTTGGAATCATGGTTGCAAATCTTAAAAATAGTTTTTTTTTTCATTTTATTAAAAAATAATTATTTAATGTATTTTTTTTTTAAAACCGGTTCATTGAGATCTGACCGCTACCGTTTAGACTGGTTCCGGTTCCAAAACCCGGTTCATTAGCTCCACCGGTCTGGTCACCGGTTCCGGTTTTAATAACTATGATATATATATGTGTGTGTGTGTGTGTGTGTGTGTGTGTGTGATTAATAACCTTTACAAGACACTACTTTTTGTTTCCGTTGTAGATTGTTGGCTGAATATTTGTTACCATCGCCAAATACTTTACCTCGAACATATCGAGATCTACGTGCTATTATGAAACACTTTGGAATGGAATATAACGCTATAGATACATGTCCTAAAGATCATATTATATATTACGGAGAACATGCGTTGAAAACAGAATGTCCGAAATGTGGTACCAGTAGATATCGAACAGATCAACTAACCAAAAAGGTGCCTCAAAAGGTTCTTCGTCATATTCCCATAATTCCACGTTTGCGGCAAATGTTCAGGTGTAACAGCATAGCACAGTTAATGGATTACCCTTCAAAGAATAGAAGTGGAGATGGTGTTCTTCGAATGCCTACAGATGGTTTTGCATTTAGAGAAATCGAGGAAAAATATGTAGATTTTAAAAATGAACCTCGTAATGTCAGGCTTTCATTGGCAGCTGATGGTGTTAATCCATTCGGAGAGCTTAGATCTACTTACTCAATGTGGCCTATTTTCGTTATCAACAATAACATTCCTCCTTGGATGTCAATAAAGAGGGAGCACATAATGTTGACTATGATTATTCCAGGTATTTGATACATTTTTTCTTTGAATGTAACATTTTCATTTCTCTCATTGTTTGCATAAATATATATTTTATTTATTTACTTACTTATATATACATATATCATGGGAGTAATTATTATGTACCGTAATTTTGAACAATTAGGTAAGTACTAGGTCAAAGATATGAATGTATATATTGAGCCTCTTATCGATGAGCTAATACAATTATGGCATGGCATCACTATGTATGACATCACTAAACCAATCAAGCAGAAGAGATTTCAATGTCGTGGAATGCTTGTATGGACAATTCATGATGCCCCAGGACTAACACATGTTTGTGGTATGTAATATTTCATTGCACATTAATATAATACAAAATTATCTAAATTAGATATACCATATTGTATGTTTTAAAAATGATCTCATAGTATATTAATTGTTATTGATCCATCTATTGCAGGTCTTCAAACAAAGGGTAGATTTGCATGTCCAGTTTGTGGCCCTAAGATGAAGTATCGTCATTCGCCAAACTTAAAAAAGATGGTGTTTGATGAGTTTAGGCACTTCCTCCCTAGGAACCATAAGTATCGTACTACTGAAAAACATATTTTCAATGATAAAGAAGAAACTCGATTAAAACCACGAAGAATGACACCTCAGTTGTGGATGTTGGAATATAACAGAATTAATAATCGTCGAGCAGCTAGTACATAATTTGTGTGTATATATCTATATATATATATATAATTTGTTTATGTAATGTTTGGAATTTTTGATTTAACTAATGAATTTATTTTATTGTATTTTATAGTTAATATTGTTCTGATTTATTTTATTCTTTGATATCAAGGTCATCGTCACTGTGAAGGTACTAATATTGTACTTCCACCTGGAATGAAATGTTATCCTTCTCAATTCGCGAGGTTTCCCTACTATGAGGACCTAAAAATAGCTCATTTGTTTGATACAATTCATGTCGGGAAGAATGTTATAGAAATGTTATGGCGAACCATAGATGGTGCACATGATAGAGATAAAATTGACAAAATTTGTGCTGACATTGAGAAATCAAATCATGCAATGAAAAGTTTGATCGATGGATCAAATAACAATGGAGGTCGAAATTATAATAATATTCCATGGTTATTAACAGAACAACAAAGCAATGATGTAAAAGAGGTTGTTAGAAGAATTAAATTTCCAACGGGTTTTGCTTCAAACATAAATAATATCTTAACGAAGAAAGGTGACTTCAGTGGGGTGAAAACACATGATTGGTATACCTTTGTTAAGGTAATTTTTTTGGTATACGTTTTTGTATGTTATTGCTTGAATACATATTTTAAATTTTCCTTTTTTCTGTTTAATTTGGAAACCAATAACGATTCATTTTTTATTGTTATAGTATGTTCTACTTGTATCTCTCCTTGACGACTTCGACAACAATGTCAAACAAGTTATATATGGTCTTAGTAAATACATGAGGTAAGTAGTTTTGATTTATACGCAAAATATAATTGCTACAATTTCTTTTCGTACTTGATGAAATGATGTATTAATTTACTTGTAATGAAATATATATTATGTTTCATTGAAATAACCTTGTGTAATGATTTTTAGATGGTTGTCATTGAAATAAATCCATCAAGATGAAATAAAGTATTGGAAGAGAGAAATTCCTCAGCTAATGTGTGAAATGAAAAAGTATCTACCTCCAACATTTTTCAATGCACAAGAACACTACTTGATACACCAAGTTGAGGAGATTGAAATGTGTGGACCAGTACACACAAGGTCAATGTGGATGGTCGAGAGGCACCTGAAATCCTTGAAGGCTTTGGTTAAACAAAGAGCACGACCTGAGGGTTCTATGGTGGAAGGATATGTGGTATATCAATCCATGGTGTATATTAGTCATTATCTTCCTAAATTAGCTGCGCCAGCCATGAAGGCGGTGGATTGCATTTGGGATGTGAACTCCATCAAAAAATTTGAAGAGGAGCACCTGTTAGGAAAAGGTAGAATGAAGAAAGTGAGAGGTAAAAGATTTATTATGTATAATACATATAATGTTTCATTTTTTTACATCATGTATATGATCATTATATTCATTGAGGTCTTATTCTTTCATAGTTTATTAATTAATATAATTTACCATGGTTATAAGTAATATTTATTAATATTGGTGAATTATTGTTTTTTTATTCAGGTGCTCAAGATTATGAGGCACTACTTTTATACATTGCAAACAATCTTGAGTGGATGAGTGAATGGATTGAAACATGTAAAGCACGTAACGACGGTAGGTTGTCATGGCAACTGCTGTCTGAATTGATTAGAGAAGTGTATCGTAGTGGAGATGGGAACGTTACAGACAGGGAAATCGATTTAGCATATGGTTTGAAAGATAGAAAGGTAAGCAATTAATTCACCTATTTTATTCATTACTTAATTTATACTATATTTATAATGTGACAAGAAGTTTGATTTTTCAGTTAATTTTCATGCTGTGTAAATTATATGTTTAATTATTAATTGAGAATGCATCTTTTTCATGTTTGGCATATTGTAGTTGAAACACCACAAGGCTATGTGGTGCAATGGTTGTCAATTTTGCGTTAAACAGTTGGATGATAACAGGAAAAGTTCTGATAGTGGGATAACTGCAGTATTCCAGGTCACTAATGTTTCCTCCAGGAGTGACAGACATCCTCGAGAATCTGAAAATAGATATTATGGGTTCTTAGATGATATAGCTGAGTGTGACTTTAATTCCTTCAAAATAGTTTTGTTCGACGTCAAATGGTATAGGCTACGAATGAATGTACGTGATGATGATAGAACACTTATTCAACATGACAATGGATTTCCAATGGTTAAAACATTGCAGTTTGAAGCAGGAAAAGATCGCTATGTTTTTCCAAGCCAATGCGAACAAGTATTTTACTCAGAGGTTCCAAGTGAGAATGAATGGTCATTTGCTATTAGATATGATCCAAGAGGAAGGCCAGTAGAGTATACTATAGAGGAAGAAGATGATATTGATCAAGAAGAAGATGATGCAGTGGCAGATGAGCAGGAAGATGCATTGACAGACGAAGAAGATATCTTGGAAGATGAACCAGGCACAGGAGATGAGGCAACAATTATTGATGATGATGTCGATGAGAATATTATTGAAAATGACATAATTGATGATGATGACATGGTCGATCATTTCAACACCGTTTCTGAATCAGATGTTGATATAGATGTCGATCAGTTGGATGAAGATCAAGAAGATACAGAAGAAGAATATTGATACAGATGTTATGTTCGAGTATGAGCTGGTATGTTATAACTTTATATTTTAATATGTAGGAATTATTTTCTGTTGGGAAAAATACTGAGAGGGGGGGTGAATCGGTATTTAGGGCTGACTGAAAACTTTTCACTAGAGATATTATTATGCTGTTAATTCTTTACTTAGATTATTGCATCATTATTTTAGTAAACATGTGAAAAGAAATAACAGAATAAGCCATTAGACAAAAGGAACACATATGAACACCAGTATTTAAGGTGGAAACCCAATTTGGGAGAAAACCACCGTTGTTGTTGTCTCAGTCTTCAATATTTATTATAAAGAAAACATCTTACAATTTTGTGTTGGCGCAGACTCATACCAGCTTGCAGGCACCAACCTGCAGAAGGCTTCAACCTTCTCTCATTCTCCAGCCTCTCCTGGAAGGGAGCTTCGACCCCCTGATTTAACACCGGCTTGAACTGGCAGAAAGCTTCCACTTCTATGCAGAAGACTTCAACCCTCAGATCCACCGAATTTCTTCAATTTCTTCATCAAACTTGCATCAGATCTTTATTATTTCTTTGCTGATCTTCCTAGAGCTTTTTCATTTCCTTGATCAACTCCATAGGTGCATCATGGATTCAGCGTTATCAGACAACAGAGTTCAATCATGCAAATCTCATAAAGAGATTTTTATTTACAATGCCTCTGCATGCACACCTCGTACTATGATTCTCATCACCTTATATAGTTTTCGCCTTTATTGAAACCATGGGTCAAAACCATTCAATTGCTAATGGTATTATTAAAATTCGAACCAATCCAAATTGAAATCCCGATCTTTGTTCTTCCATGCTCGAATTGTCCCAAAGGTAATCTATATCTCCGCCAAATAATACTATAGCCAAGGTAAAGTACCAATAACGTCCCGCTGATGGTTTTCTTTCTTTTATTTATCAAATTCGTGGAATTTGATAAATAAATATTATTCACAACCTTTGGCAATTAAATATATAATAGAACTTTATAGTAATAACCAATGCTTTTATCAAAAGGCTTTTAAATAGACCTTTGGTTTCGGCCCCACATACATAATCGACGGCCCAATCAATATAATTTAAAAACAAGGCCAATTGCTTACGATCGTTTCCATCCGACGGAGGAGAACACATTGCTCGGCATCAGATGATCCGACAGATATCGTTTGTTGATGATGCACGGATGATAACGCGCGATGGCGCGCCATACCTTGGGTAACTTTCGCGCATCTATAGCAAATGAAAACCGTCCTATGACCCCTTCCCAGATCAACAGTGCTTATCAATATCGTTGGGCATCCTGGGTTGAGCAATAATGCGCGATGGCACGTAGTGACAAGCGATTTTGTGGAGTTGTACAAGGACGCGTGTCGCGCGTTCTATGGAATCACTCCCAACCTCTTGAAAACTGCTTGCCCATCGAAGGTGGTGCGATAGAAACCACAAACCACCTTTACTGTTTACTCGGTCACGGTTCCTCTCTTCCACGCAGGGTTCCGTCGCGCTTCCATTTGTTATGTTCCACCTTTTTCCTTCTAGGTTCCGCTCATGATTCCAAAGGGTTAGTCCGTGTTCCACCGAAAGTTCAATGCCAAATACTCTGTTTTAGTTGTTTCGCGTTATAACTGGTTTTCTCTCGCTCCTCGTTCCTTTCTCCATGAAAGCCATTCAGCTCCTTACTAATAGCGTACACCCTTCCATCATATATTTAACGAATATATATAACTCCACTGTCTACCAGTTTGGATACACTGTCAATCGTATTAACATCGGTTCCTCGATCAACATACAGAGCACAGGGTTTCTTACGGATGTCAATTATCCTTCATTAGGATGCATACATATGTTCACACATGAATTAACTCGTCCTTATTTATATCAATTCTCCATTAAATACAGAGCTTGCCATCAAGGACAATCATATAATAGGATACAGGAAACATATTGCCAACATTGTCTTTAAATAATTTACTAATTATGCGGGTTTGTTGCATGTTGTTTATTATTTCAAACCAATAAATAGTGGCCTTACTATTGTTTATTATTTTGCAGGATTCATAGGATTCATTTGATTCTATGGTCAGGTCTCTGAAAAAACCAATTAAACACTTAAATAGTCAAGATCTGGAAGACAGGCTTTACCCCCACCATAAATTGTTGAAAAACCGGCCTTCAGTTCAGCTTGTTGTGCTGAAGACGAGGGTGGATTTGCATGATCAGTTGAATGAAAATGAATCAGATATTCGGGATGCTTTTGAGGGCAGATCCATAAGCCCCATAGATGAAGATCCCATTGTTGTAGAATTTCTGTTTGCGTTGAAGCACAAGTATAGTGTTGTATCGGAATACAAATTAGAGGACAACTATACCAAGTCTAAATCAACTAAATCCAGTTCTAGTGCTCTTGAACTTACCGAATTAAAGCCAGAAGCAGGATTTACAATCTCTAATGGGAATGGGTATGGTAGTTCCAATATTGGATTGGATGTTTGAAGCTCTGCAATAGGCACTGGACCTAATCGTAATAAACCCCAACTAATTCAATGTGATGAAAATATGGACTTTGATGATGATCAGGAAAACAAGCCAGAGCATTTTGGCAATATTGAAGAAACTGAAGAGGTTTCCTGTGATCGATTGAATCAACTTAGCCATAATACATCTACTGTAGGCTGGTTTGTATCAGAAGGAGAATCAGTTTTGCTTTCCCATGATGATGGATGCTGCTCTTTTCACGATATAGCAAATTTAGAGGTGTGGAGGTTTTAATTATTGTACTTAATTTTGGGGTTTATGGGTGTTATAATTTATAAATTTTGGGATTTTTTATTAGAAATAGGGAAAAGCCTAGGGGTTAGATTATTCTCATGGTTTAAATTTCTATATTTGAAATAAAATTCACCAATTTCTGTTTAAAAAAATGATTTGCCTAAATATTTGATGTAGTTTAAATAGGATGTAGTTCATTTCAAAGACTGTTGAAATTTTCTAGAAACTATGATTGGGATTTCAAGAATATTTATGCACTCTTTAAATTTTCCCTTAACATAAAGGGCAGCTGATGTATGAGTAATACTAAGTATTGTTTTTTTCCAATCTCCAGGAGAAGGCTGAATATAAAGCTCCATATGGGCTTACCCCAAACATGTGGGTTGATTGCTGGTTGATTAGACCAGCTAGTTCAAATGGTTGCTCTGGTAAATATGTTGTGGCAGCATCTGCAGGTTGTACATTGGACTCAAGTTTTTGTTCATGGGACTTTTATAATAAAGAAATTATGGCATTCCATACTGAATCAGAGGCCTTCACTTCAACGTCCAGTACCATCTCTCCAGTTTTGGCAGAGAGGGATGTCTCGGGGAGAAATTTTGGCTTTGCAAATGTTGTGCCAGAGAATCAACATTGGTGGTACAGGCCATGTAGGCCTCTTATGGTATCTACTGCCAGTGCCCAAAAGACAGTTAATATTTATGATATTCATGATGGAGATCCTGTGATTTCAATGTGTTTGTTTTGAAAGTTTAGGTTTCATAGTAAATCATCAATGGGCTCTGAAATAAGGCCACATTGAAATCTTGGATACATGTTTCATGCCAAAATCAGTCGTATCTTCCATAAATACACAATCTTGGACCACTCTGTATAAATTTTCTTCTCATACAATATTACATCTCCCTCATTATACAAGTGGTGTTCTTACATGCATAGCAAAGGCATTGATTTGGCAATCATTTTTTAAGTCACTAGATATTGTGGGTACAAGGATCTAGGTTCTCCACATGAAACTGTGTTGCCCGGAGACTCACTTTGCTTGTCCTTAAATTTGTAAACATAGTAGTATGCCAATGCTTCTTTCATTTTGTATGCATAAGACGATTTTTTGTCAAAGTCCATAATTGTTTTTAAGTTTTATCCATCCCAGTTTTGTTGTGAATGCATAGGTTTTTGGCTCAACACATATCTGTTATATCTTTATACTTTTCCTTTACTAACTATTTGAAATTTCTAGTTATATTTAGAGGTGTCTTTTAAGGGATGAGGGGAATTACTTGGATTTAGTGCTGCCAAGCTTATCATTTATTCTCCAAATGAAGCCTTGTAATCTGTAACACTATATGGGCATGCAACTCACTTGTTAAAATATAGTTGATACAATATGTTGTACATGAAGCCTGGAATTGTGTACATTCTTGGAATATATTAATTTGCAGGCATGCTTAAAAGAGAGATAGGGTTTGATAAAATCAAAAACCCTGAACATGAAGAAAAAAAAGAGGCAATTATTTTATACAAATAGAACCAAGACACTATCTCCTCATTAATAACAAAACCTCGGTCCAAAAATCATATGTACAAATTCTAGAAGTCGAAAGTTGAAATTTTCTGAAATGGAACCAGGCCCTTTTCAAAAGAATAATTTAGTAAAAACGAGGGTGAAGAAAGTTATCTTATCAAAATTTCCACATACCGTGTTAGCAAGGAATGACTCCGAGTCCTGAACAGTGAGACTGAGGAATTTCTCTTTTGCTGCAGGTTGCAGTTCTCTTCTCCAACACGATGAAAAGAAAATTCTTAGCTCTGGAGTCTGAAGCCCGAGTCACAACTTGGAAGTTGGTAAGGAAAATTATCAGGGTTTTTGCCAGTTGGCTTGGAGTTCGCAGCCTCATTAATTTTCTTTAATGCATTTCCTTCAATGCTGCAGTTGTCACTGGCCAGCAACCTTTACAATAAAATTTATTAGACCCATCACGCTACGAGGAAAATTTGACGTGATCACTGATCATTGATTTCTTATTGTGATAAAAAATATTGGAGATTTACTGTCCTGTTTTAAAGATTCATTTTTTTTTTTAAATTGAAACCACCATCGGTATACCGACGCCTTGTAAGCGTCGCTCTTCTGACGTTTTGAACGATTTCCATTTTCATCGGTCTTGCGACGTCCGTCGATATTGCGACAGTTCTAGAAACATCGAAAGAGCGACAGCAAAAAGACGTCGGAAGGGCGACGTTCAAAATTTCGGACCACATTTCATCGGAATTGTGACAGTTCTTCCTGGAGTCGATATTGCGACGCTTCTGGAAGGCGTCAGTCTTGTGACACTTTTTCAATACGTCGGTCTTCTGACACTTTTGTACGGCATCGGAATTGCGACAGTTTAGACACGTCGGACGAGCGACAGTATAAAGACGTCGGAAGAGTGACGTTCAAAACGTCGGACCACATTTCGTCGGAATGGCGACACTTTATAAACATCAAAAGAGCAACGTTAAAAACATCGGACCAAATTTCGTCGGAATGGCGACACTTTACAAACGTCAGTTTGGGAGCCGTCGGAAGAGCGACGCGTGTTTGGAAGCGACGGAAAAAGTGTCGGTAGTGCGACACTTTGTAAATGTGTCAGAATTGCGACGGCATGACAAACCACATTTTTCCCATCCTCGAACTGTCGCTCTTACGATGACTATGTGTCATAATAGCGATGATTTGGCCGTCAGAAATTGCGCCAAACTTTCTAGTGTCACCAAGGGAGTAGCGAAAGAAAAGTATTTTTGTCTGAATCTCAACAGAAGGCATTCGTAGAGTTGAAACATAGCCTCTACTCTGCCCCATTGTTCACATTAAAAAAATTGCAACAACCATCTGAGATTAAGACAAATGCCTCTGACTATGCTATTGGTGCAGTTCTTACTCAATAGGTGCATCTAGTGGCATATCACAGTGAGAAGTTGCCCAACACAATCTGAAAGTATCCCACTTATGACATAGATATGTATTCCATTGTGCAGGCTTGTTGACAATGAAAACATTACATTTTGGGGAAGGAAACGACCATCCACACAGACCACTGACCCCTTTAATTCATACAGACACAAGGGAAGTTATATAATGATCGCCATCAAAAGTGGTTCACATATATGCAATAGTTTTATTTGAACATCAAGTACAAGAAAGGCAACACCAATAATGTTGTAGAATTCCTCAGCCATCCACCGATCGTGGAGCTAACCACCATGCTCAACTTTTGTGGGAACGAGACTTCTGATTCGCTGCTTCTCTATAAGAGAATTCCAGAATTAAGCCACACACACAAGACGCTCTTGAAGGGTAAGCAAGTTCCAAATTTTCACCTCCAGGATGCACTGCTATGTCACCTAGGACACCTTTGTGTTCCTTCAAGAGAGTGTGCCAAGATGATCTAGGAATAACACTACAGTTTAGTCGTTGAGCATTTCAAGGTTAAAAAAACAATGGCAATGCTACAGAATTATTTTTATTGGCTGGACCTTCAACGGGATGTGAAGAGGTACATCAGATCATGCACTGCCTGTGCCATTGCTGAAATAACCATCAAGAAGAAAGGCCTTTATACTATGTTGCCTACCCCTAGTCTCCCTTAGGAATCCATCCCCATGGATTACAAGTCAGGTATTCCTTCTACTAAGCATGGAAATAACTTTGTTTTCATGTTCATCGATAGATTCTCGAAGATGGCCATTATGGTCGCCTGTAAGAAGAATATCACAACAGAAGCCAGAGCTAAAGTCTTCTTTGAATGAGTGTGGGTACACTTTGGGATCCCACAATCTATCATCTCAAATTAGGATATCAATTTCCTCAGTACATTTTGGTCCAACCTCTGGTCAATGTTGGACATCGAGCTCACCAAGTCCACATCTTTCCATCCCCAAACTGATGGCCAGATAGAGGTCATCAATAGGATGATCGTACACATTCTGTGCATGTACAACTCAAAGCATCCACACACATGGGATGAGATTCTCCCCTATGTACAACACAATTATAACCAGGCTCTCCACATCTCAACTCACCACAACCCCTTTCAGATGAGCTTTGGATTCCATCCACTATGTCCCATTGACGTAGCCATGTCATTTGCGGCTACTGAGTCCGATTCAGCTCATGTCCAATCTAAAGCTGACAAGGCGCACAACTTCATTAAGCAGATTCAACACATCCACCAATATTTTCATGACATATTGGAAAAAACCAATGCTAAGTACAAGTAGTGACATGATCAGCATCAGGTGCCACACAACTTCCAGGTGGGTGACAAAGTGTGGCTACATTTGCAGAAGGAGCACCTCGTTGGACCCCACTGCAAGATTCTCTCACACCAATATGGGTCATACACCATCACCAACTCAGTAGGGGAAAATTACTTCGAGCTGAGTATTCCACCATTACTTGTTCTACAGCCAGTGTTCAATGTGTACCACCTTCAACCCTACTTTCCACCATTGTTGGACACATCCGGCATTGCAGAACAACGCACACCAACAGAGTTAAACCCAAACTGCATGGAATAAGACACAACTGATCAGATCATGGACACATAGATCAAGAACACCCAATAATAAAGGATCCAACTATATCGAGTTTTCAAAGCTGGCCAACTCCTTTACCAGGGAAAGTGGCTCACTAGGGACCATGTTCAACAGAAGTTTCCTCATCTCATGGAGGAACTCAATGTAATGGGGACCATTTCTTCCTAAATGGGGAGGAATAATCCACATGGATATTGGTGGCCACTCGCCTATTCCACTTGGACCCCCACCATTGTTTCTTTTAGTTTTTCAGTTTCCTTAATTGTAGCACAATTTACTATTTTTGGCAGTTTTTCGAGTCCTGGACTTCCAAGGCCATTTTGAGGCCCTAAACGACATTTTTTTTGGAAAATCACCATCGATTAATGTGAGTCTAAAAATTAAATTTTTTTGGAACAATGTTTTCCTTCGATAGATATTTCTAACAAGGTATTGTGTGCGTCAAACAGAGATCGTATGCCAAAGTTATGACCCTAGGGAATTGATGTACCAATTTACCACTATGGGGCCCATAGTTTTGCATTTCATCTCCTAGAGTTAGTTTTTTGGATGTTTAGGGTTTTACATTATTTCTCAATAATAAATAGGCCTTCAAGCCTCATTGTAATACATTTAAGAGGTATGTAGCCGCCACATATATTCTCATAGATAAGCTACCAATTTGTCTGTAAGCATATTTCAATTATGTGATATTAATGAAATGAAGTTGTATTTCTGTTGCATCTCTACATTTATGTGTATTTCTATATTTTATTTCATTCTTGCATAAGTCTGGATCAAGCTAGAGCTTGACCTGTCACTCCTACTAAGGGCTTCTTATCGACCTTCTTATGCAAACACTTTGTGGCATAGTGTCCCATCTCATGACAATGAAAACATTTAATCTTCGAAAAGTACTTCTTCTTTCCTACCTAGCTAGAATATCCTTTGGATTTGGATTTATTCCCTTTCCCCTTCTTTTCCTTTCCATCCAAGGCACAATTCTCATCATCATTGTACTTGGATGAGGTTCCATATTTGGTGTTTCGCCTTATCTATTCTTGCATAGAGTCACACCACAAACACTCCCACTTTGGTAGCCTCCCATTTACCGAATCCTGGTAGCTGTGCCAACTCTTGGGATGGCCTAGGAGTGCTAGGATGACTAGATCATCTTCAACAATTACAATACCAACACTCCCAAGTTGATCTCGACATTGGGTGAACTTTCTCAAGTACTGTGGTATTCTGATGCTCTTTTCCATCTTGATTTTTCGAAGCTTGTCCTTCAGTGCCAACTTCCTATGGTCAATGTTGTTTTGAAACAATTCTATCAAGGCTTGCCACATTGCATATGGAGTCTCCTTCACATGTAGGTTCGACAAAATATGATCTTGAACTCCTTCCAATATTATCCTCCTCGCTTTTGCAACACATTTCTTTCACTCTGATAGATCCTTAGCATCAAATGTTGGAGGTTTAGGAATCTTAGTATCTTTGAATTCCTTCAACCCGTTATCTTCCAACAATGCCGCTACCATGTCCTTCCAATCAATATAATTTGAACTACCCTCAAGGGCATATTTAAGTCTTAATATGTAGAAGGTCATCCTGCTAACTCTGAAGATTTGATTCTACAAATTCGATCCTGCAAAGTCAAATTTTTATTATTTTCTTCTGTTGTGATTTTAACTTCGACATTGTGTAGAAATTCCTTGTAGATTCAAACTTTTAATTGTAATTTACTAAAACAATAGACTTGAATATACTCTATCGACTATGGAAAAAATTAAACGATCATGAAATAACAAAGCATACAAGAGAAATAATTCATTCAACACATTACACAATGATTTCTTGGGGAAAGCCACAACTAAAAACCCCTCCTATATTTATATTTCAATAGTCATAAAAATATGAGAATATTACAATGCTTTTCTCAAGCTCGAGCAACCTCTACACTATCTCTATCTACCTCACTGCTTCCTGGATAAGCCTTGGCAAATAATTAACCAATTTTATGCTTGCCCAAGTCCCTATTTTCTTGCGTTATTTCCTTGGGAATCAGCCCCTATTAATTAGGGAAATTATTCATCTATAATTGTGCAATCCATCATAAGCCTTCCTCTGGCTGCATGCACCTCCTGTACAATTTGGATGATTATAAAACTGATAGTGCATTTCCCTTGAACTCCAATCTCAACTAGGTAACTCGTAGATCACACATGCATGAGTTATTTACAGTTGATTTATCAGTTAACTCGTTGAACACTAAAGTTGCACTTCACTGCTAGACCCCCTGTTAGTTCCTCCAATAGTTGGAACTATTTTAACTCAATTAAATTGAAATAATTAATTACAACTCAAAAGAAACTCAACTTCGGGTCCTATAAAGTAGGAACCACTCTACATGACTCATGTTAGACCCTCTACTCAAATTAACTAAACCAAATTAGTTAACTCGTACAAGTTTTCATGTATGTGGAACCACAATTTTCTTCTAATTTATTTCAAGCAAAAATTAAATTGGAATATTTCTTGGTGTCATTTTCAACATAATCATATATACTAGAGTGCTAAGGATTTTAAAGAATTTTCTCACCGCAATGACATAATTACATAAAGAAATCGTGGCAGATGCAAATTGTTTATTTTTCTGGTTATTTTCATACCATCAAGAAATGCATGCTAAGCCATCATTGCATGAAGATAACCTTTTCTCTACCTACCCAAGCAAGCAGGGAAAGTGAAAGAGGATTGAGATCTAGCTCCTTCATCTTTCTTTTTACATTATTTTCTTTTGAAAAGCTATCAAATGAGCTAATATTAAAAATTTAGAATAGGTTTAGAGACCAACATAAAGAATCTAACAATTTTATTTACCTTTTCTTTAGGAACATTTGAAATTTTTTTGGCACATATATTTCTTCACGGGAAGAGGATAATGCATGTTCTGATTGCATGCCAAACACTCTAGATATATTTGTAGCAGCACTGAGGATCCTTGAGAAGGACAACCCACCAGTAGAGTTATTGTGAAAGCATACATGTTTAAAGGCATTGTATCCAAGCACTTTCCATTCAATTTTTCAGTATGCGATGGTTTCTCAACAAACAATGTCTCATAAATTAATGTCACAACAACCTTTAATGCTAGACCAACCATTGATGTACCAACCTCCACAGGTGAGTAAGATTTAGCTTAAAATGTTTTAAACATATAGGACAACTCTTAAGAAATTATTTTGATTTCGAAAATGAATTTTGATAAATTGATCAGACATATGCCACAGACATGTTGTGAAACCTTGTAAATAATCCAAAATAGTTCACCATTAAAATATGTAGGCACTGAATAATTTAAGAAACTAATGTCATATGTCGGAAACCAAAACTCCATGGTTGAGTCTTTCGTGGTTGCATGGTCGACCACAAGGGGGTATTTCAACACACAGATCATTTAAATTAAATTGTTGCCATTATACACAACCTAAAACCCTAACCTATAACCAGTCTTGACCTTTCGAGAACCTAGTGCCGCATGAAAATTAGGAAAGCTTAATTATAACCTAGACGATTGGTGTCGAAGAATGAAAGAGAAGTCTTCATGGATTTCAAACCCATTTGTCTTTAGAGGAAGAGATGACTAACATGTGAATGTTCCAACAATGGGAGGCTAGAAAGCTAGGCTAATACAAGCAGAGACAAAATAACAATAATTGTGGAAAAAATTCATGTATTTTCCTGTAGGATAACCTCCAAGGATGAGAGTGGTCCAAAATTACCTATAAATTACCTATCAATCCAAGATGGGTATGTTGGGGTTTGGGGACGACATACCATCGAGAAAATCCCTCCATGAGCATGTTTTGCATAAGACCTGCATGTAAACCTCAAAGTAAGAAGGATTCATAGCGAACATTAGAATGGAATTAAAAGAATGAAGTTTATTGACTAGAGAATCCTTCATGCAAAACTGAAAACTTGAAGAAATTAACTGTTCGAACTCAATGAGATACTTGGTTAATTGTGGAACTCATCGTGACCAAATAACTTATGAAAAATAATTCATTGTAGTTGCAGAGACCGAAGGTTAGAAAGCGGGGCTAATACTAGAAGAACTACAAGGAAAAGACCCTCTAGGAGAGGTTATAAAGGAGGTTTTTAGTGTTATAAAATTGGCCAAAATTTTCAAAAAACATTTTCCACAGCATTCGTTTATGGTTACCAAGGTTTTGGCGGAGCTTTTAACAGAAATTCAACACAACTAAAAAACAAAGGGCGGCCAGAGGTTATTACGGATGTTTTTTTCAATGGTGCACTACTCGGGCTTCAACACACTAGTGCGTACATCTAGAAGGTGGCCTGGGTTGGTCGAAGGAGCATGCACCGGGCGCAGTGTTGGTGATACAAAACACAGGGCTATTCTAATTGGTCTTAGGATTTGTATAATGCCCATAGATCATCTCAACACACCGGTGCATAGACTTATAGAAACACACCGATGAGCAGTGTCACATGAATGCACCAGTGTGTAGAGCCACATAAATGCACTGCTGCTCAGTATCACACAAATTCACTGAGATTTATAATTAGTATCTATATTTTTGCAGTGCCCATAGGTCGTACAAATGCACCTGTGCGTAATTCCACATAAATGCACCGATGCGTAGTACCGCACAAATGCATAGATATTTTTAAATGGTTTTGGTAATTGTGAAGTGCCCATAGGTTGTAGAAACACACCAGTGTGCTTTAGAATACAAACACACTGGTGTATAGTAACTGATACGCACCGGTGTACAGTAACTTATAGGCACCGGTTTTAATTTTTTATTTTTTAGAAACATCGACCTGTGACAGTGAAATTATTGCGATTTTTTTAACTTCATTATTCATCAAAAGTAGGCACATCTTATAACAGTATTCATATTAATTAAATTTTTATTAATGCATTTGAATGTGATGTTTGGATTAATTTGTTATATCATATCATAATTATTGTGCTTTTTTAAAATTCATTATTCATCAAAATTCGACACATATGTATCTTATAACAACATTCATATGAATTAAATTTTTATTAGTAAATTTGAATGTGATGTTTGGACTAATTTTTTATATCATAACATCAAATTTCACATCTCTTCATTATAATATTTAATCATCCATAAATTTAATCAATGGTGTCACATTTCACAGCGACAATGGAGAACACAATAGAATAAATTAAAACATATTTTATTATATATATATATATATAACTGTCTTTGTCATACAAAATGGGACAGTTATTGGTATCCCTTTGTCTTTCAATCGGGACACCATGTCCATTACATTAAACAAAATGTCTGATTTCACAGGATAATATTTCAAAAAATACAACGCCTTGCTTTGATATCCAAACATAGTGGTCATCATTCTTCGCTTGAACTGATGTCACTGCTAGAGCTACTTCCATGACTTGGGTTATTTTCAGGAATGTTTTGTTCATGGTGTTGATTGTTTTCTTCTTCTTCACCTTCCATCTACAAACATAAAAATAAACTGTAATGAGTATATATACATCGGTGAGCATAATGAAAATTGAAATATTAAATAATATACATCAATGTAAATCGAAAAGAAATGATGTACCATTGCAACAATTGACTCATAAACTATAGACATTCTTTCAAAACCATGTAACATGCCATCTTTCAAGATTTCATCTCTTGGCACAGTTCCATACTTTGTTTCCTGCAAGTTTTATACTCCATAACAAATCATATATTTAATATAAAATATTTTTTTGTTCTATTAATTATAGACAGAGCTAAGTAAAACAAGATCGATAGATGCTTACAAATTCCCCAATTAATTTTTGATATGCCAACATATACCCACAACCCATATTTAACCCAATTTCAATCAATTTGTCTAATGGTTCTTCTTTGTATGTTAGCACTTGTTTGAATACATTCAATGATGATTTTTGTAAAGAAACTTAAAAAATACAAAAATGAAATCTAGTTAAGTTGTTATAAGGAAGTGATAATTACTCACAAACTTAGATATCAACCCTTTTCTTGCTTGTCGTCCTATTTTATGTGCTAAATGGGTTCCATTTTCTTTTCTTTTCTGCAAGAAAATACTTGAAATTGGTATTTAATGCTAAATTTTTTTATTTATTGTACCTAATGATAAAAAAATTCAATGATTACATATTACATTTGAAGCAAGTTTTTGTTGAGATGGCTCCTCCCGCGATGCAATTTTGTCCATTTCTTTGACCATCTCCTTGTACACCTTTTTGGACATTCCTACTGGCATATTTTTGATATCATCTTTTTCATCTTTTGAGATTTTCATAATCTTCCTGAAAATGTAACATGACAATAAACTATTTAATTTTTATATTAATATATGAAAAGTAAATATAAGAAAAGTGATATTTATAAATAATTCTAGACAAACATTTAAAGGAATATTACTTTTTCATTCATTCTTTTTTGTTGTTGTATGTTTTTGCTATTAAAAGTCTGACATGTCTCATTGAACAATTCTCTAGAAACTCTTCCTATAGTTTAGATAAAATTTGGTTCTTGGAATCATTGGATTGGTTTTTGTATTGTAAGTGGAAAGAACGTCTATACATTTCTTCCACTAGATCCCTCAAACTTTTGTAAAAGTTTTTCCCGCTTTCGTTAACCTCCAGCACCACTCCAGATGATCTATGGAGCAATTCATTTTCATTTGCATGTTCTATTTTTTTTTCTTTTCTTAGAACAACATTCATTTTCTGAGTTGTTGGTCCCTATCTAAAATTAAACAGATGTGAATTAATATATTGTTTGACACATGTTATCTAATAATTTTAAGTATATTATGTGTTATCATCATAAAAGGTTTTTTTCTAAACTTTGACAGTTTACCTTGTTCCTAGTCATGGTCTTAGATAGGTGTTGAGTCATTTCATGTTTTAAGGGGTAAGTGATAGGGTTAGAGTCTGAAAAGTGTCAGTTTGACAACCTCATTCCATATTTTAAAGGTCCCATATTCTGTTTAGAAGTCATATTTTAACCCTTTGAAATATTTTCTGAAATTAGCCATGAAACCACACTTTCGTAGCGCATTCAATGGAAAAAAAAAAATTTGCGCTAAGAAAGCACTACTACTTTCGTAGCGCATTTCTCCGAAAATGCACTAAGCACGCTATGAAAGCGCAGATTCGTAGCGAGTCATGTCAAATCAGCAAATCATTAAAGTGCCATTAGTTTTTCATCATTAGGTGTTAGTTAGAGGTCATTTCCAAGACAAATAGCCATTCAAAATCATCATTGCATTGGTAGAGGTTTCATTTAAGAAATCTAAGTTCAAATTTGAAAGGGTTGGCTAGTTTGTTGTTCCAGTTTGCATGCAAAACACTCCAACAGACCATTTTGAAGAGTAAAGCTTGTGGTAATCTCACACCAAAGCTTCTATTATCCATTATCAAGTGAGGCTGACAAGCGATGCTGATTACTATAATCAAGCGAGGCTGACTGTTTTGAATTCAAGCGAGGTTGATAATCAGAGTTCACGGGAAAATTTTAGAAATTCAAAAACAAAAATGACTGAGGAGAAGAAAAATCACATGTCATGACATTGTTTAAGGACAGAGCCTGAAAGCATAGGAACCCTAGATAAAGACAAATCAGTATTGGAGGCTTTCAAGAAGGTAGGTTGTTTGAAATGTTTTGAAAAGTTACAGGGAGGACACAGTCAGGTGACAAAGGAGTTTGTTTTACATTTTACTAGCTCAAACACAAAAATTGGAATCTTAAACTTGTCAGTTACTCCTGAGCTTATTGCCTTAGTAACAGAGATTCCTAGGGGGCAAGAGATATGGTTCAAAGGTTTCAGATTTGACATGGAGGCATGCAAAGTGTTTCTAAAGCCAGAGTTTGAAGAAATGGATTTAAACAATGCAATTCCCAGGAGCTGCATCAAAGATTCATATGCCAATTTGTTATACAACATCCAAAGGTATTTTACCTATGATGGAAGGTATCATAAAGTATATTCATATCATTTTAAACTTTTGTTGCACTTTTCTGGCATGTTATATTTAGATTTGCCATTTTTTCTGTATAGAAGTATAGCTAAGATGGAAGACAAAGTTCAAATGAAGTCTGAAGGGTGTGAAACCTCTTTATTCCATCATGGTTTAATCAAGTTGATGGTCTTACATGATCTCCGAAAGATCAACAGAGAATGGTCATAATTTTTGTTTTTATGTGGTTTTGGATTGGAAGCACAAACTACAGGCAGTAACATTAAAGGAAAAGAAACTCCACCTACAGAATCTAGCAAGCCTGTAGTGACAAGGGAAAAAAGGTTTGTTAAGCTAAAACCCAGGAAACAGGTGAAAGAGCTAGTAGGAAAAGAATCAGTGGTTATTGTTGAAAATCCTCAACCTGCAAAACAAAGGATAGCTGAAGTTAAAGAGATTACATAGGAACAGTCAGCTAATAAACAGGTTCAACAAAGATTGACTACAAATCAAATTGCAAAAGAAAAGGGTAAAGCAGTGATTTCAGGAGCAAGTGATACTACAGGCTTAAAGGGAAACTTGGATGATATCTTAAAAGCCATTGATATAGAAGAGTCCCCTTTGGTTCAAGATGATTTCATAAAAATTGATGAAGGAAAGCAGAAAAAGATGAAGTCATCCAAGAAACTAGTATTCAATGATGAAGTTGCAGCATTTGTATTCAAGGCAAGGAAGCCTGTAACCAGAAAATCCAAAAATATGCAAGAGCATGTTGAGCTAGAGAAAAAAGAGGAAGCTTCCACTGTTCATGAAGAAATTATAAACCTTTCATCACATGTACCAAAAAAGGTAAAAAACATAGTATTCCCCACTCAAATAGAAAAAATCAGTTATGCAGAGATGGAGGAAAGGTTGAAATTAGCCAATCTTGAAATTTCCAGGCTAAGGAAGAGAGAAAGAAAGCATGCTGTTGAAAAGACAAATTTCAAGAGGATGAAAGCCCTCTGGGAAGTTGAAAGGGTTGCTAAACCTGAAATCATTAGTAGTGAAACAAAATATTTCACTTGGACTGTACCAGCAAAAAAAGAAGCCAGATTTGTGAGAGTAATGAATACTCAGTTGAGAGCCACCAACAGAAATCTAAGGAGACAAGTTGAAGACCTACAAATTTAGTTGATAGGATCTCAAGAGAAACTACAACAACAGTGAAACAGGGTAATGAAACAGGGCAGTAAATGATAAATCTTAAATCAGTTTGTCATTAAGAATAAGACCATTTTGAGAAAAAAAACCTTTAAAGTTAATTTGTTCTTCTTTTTTATGTTGATATCAATCCTGAAGAAGCTTTGAATATCCTCAAACTTCAAATTTTTGAAGACTGTGTTAAAAAAAGAGCCTGCACAGCAGTTTCGTAGCGCGCTACGAAACTGTTGAAGATGATTTTTATTGGCACTTTATATATAGATTTTGGCGATAAGGATTGATGGGCTTCAAGTTTTAATGTTGCTGGTGGAAAGGTGAAGATCACAGGTGAAGACTCAAATTGAAAAATAGTAGAAAGAATGGTTAAAGGAAATTTTTTACAGTAATGTAAAATCTGCGCTACGAAAACAGGCTACTTTCGTAGCACAGTCATATTTCATGCCTTTTTCATGTTCTCGAAGATTTTGTCTCTTGCACAGGTGGAGGATTAAAGTTTTCAAGGGAATATTAGCACATGTGATGCATATGAAACAGCCATCAATGTTAACAAAGCTGCTCGAAGATAAACATGGAGGTTAAGGGCTAAAAAGCAGGAACTCTGTCTCCTAGTTTTTAGGACAGTTAGGTCATGAATCAGCAGGTTTACAACAAGGTTGGAGGCATCATCAAAGTTCGAAAACATGGATTTTCAGCTGTCAAGAAAGCATTAAAGGTTTAGATAAGGTTGTTTCAAACATGTTTAGGAGTTTCACTCCTATTTGTATTAGGACTCTTAAAATACAGTTTAGTTGTCATTTTGTAATTAATAGTTTGTTTTATGAATAGAATAGGTGTCAAGAATGGAAATTTGAATTCTCCTAATGATGGATCATGGAATCCAAGATTGTAAATGCTCTATATGAAGCATGAGGTCGAATTCATCATGGTTGGAATTTTTCACTAGCAAGGAAATTGTGTTACTATATGTCACTGTGTTCTTCTCAACTTAATACAAAGATTTGTTTGACTACTCAAGATTCACGAGGAGTTTAAGTGTATCATTTTTCTATGACTTTTTCAATTACCTACTTGCAGTAGTATTTGTATGTGTTACTTAGAATTCATTTGAAAATGCTCTAACTTCATTCACATGCAAATAGACTGTGTTTTATCACCGTGTTACTATTTTTCTAATAAACCTAGACTCCAAGTGCCTTGACTTCCATGTTTGACAGATTATGATTTTTTGTTGAAGACTATCTTGACTCCATGGCCCAATGAGTGTTTGCTAATATTTGATTCAACCAGTTATACATTTTTATTCTTTTTATTCCTAGAGTTAACCATCTAATCATTAATCAAAAATCTTAAACCTATTGAGAGAGCCCTCTCAGGTTGAGGAGGCTAAGCCTCAGCCAAAAGATTGGTTTGAAAGAGTTACTCAGAGTCTACTTGATGAGAAGCCTATCAGGGTTATATTTTTTGATAACATTATTAATGAAAATTAAAAAAATAAACTCATATTGGATCGACAATATTTTTTCATTCACCTGATTCATCCTTTTGCAATTTTTCCATCAAGCTTTTATGCTCTTCTGGTCCTAGATCAAAAATAATCTTATTGAGCTTCATCATCTTGTGGCTCTGCATGATACACAGTAAACAATACATATTAGTTAAACTTACATATAGTTCAAAAATAATATTTTTTGTAAATAATTTACAAAGAACTTTCCTTTTTTGCTTTTCTTGATGTGTTATCAGTATTTTTGTTACTTCATCTCTTTTCAGTCATTTCTTTATCAATCTAAAAACTGTACCATATCATTCATTAATATTTTTATAAATAAATTATCGACTTTTCAGGTAAAAAAAATATATCAAGAAACTGGTGCACCATTCATTCTGTACGCACCAACATCGGTGCGTGGAGGTATTATAAGCACACCGCACAAACAATATAATAGATCGTACGGTGATCTATGTCAACAAGGAGCACTGGTGCATTACATGTTAACCACTGCACCAATTAACATAGAGAAAATAATAAAAATCGTCGAGTGTTAGTTTTTGTAGCATAAACCGGTGTCATATTTTACATATGGCACACTGACAAAAAAAAAATATTTTTTATCTTTTTATCACAGTACTTTCATGGTGCGCTTGGATAATACAGTGCACAGGTGCGCTAGGTTATGCCGGGGGCACCGATGTAAAAAAAAATTTTTTTTTTTTTAAATTCACGCAAGGGCCGACATGGATTGGGATCCGACTATGCAAGTGATCTCATGGGTCGGATGTCTTAGGCCTATATTTAGCAACACAAACCCTATAAATCTAAAACGAAAAGCTCTAATTCTGAAATCATAGAAAGAGGGAGAAGAAAAGGTAGAAACAAAAAGATGTCTCAAAAACAAACCATGACCCTTTAGGGAAGTAGCCTCCACATAGAACTTGAGGAGGCCTACCTACCTTAGGAGCCCCTGGGTAGCTGCTATAATAGGGTGAGGGTACACATCTCTCTCCCTCTCTCGTGCCTCCCACAGTACTTTCACGGTGTGCTTAGATAATACAACGCACCGTGCTCTACGTTAGGCTAAGTGCACTGATGAAAAAAATCCATTTTTTTAAAATTCACGCAAGGGCCGACATGGATTGGGATCTGACTATGCAAGTCATCCCATGGGTTGGATGTCTTAAGTCTATATTTAGCAATACAAACCCTATAAATCTAAATTGAAAAGCCTTAATTCTGAAATCACGGAAAGAGGGAGAAGAAAGGGCAGAAACAAAAATAATGTAGGGTTTGTTTCTAAAATGGATTTTTTTTTTTTGTGCGACGCAGCACATTCATGGTGCGCCATAATGAAATAGCGCACCGGTGCCATATTTTACATATGGCGCACTGATAAAAAAATATTTTGTTTTTTAATTTTTTATCATAGTACTTTTGTGGTGCGCTAGGATAATACAGTGCACCAGTGCGCTACGTTACACCGAGTGCACTAATGAAAAAATAAATCCTTTTTTTTTAAATTCACGAAAGGGCTAACATGGATTGTGATCCAACTATGCAAGTTGTCTTGTGGGTTGGATGTCTTAGGCCTATATTTAGCAATACAAACCCTATAAATCTAAATTAAAAAGCCCTAATTCTAAAATCACAGAAAGAGGGAGAAGACAGGGCAGAAACAAAAAGGATGTAGGGTTTGTTTATAAAATGGATTTTTTTTTTGTGCATAACGACACATTCGCTGTGCGCCATAATGAAATAGCACACCGGTGCCATATTTTACATATGGCACACTTATAAAAAACATATTTTGTTTTTTAATTTTTTATCACAGTACTTTCATGGTGCGCTGGGATAATACAACGCACTAGTGAACTAGGTTATGTTGGGCACATCGATGAAAAAAAATCTGTTTTTTTTTTAATTCACGCAAGGGCCGACATGGATTGGGATTCGACTATGCAAGTCGTCACGTGGGTTGGATGTCTTAGGCCTATATTTAGCAATACAAACCCTATAAATCTAAATTGAAAAGCCCTAATTCTGAAAAAATCACAGAAAGAGGGAGAAGAAAGGGCAGAAGAAAAATCTAGGGTTTGTTTCTAAAAATGATTTTTTTTTTTAATTTTGTTTCTGAAAATGAAAAAGAAATTGAAATTTTTTTCTTACTGCATAAAAAAATTGCAGAAAAAGTAAAAAAAACAATAAACATTGAATTTTTTCCTTTACTGCGTAAAAAAACCGCAGAAAAAGTAAAAGAAACAATAAAATTTAATCACGAGATCATTTGAAATTCTATGCTATAGGGTTTGAATCACCAGAGGTTTGGAATTTTGATTTTCTGAATACTTCTGTTCGAATGTATTTCCCTGCTCCATAGTGATCTCATGCTCTATTTGCTCCATGTATGTCTCCTGAAAATCTCTGCCTGAAATTTTTTGCAAAAATATTGAAATAATGAAAAGTGTTTAGTATTTAAAGAAATGTTTTATGAAATTAGATTTCGAAAATATTTTGCCGCCTTTTCAATTTACCGCTTTTTTTTCACTTAAAGAGAATAGAGTTGCACTTTTTTTATTTGCGATTATTCGTCACCGGTGTGTCACTTAATAGCACCACACCGGTGTGTCTGTTTATCAAACGACACCGGTGCACAGTAACAAAAACACACCGATGCAATGATCTGTACATTAGCACTGATAACAATAAGTCCATTTTTTAAGGCACTGAAATTACTTTTAGGTGTGTGAGCCAAAATTTATTTTTGATTTTCATCAAATGCAGGGAGAAAATATCATAATTATATTGAATGGACAATTATTCAAAACCCAACTCGTTCCATAACATTTCTCAAAGTCCATCGCGGAGTTCTCCCTATCCATCTGGAGACGTAATATTTACTTCAGATTTTATTTATATTTTCATTATCTAATTGAATTTATGTTTTTTATCCATGTCAATCATGCAAAGCTTAATTAAATTTATAATGTATACAAATTTGCAGGTTCATGCAGATTCAACATCGAGTTCAGATGCACAAAATATTCAAACAACTCCAAAATGTCAGAAGCTCTTATCAGGAGCTGCATACCGCAAGGCGCATTTGATAGATGAAAATGGACGGTCGCTTCACCCTGCCAATTGTAACAATATTGCATCTTCTAGCCACAATACCGGGACAATGATGGTAATAATTATAATTGTTTGGTATATTGATTAATGTAATTATTTCAATGTCAAACCAATTTATAATCATGCAATATTGTCAACGTGGTTACTAATTGATATCATATATTTTGTACTAATCATGTTCAAATATATATATATTTTTAAATTATTAGGATTCTAGTGATGATGAATGACCTACCTACCATCTTCCGTTGCACCCCATGACAATGTAAAATTGGGAGAAGACTGAATTAAGAGAAAAAATCAGAGAGGAACAATACTAAGAATGGTTGAATCAACCATAGATTCAATTCCCGCTACGTCCAGATTCACCAATTAGGAATGAGTACAACAATAGTAGTTATTCACAAGCTAGAAATGGAGGCAATAAAATAGAGGTTGGTATGGATGATTACTTAAGGGATACGAATTCCATGGAGACAATGTTGTTAGATGCATTCTAAAATTATGATCAGTTAGGGGATGATGCTCATATCACTAACACCTTTTTCGAAAGCCTTAAATTTGCTTCCACCACCCCTCTCTTTGGACTTTATGGTAAGTCAAAGTCTAACTAGTTGGGGACAATGATTTTATCGTACAACTTGAAAGTAAAGTTTGGCTTGTCGAATGCATGTTTCTCAAAAAATTTGAGGTAAGTTACCATAAAGTACTCCCTTATATAAATTTGAAATATAATCAGTACACTGCAATGAAAATTACAAATGGTAAATTTTATGAACGTTAATAATTATATCGGCATTAGAAGACCATATTTCTATTCAATGATGTGTAATATTAAATTTCCACAATGTAATTTTTCTAACAATAATACCATAACTACAATTTGACGCGCTACTCTACACCGCCCTAGCCGCCACTGCCAACTCCTCATTGCCTTCGATCCACAACATGCATGGCTACCCTAGAGCCAGATCCGGGGCCGCCTTCACCCTCAGCTGCTATTGCCGCAAACTCGAATGGCCAGCAACATGATGATTCCACAGCTGCCTTTACATCTTTAATCAGCTCTCTAGGACCTCAACGAACCAGACTAGCAACCACAAAATTTGTAAAAAAACTAGAAGCCATACCAGAAATTTCTTTACCACCATCCGTGCCAAGGAAAGCCGCGATCTCTCTCGTGGAGAAAGGACTCGTAGGTCAGTTTACATGACTATGGCCGTCACCCAAAAAAGTGCAGAAATGGGTGGAGAGGAACTGGATCTAGTTCACACAAGGGAAAATCGCCATTCGATTCTGTGGAAGGGGCTACTTTACATTTCATTTCGAGACCAAAAGTGACAAAGATCTAATCTTTCAATGTGGGCCTTACTTCATGGATACAAGAGGCCTATATATTAATCGATGGACTCCAGATTTCAATCCAGAAATGGATGTTCCCAATGCTGTACCGGTATGGGTCTGATTGCCCCACCTCCCCCTTCACTGCTGGAGCGATGAATCGGTCTGGGAAATAGGAAATGGAGTGGGAAAATACATTAATAGAACTGAACCCAAAGATAACATGCAGGCATGCACAATAATCTACGTCGAGGTGGATCTAGGAAAGGGCATCTCGAAAGCTCTCAAGATCAAGGTGGACAACTAGGTCTATATCCAACAGCTAGACTACGAGAAAATCCCCTTCAAATGTAAGGTATGTTATGAATACAGTAATTTCTCCAATAGATGTAGTAAAAGAGAGGAGCCTGAAAAAAATGTAGAAGAAACCTCAAATCCAAAATTGGAACAAGTTAAAAAGAAGAAGACAGCCTCAAAGCCCACATCAAGACCTCATCCCTCTCCACCCCCTCCATCGCTTGGATCTCCTCCTTCCTCTCAAACAACCATCCCCAAACCCTCCCCTTTGGGGAAAAATCCTTTCGACATTCTTCCATCTGCTCTCATTTCATGAGATCCGGTCTCCTCCTCATCTCCTAAACCGTCTCTCCTATCATCCCCTGCCCCTTTCCCCCCAAGCTCCCCTCACTGGGCGGATAAACCCATCCCCAAAATCCTGGAACGAATCCTAACAAGAAACCAATCCAAATAAAACCTTCAAAATATCGAGAACACCAAGAAATTTGGAAGGAGATTTAACAACGAAATTAGGGATGAAGAAGCAACCAAAGACATTTCACTGGGAACACAACAAGGGCTGGAGAACTTTCTAGAAAAAGGACCAAAGAATATAGAAAATGCAGCAAACGAACAAAGGGAAGGGTTCCACAGCCACCCACAATAATAAATAATGATATCTATCTCTTGGAATTGTAGAGGGTTGGGTCATCCCTCCAAAATCAATTTTTTAAAAGACCTAATAAAAAGTGAAAAGACTGACATCCTCTTAATTCAAGATACAAAACTCAGTAGTCAAGAAGTCGACAAGATCATATAAAAAGCTAGAATATATGAAGGAAAATCAATATCTGCTAATGGAGCATCAGGAGGGATAAGCACTATATGGAAAAAAGGAAAGTGGAAACTGCATCAACACACAAAATTAGAACATTGGATACACAAAAATTTGGAAAATGTTGAAATTGGAAGGAAAACCAGCATCTACAACATTTACTCCCCCAATCACTATAGGGATAAGGAGAACTACTGGCATACCTTAAAATAAAGTATTGGGGATGATCGTGAAGAAAACCTCATTGTTGGGGGAGATCTCAATTTAATTCTCAAAGAAGAAGAAGAAAGAGGAGGGAATTTCTTGTTGGATCCAAGCAGAGAAACTCTAGAAGAAATAATGGAACAATGCAACCTTCTTGACATCCCTCCAAAAAACAGGAAATATACCTGGGATAATAGAAGAATAGGTAAGGCAAACATCAAGGAAGGGTTAGATCAGATTCTCATCCAAGATAATATGATAAGAAACTATAGTAGAGTATCCTCCGGAATTATTCCCTCAGCAACATCTGATCGCAAACCAGTTATACTGGAGCTTGGTATGGCTGAAAACTACGGGCCACTGCCTTTCAGATACAATCAACTCTAGGGCAGCATTGAAGAAGCACAAAAAGAAGTGGAAAAAGTATGGCAGGAAAACATCAGTGGATCCCAAACTTTCATATGGGAAACAAAAATACAAGCAACAAAAGTAAGACTAAAATATTGGGTAAAAAACATATATAAGGAACCCCACAAAGAGAAAGAGGAATTAAAAAATGAGCTAAAACAAATTCAAGAGGAGTTAGAAAGCAGTGACAGAACCATAGAGAAGCAAGCAAGAGAAAAAGAGGTGCAATGGAAAATATACATAAACAACAAGAAAGAAGAAGAAACTTGGAGGCTCAAGGCCAGACAGATATGGATGCAAGTTGGAGACAAGAATACCTCTTTCTTCCACAACTCAACAAAAACGAGAATGATAAAGAACAATATTGAAAAAATCACAGGAGAAGAGGGACAAGAGTTAAAAGGGAAAGAAGGAATAAAAAATGAGGCTTTCAACCACTTCAAAGAACTCCTCACAGCCCCAGATAGCCATGCAAACCTTGAAGAGTTCTTGAGGCATATCCCAAGAATCATTGACAAAAGCATCAATATCTCACTCACAAAGGAAGTGATAGAAGAAGAAGTAAAGGCAACAATCTGGGCTTTACAACCAGACAAGGCTCTGGGACCGGATGGCTTTCCCATAGCCTTCTATAGAACCTTTTGGCATCTTATCAAAAAGGATTTGCTGAAAATGATAAAATATGTAATGAGGAAAAGGAAGATTGGAGGGTACACCAACTCAACTTTTTTGGCCCTAATACCCAAAGACCCCCGGCCATCCTCTCTCAATCGCTTTAGGCCCATATCCCTCTGTAACAATTCATACAAAATAATTTCCAAAATCATAGCTGGTAGGTTGAAACCTCTTCTTCCCTCCATGATCTCTGAAAACCAAGGGGATTTGTTCCCAATAGGCAGATTGTGGACAACATCATCTTAGTCCAAGAAGCCATCCATACCAGTCTCTCCAATAACAAAAAAGGCTTCATCCTAAAATTGGACATGGCAAATGCCTTTGATAGAGTAAATCTATCTTTTCTTGTTGTTGTGTTAAAAACCTTTGGTTTTCAGATGATTGTGTAGAACTTATTCAAGCTTGCATAATGGGTCCTTGGATAACTCCTCTGATAAATGGGAGGCCATGCAAATTCTTCCAAAGATCAAGATGATTAAGGCAGGGTTACCCCCTATCTCCTTTCTTATATATCATAATTGCAGACTCTCTTAGAAGGGATTTGGAAAACTGCAAAAGAAACTCCACACTAATAGGCCTCCCCATAAGCAAAGGAACCAAAAGAATAAATCATTCTCTGTTTACACTTCTCCTGGGTGGAGCCTCCTGCATAGTGGCAAGAAGATTCAAAGATATCTTGGATAGCTTCTTGAAGGTCTCTGGAGGACTAGTTAACAATGGAAAAACTTGTTTATATAGCTGGAACACTCCCATAAGGACCCTGCAGAAAATGTCACAAATCCTGAATATTCCCTTCCAAAACAGCTGGGACCATTTTCAATATCTGGGTCTGCCAATAAGTAAGAAAAACAAGAAGAACGAAATATGGAGTAATTTTGCAGAAAAAATGAAGGTGAAAATCCAGGCATGGGAAATTCTTTGGCTAAACCAAGCTGGTAGAATTACGCTCATAAAGTCCATATTGGAAGTTCTACCATTGTACCAATTCACTCTTATTTCAGCTCCTAGAAGCATCTATAAACAAATAGAATTAAATATCATAAGTTTTCTCTGGAAGGGAGGGAAAAGAGAAAAGAAAAAATTCAGCTTGACAAATTGGAAATAAGTGACAGCTTCATATAAAAGTGGGGGGCTTGCCATAAAACTCCTAGGATTAATGAACATAGCACTGGGAAGCAAAATAACATGGCGCTTCCTAACAGGGGAAAATTCATGGTGGAAAGTTTCCCTTGAGGCCAAATATCTCAATGGATCTAGAATTTCGATATTGGATAAGACCCCTCCGATAAGGCCATGCACCCAGATATGGAATGAAATCATCAATGCAACTCAACTAATCAAAGATCACATCACAGTGAGACTAGGAAATGGGGAGAAAAAAAGCATTTGGGAAGACAACATAATGGGAAATCCCCCTTTGGGAAGCAACCCAAGTCTGAAAGAATTAAAAGAATGGATGACAAGGGAAGGTCTTCACAAGCTCAAAGACATTTCAAAATGGGAGAAGGATGGACAATAGAAGCAATGGAGAAATCCAAAGCTTCCAAGTGATCTCACAGGCCAATGGAACCAACTGACAACACTCTTGGCAGGAGCAACCCCGATATATAAAAATATAAAGGATTTATATATATGGGAACCAACAGGAGGAGAGTACACCGTTAGAATAGGATACCAAAAGCTTCATGAGAGTCAAAATCAATAAGATTGGCAATACTGGAGATTAGCATGGAAGGTTGAATCTCTCCCTAAAATAAAAATATTTCTATGGACTTTACTTCACAACAAATCTCTAACTGTGAAGAATATAAAGAGAAGAGGAATATGTGGACCATCTCAATGTCCACTATGCAGAAAGGAGGAAGAAACAATCCAACATTTATTTCTGGACTGCTCCTTCACAAGAAAATGTTGGGAGGTAATGGCGATACCCACAGCAGAAAAAATGAACTATAATCTTCCTTTAAACCAATTTATGAGCAGATGGAAGAGCAATTACCCTCACTCTTTCAAAAATAAACAAACAATGAAGCACCTTTGGAACAACCTCCCCTCTTTCCTTTGCTGGCAATTATGGCTAGCAAGAAATGGAGCAATTTTCAAAGACAAAACCCCAAAAGTAAGCACAATCACATCAAAATCATGGGGATTGATGGTGGAATTTATCGCAGCAAAAGGGGCCAAAGGAATCAACCTGAGCCAATTCCAAGAAGAAGAAAGAAGTTGGATCAGTTTTATAGCAAGCAAGATCAAATAGTCTCCTCAAACAAAAAATACAATGATGCATCAAAATTGGAAAAATAGGAAAACTGAAGAGGAATTCCAAGCTTGGGTAAATACTTTAAACAAAGCTTGTCTCTTTTTTGATGGAGCATCAAAAAAGAACCCAGGAAAAGCAGGTATCAGAGGAATAATAAATTTTCAAAATCAAACTACTCAGATACTTTACAACTAGGGCCTAGGCCAGATGATGAATAATAAAGCAGAGGCTTATGGGCTTTTGTTAGGCCTCAAAATATTAAGAGAGAAAAAAATAAAAGAAGCTATCATCTTTGGAGATTCAGCTATCATTATAAAGGCAATGGAAATTAATTCTCTTCCTCAAAATGCAGGGTTAAACCAAATTCTAAGCAGAGCACAAAAAATAGCAAGTCAGATTGGCAACATTGAGTTTTTTCACATCTAGAGGAAGAATAACAAGATGGCAGATGAGAAAGCAAATACGGGAGTCCAATGAAATGCTAGACAAGCACAAATTGGAGAAATCATAACCCAAATTAATATTCCTTAACCCTCCCTCCTCCTGTCATAATGGAAAACAACCAAGTCACATCAAATCGGAAATCCAATGACAACAACAATATTCCTTTTGAAGCCAAAACTATGAAAAATGTCGAAATTGATACAACTCCACAACACTTCAATATTCTCCAAATATTTGGTAATAGTACTTCAAAATCTCTGGGCAAGCTTCATCCCATGAACCTCCTATCTTTTTCCTCCTATCTGCGTAATTATAAAAAATGCATCATCCAAGCAACACCCCAACTAAAATTCTCGCTTTTGTATTTGCATGTGGGTTCTGCCTTCTCTTCTGCGTTTTCCTTTGTTACCTCTCAAATTTTCTATTTTTCCAGCCAACCCTCTTGAACAACACTCTCCTTATCCATCCAACCTACCGTAATCCTAGCTTTTATCTTCATGCCTCTCGCGCAATGCCCACCCAAACCTCAGTTTCTATTCACATCACACAGATAGTGTGCCTTCCCCTTCTTTGTTCCTTTTTATTCTGGGCTTTCCAACCTCTATTGTTTGTGTGGCTTTTGGCTTCCTCTCAATGCTATAAACCTCTAGACAGCAAGAGATTTGCATCAATCTCAAAGTTTTGTGCAGGCAGATCAAGTGCAGAGCCTCAGATACTACCACCTGTGGGAGAGGAAGCCTTCACAGCACGTAGCATCAACAACAGAAAGACACAAATGGAACCTCTGGAGAATAGACCCCATCCTTGTGAATTTTTCAAATCACATCGAATTGTGATAAAGAATCTCAAGAACCAGATCCAGTAGGATAAAGAAAAGTCAAAGGTAGAGATGGCCTATATGAGATCACAATGGAAGACATGTAATGAAGAAATAATAATGCTAAATAACAGTTGCAGCCATTTGAAGGAATCACTGAACTTCATCCAAGAAGCAATGAGAAAAAATTCGGAGCAAGGTTCCACATCAATGGACCAAGGAAGCAGGCATCGAGGTAGTGAAAACACTGTCAACAAATATCCCTTCAAAGTCTCTGACCACCCAAGGATCTAGCTTCAAATTGCAGTAGTAATCATAGTCTATCATATTTTATTATGCAAGTCAAGTGTATTTTTATTTCACTTCAGTTTTTCAAATAGTACAGCTCCAATGTAACAGTGTCTAGTGTTAGGATCCCCATAGTTTTCAAGATTAGCAAGAACAGACGCTGCAGGGCCTACATCAGAACCACTTTGGAATCCTAGGATCTAGACCTCCTAGATTCAGAGAGGGATCTCTCTATATGTGTTTTAGAATGATGTTCTTATAGGCTTATGATATGATATTAGGCTAGTTATGAAGCTCAAGGGAACTTGTTTTTCTTTTGGTTGGGTAGGATATCATCAAAATAAAGGAAGTCCTTTGAAGGGTAAAGGTGTGAGTAACTTGAAAGAATGGTTCAGCTGATAGGATAGGTAAGAGATAGTATCAATCCATTGGGCTATGGAGTCACAAATGGATTTAATTGCACAACAAGTTTCAAGCGTGGTCCATGGGGCAAATCATCTATGTCAAAGAATCTCTTTAGATTGATTTGTGATATGGAACATTAAAAGTGTTGTGAAAGAATCAAAGCTAATAACCATTTAAGAATATATTAACTTCACTAAACAAGAAAATCCTTTCAAAGTAACTGTTTGAAGAAAGCCAAAGGACATGGAAAACCATAGACTTCTTTGGACAACACTCTTACTAAAGCACACTTTTCAGAAAACAATCTAGCAATCCTAAGACTACCTTCAGAAAGAAGAAAACATATAAGAAAAAAAGGGCAGCCTAAGATCAAGTAAGGACTTTGAACCTATCCTGATTTTGGCATACTCTTAGGGAAACTTTCAAAATAGTTGTTGGAGAAAACACTAAAGGACAGGGCTAACCATAGATCTCCCTAGTTTAACTTTACTTAGCATGCAGTGAAAATATCATTCAAGAATAATGTCTCAAGTTTTACTCAGCAGGACATGGGCTCACCAAAATTTCACTGGTTATACTCTATTGAATTATCCTCAAAGCACAATTAGAAGAAAACATAAATATAAAGCTTATCAGTGAAAATTAGGGTACATTTTACAGTAAATCCTAATCTAAATTTGCTGTTCTTTATCAGAGAAAATGGACAGTATGAAAACATAAGAAAAACATCACCATTGACATAGACCAAGATCCCATAAATCAACTTGTATATTTGATGTTCAAACCAGTTACAATCTTCAAGTCCAGTAGGTCTTTACAGCTTCAAACTTATCTTCTCAACCTATCTTTCTTCAATCGCTAATAGAGCTTCAGCAGCCTCAACAACTATTTACATTCAATAAGTATTCAACTAACAACAATACTGGGCTCCTCATATGATATATATAGGTAAATTGAGGAGGTGGAGTGAAAGGAGGTCCAACTTTTCAATTAATACAAAGTAAATGCTTCTCGACCTTTGGGAGGCTTAATGGAGAAGATATCTAATGTCCTAACTCTGTTAATTGATTTTTACATTAAATTTCATCTACTTTAGTCACTTTTGTTGACTTTTGAGGATTTTGGTAGCTGAAAATTACTTTCTAAGCTGTCTTTGGAAATATCTCTGATTGTGCATTCAATTTGTATTCTTTTGAGGTAAATAAGCTAGCAGGTGGCATTTTGATCTTTAGAGAAGTAAAGGCTTCGGTGATTTGGCATTTGAAGCATTATTTTGGGTGATCTGTCTGATTATGCTCTTTAAACTCTGATTAGGCCTTTGATATAGCTTTAGGCATGATTTTACTTTTGCCTTCATAATATTTTGTGTTTTCTTTATCTCCTTTGATGATTGCTTCAAACCTTTATTTTCTTATCTTTAGTCTCTGCACTCCTTTAATTTTCACTGTTTGTTGTGTTTCTTGATGTATAGGTGGCTCCTTTACCATGTTCGAGGGTTTGAATTTTCATTTAAATGATCATAATATATTGAATAAAACCTGAAGATTCACCTTTTGTCCCCATTTTCGTTCAGTTGGGCCTTAGAAAATCGTCACCCAAGGTCTTGCAACTGTATTTTGTTGTGGGAGGCCTGTGTATTAATCCACCATTAAAACCTGCACAATAAACCAAACATGTTAAAAAAAACCTGCGTGCTTTGGATTGACTACTTTCAAAGGCTTGGAGGAATGTTTTGGAGCGTTTTCAAAGAAGGAGAATGCGCAAAGGAGAGGTTCCCGAGGTGGAACCAGGATAAAGGATGAAATTTTTTATTTTGGGCGCGAGATGGCGAAAGGTGGTTTTGAGCGAAAACCAGGCGGTATTCATGCAAGGAATAGGTGGTTAATGGTTTTAACCCGAATGGACGCGATTCCATTAAGTTGCTGCCACGCGTCCTGAGAAAAATCGCCCATTTCATGTGGCAATGGGTGGTTAAACCACGACCGCGAAATGAACGCGAAATGCAATATGGGCCATTAGATCCCATGCAATGAGATCTATGACGCGGGTTAAACCCGATGGGAGAGAGAGGGTTGGTGAGGGAGTAAGTGGGGTACAGGTGGCAGATAGGGATTTGGAGATGGTTTCATGGGTGGAAGGTGGAGCCGAGCTAACGTGAGCCTATTTTCGTCGTGTAGCGGAAGGGGTTAATTGATCGGGTTGAGCGTGGGTCGTTGGATCGAAAATGATCAATGGCTAGGATTTTTTTTCGGGAGGAGATGGTGGATGGAGGAGGAGGAAAAGGTGGTGCCCCGATAGTCGTCAGGTCTTCAAGATCGACAGTGGAGATTTTATCAGGGGAAAAATTCAGGATGAAGGATTAACAAAGGAAAAAGGGGTTTAGTAAAGGAACGGGAAAAGAGGTCTTGGGGAGGAATAAGTGACCAGGAGCGGAAATGAAGAAGGGCCAAGGGCTTTAGTGCTCGGTCACGGGCCTAGGTCACATGGAGGAAAAGGGTTAGGGCTAAGGCCAAAAAAGCACTTAAGGACCATATGTAAAAAAGGTTGTCTTTAGGCCAAAAATGAAGGTTTTAAGGCCATTTTGATGTTTTCGGTAAAGCTAAAAAGGCCTAATTTAAACCAAATAAAGGAGAATAAATGGTTTAAAGGGGATTTGGTAGCCTTTTAAGGGGGAATGAAGAGTTAATGAAGGGGAAGTGGGTTATTTTCAGAAGGAAATGAACTGATAAAATAGGGGTAGGAAAGGTAGAATGAGGAAATGAAATGGAGGTGAAAAATGAGGAATATACCCTGAAAATAGTTTCTTTTTGAGATGGCAGGTTAACTTGGGAAAATATTTTGTGGAAACAACAGTGAAGATGATTTGTAAGATAAAAGACACCAAGAAGGCTTCAAGAACTAGCAGTTTTCCATGAAGATTGCTTCTTGAAGGCTTAAGAACATTTTTAGCCATCATTTGCTGTGACAAAATTTACTGATGGCTAACAGTGGCTCCACCTGGGGAGGGCAGCTCCATGGAGGTGTCAAGAACCTCATAGATAAATCTCTGGAGAGTAGACCAGTGCCTTTGTATTTTGACAACCTTTTCTTCTTTGATCATGCTGCTTGAAAAGATGATCAACATTACATCATAACAAATCAATTTCTCCCAAACAACTACCTACACAGCTTATTTCCTATCATTTTTTCTTCAATAAGGTGCACTTAGACTTGGAAAACTTTTGACATCAATGTTTTATTTTTTTATTTGAAAGCAGGAAACTAATCTATTTCTACTCTTATGTCTTCCATGAGTTCAGATTAAACAATTGAACTCATAAATTCTCTACCTAAGCTACTATCTATCAAGACTAAGCTGTTTGATAGATCTGCATTCTCTATATTCTAAAACAGAAATTTAAACACAGAAAAACCAGGATTAAACTGTCTGATTTGTTGTAAGACTAAGGCATAAAAACAAGCTGCACATAGACTGAGATTTACAGAAATTCAAAACAAAATTGTGAAGGCTTAAGATCTGAAAAGTAAGAACATCCTTCTTTCTTCTTATGACTCAGATTTTGATCTGTTTAGAGTCATCCTTTTTATTTTTATGTCTTGGTTCAAATTTTGAGCATGTTTGAACCATTTTCCTCTATATTTGGCTCAATTTTTGATCTGATTAGAGCCATTTCTTTCTATCCTAATTTATTCTACTGATAAGCCAAGATTTCATTGTTTGGCAAATATTCTTCACTAACCTATCAGCAGTAAATTGAAATCTATCTAGTCATTATTAGGCTATATGACTAAATAGCAGTGCTCTATTTTAGTAGTGGCATTTAAACTTGCACACTTTCATACTCTCTTTCTTTTTTGGTATGGGGTTGTACCTTTCTTCTTTTTCTAATCTGCCCTCTTTTTCTCTTTTTCTATTATT
Organism: Pinus albicaulis; assembly: GCA_034641835.2. Taxonomy (NCBI): domain Eukaryota; kingdom Viridiplantae; phylum Streptophyta; class Pinopsida; order Pinales; family Pinaceae; genus Pinus; species Pinus albicaulis. The sequence goes on along the minus strand of MU968403.1, from coordinate 3,071,247 downwards.
TTTGTATTTTTTATTTTTTTTCAAATTCAAAAGAAGTATTATATACAATGAAAAAAAAGATTTGAAACCAAAATATCAGTTAACAGAAATAATGTTTTAGCATCCTGCCATTGACAGGACCTCCAAAATATTCAGCTCCATCCAGTTCTTGCAGAAAGTGTTGAGCCCCAAAGATGTCCTTTTCTTCCACCACATTTCACTTCATTTCCTTTGTTCCTTATCAATTATAGGCTTAAATGATCAATAGGATGAATTAAAGTTGCTTTAAGAATGTATATAATGACTAACTTGCTACACTTTCATGGTTTTGTTGTTGTAGTAATTTTTTACTAGATTTAGCTACAGAATGCAGCCATTTTGTAGTTAGTTTCCGATTCCGCAGTTGTCTTCATGTTTTCACAGGTTCCAGGTGTCACCTCAAAGAAAAATGCATATGGGTGAATTCCAGACTTCATCCACATCATTCATTTCTCCCTACGAAGTCTGAGCAGAATTCTACAGGTGGTTATGCACGTGGGAAACCAAAACTAGGAGATAGACTTCTAATAGGACAAGGACTGTACAAATGTCTTTAATCATAGTAAGAGCCCACCACCAGAGTTCTAATTTGATTTTAGTTGGGAAAGAAATTTACTCCTATTTTATCTCAAGAGAAGTTATGTAATTTTCTTATAAGAATGACTCGGGAGACCGAGAAACAGCTAGCTAGATTTATGTTTTGTTGCTAGATCTCAGAAAACCGTGATACTCTGTTTTTGAAATAATTTTCCTTTAATGAAAGAAGCATCGCTTTATTGCAAGATCTGAGGAAATCTTAAGGATATTTGTATGCTGATCTGGTGGTAGAGGGCCCCTATTGCCCGAGAAGCTTTGTGCACATTGCATAGATAAGTAACTTTAGCCTTGTTGCATTCCTAGTTTAAGCAATTTTCTGAACTTTGTGTTTTATCTTCACTTGCATTGGATGCTACAATTTAGTCTTGTTCTTATTAATCTCTTCCAAAATATCACTAACTATGGATGAGACATAGCTGTGGTGTTTTAGAGCTTACTACATTTTGTTGAAATTTATGTTTTTATACTCATTTACATCACATGTTACAGCCAGTCCTATTCTATGAATTATTCCAAAATACCACTAACCTCGAATGACACAAAGCTGGAACATTTCAGTGATTAGTTGCATTATAAGTGTATTTGTAGTACTCCAAAGATTAATGGTGCACTATTTTAGTTTATGTTCATTGTGTTTCAAGTTAAGTTAATTGCATTCTAGTTCATTATAGTCACTGTATTTCAAGTTTGATTAACTAGTTGAATTAGACTTCATGGCCTTCATTATTTACAAAATACTCTTGTTATTAATCTCTTCCAATACATCATCATATGGACAGGAAGTAGTGATATCAGTTCAAGGCCTTGACTATTCTGCAATCTCTTATAATTGTGCAAATAGCCTTTTTCCCAAAAACTATTCCAAAAGACTTCTAATTTCCGAATAAGGCTTAGTAGTGAAAATTTAAGTTGCAGAATGGATCAATTCTAGTGTCATAGGTTAATTTAGAGTAGAATTCCTCACTGTGTTGCAGACTATCTTTTCCAAATATGTTCCAACAAATTTCTAGCCATGGATAAGATTTCCTCTGTGATCTTGTATGTGGTTGTTTACTTAGAAGAACCTCATGGCACTAACTTATCCTTTTCTCAAAGCTATTCCAACATATTTCTATGAATGAATGGGATTGAGTTCATGTTATGAGCTATTGAGTTCATGTTGTAAGTTATTGAGTTCTTGCTATGAGTTATTTTTCTTGTTAAAGTATTGCATTTTCTGTTCTCAAGAGCCATACATAATTTAGAATAGGTTTTGCTCTATTTTAGTGTGACCAACAACTTCTCGTTTCCAAAAATTAGTTCTTTTCCCTCTTATAATAAAAACACAAAACCCAAAAGCATTAGAAAAACAATAAACAAAACGTAGTGAGAAACAAATACCTAGGCACATATAGTGCACTTCACTTCAACAATTTACTAACCCTAGTTGACAATTTATGACCTCAATTTAGGGACACTAAGTTGAGCAGACAGAAAGAATGCATTGTTTCCAATAGCAGATTGAATAAGATAAGGGCCTTGCCATAAATTATCAAATTTTCCATGTTTACCCTTATCTTCTCTCTTTGAATCTCATTTCAATACTTTGTCACCAATTTTAAAGTCACTTGCCTTGGTTATTTTGTCAAACAACTTCTTGATGTTATCTTGTAGTTGTTGTGCTCTAACGTATACCTCCTCTCTGGTCTATTGTAGATGTATAGTATGGTTTATTATTCTTGTCATATAATCATCTTCAAAATGTACTTCTTGGATCAGCTTCATGACTGGCATTCCTAGAATGGTTGGAAATATTGCATCTGTCCGATAAACTAGCTGGTAGGGAGACATTCCAATTGATTTTTTATTTGTTAGTCTGTCTACCCATAATGCATGTACTAGCTTACTGTGCCATGAATTCTTGTTATCTTCCAGCAAAATTTTGATTATGTTCACCAAAATTTTATTTGAGGATTCTGCCAACCTATTACCTTGAGGGTAATAAGTTGTAGAATGAACCAATATAATCTAATATTTATGACAGAATTGCACCATCTTTTTAGACCCAAATGTAGCAGCATTGTTAGTTATGATCTTTCTAGGACAGCCAAATCTAGACAGTATGTGGTTTTCAAGGAATGAAATGATAACTGAGTTTGTGGCATTCCTAGAAGGGATGGCTTCTATCCATTTGGTAAAATAGTTTGTTGCTGTGAGGATCCATTTGTGTTGGGAAGATGAGGTAGGATGGATTTTCTCAATGAATTCTAGACCCCACTACTGAAAAGGAGCTTCAATAGTGATTGGTTGCAGAGGTAAGGGAAGCAACTTTCTTTTGCCTTCAAAGATTTGGCATTTGTGACAGGCAATAATCATTTTGTGGATATCTTGAAAGAGGGTGGGCCAGTAGTAACCAGCTCTAAGGATTTTTTTAGCAGTTGACTCCCAGTAGAGGTGACCTCCACATTCTCCTTCATGAAGCTCATGCTTAATCTTATCTACATCATTCTCGGGCAAACATTTAAGCAATAATCCACTAGCATTTTTCCAGTATAAACATTTATTCAAAATGCAGTAATTTACAGCTTTCAAATTTAAGAATCTTTCCTTTTTTTTAGACAAACAAGGAGGGAAATTTAGGTTGAGCAACACATACAAAATATCAACATACCAAGATGAATTCAGAAAATAATCTTCAATAATTGGAATTGTCAACTCCTCCTGTTCATCTAATGCATTAAACATGTTTATATCAAGAGCTTAAAAGTTGGATTCAGCCATAATTTTTGCTAATCCTTAACCTTTGATGAGCTTAGTGGGCTTGATTTCTAAGTCATATTCCTCTTTTTCCATCTAGATCTTGGGTCAATATGTCTTTTACAACTAAATGAGGCACAAATGCTATGATGTGGGAATGTAAAATGTAAACTATGAAGTATTTTAAGGCTTTGACTAAGGCAAAGGCTTGTTTTTCCATGATATTGTACTTCAGAGGTGCATCTCTTAATGCTTTGCTAAAAAATGCAATAGGCTGCTCTTGTCCCTTCATGTTTTTCTGTCATAGGATAACAGCTACTATATGTTCTGATGCAAATAAAAATATGAAGAAATCTTTTGTAAAATCAGGACTAATAAGAACTGGTGTTTTGGTAAGTGCTTGTTTTACCAGCTCAGATGATTTCTTTGCTTCTAAGGTCCATTTAACTCCTTCTTCTCTCTTAAGCATATTTGTCATGTTTCTAAGGAGTTCAGCTAGATTGGGTATGAACTTTCTCAAGAAATTAATCTTTCCAATGAAATATTGAAGTTCCTTGATGTTTCTAGGATGATTGATTTGCAATATACCATCGATCCTCTTTGGGTATATCCTTATTCCCTCTTCAAATATGATATGCCCAAGAAGTTTACCTTCTTGGAGACCAAACAATGTTTTCTTTAGATTTAAGGATAACCCATATTTTCTACATTTTTCAAAGACTTTTCTCAAGTGTATCAGGTGTTCTTCATCTGTTTTTTAATATACAGTTGTGTCATCTAAGTAAATCACTATGAAGTAACCTATTTCTTCTGAGAGTGCAATATCCATGGCTCTCTGAAAAGTGGAACCAACATTCATTAAACCAAAGGAAATTTTCAAATACATGAAAGTACCAGAAGGAGTAGTAAAAGCTATTTTAAGTTGATCATCAGGATGTACCAATATCTGATTGTAACCTGAGAAGCCATCTAGCAAAGAAATTCTTCTAGAACCAACTACCCTTTGTAAGATATGATCCATTTTAGGCAACTGATAGTTGTCCTTTAATGAGGCTTTGTTTAAGTTTCTAAAGTCAATGCAAAGCCTTATCTCTCCTATTTTATTCCTAACAGATACAAGATTAGACACCAAGTTTGAGTATCTCACAGGGACAATAATTCCAGCATCATACATTTTTTTAATTTCTCTCTCAACCAAAGGTAATTGAACATGATTTATTTTGCACAATTTTTGTCTAAAAGGCTTCTAGTTTTCTTTGAGGGGTATCTTATGTTGGATTATATCTGTATCATATGACTTTAGATCTTCATAACTCCATGAAAATACATCATAAAACTCTCTAAATAGCTCAAGATATTTCAATTTAATGTGAGCTGACAGTGTCTTCGATAGTTTGATCATTTTGGGTTTATGTTCACTGCCTATGTTGCATTTTTCCATTTCAGCTTCAATAGGTTCCAGTTTTTGCTTTTTGGCAACATCATTCAAGTCAAACAATTCTTCTAATGGGACCAGTCCTTTTGGAAAGCTTTGATTTTTATATTGCAGCACTTCTAAGTCTTCTTTTTCTAAATCTGTGCAGTTTTCTATTTTGTGTTTGGGTCTATTAGTTAACAGAATTATTTCAGCAATCTCAAGAGAATTTTCTTATTTAAAAATTTAGTTTTCTTTAGTAGGACAGTCTTCATCATACTCTAAATCTGAGCTTTGCACTTTAAATTCATTTCTGGACTGTAGGAAGTCTTCTATTTGTTTATCTCCTTCAAAAAATTTCCAGTATTTTTCATTATCCTGGATATTTGGTCTATATTTTACTTGGATGGTGTATTGTTTTCTTTCATAAGGTCTTAGACAAGTACTAGCAGCAAAGGCTAATCCATTGGCAAGAATGTTTTGGTTCCTTGGGTTTGGAATTCAGCAAATGTTTTTAACAAGTCCATGGCATCATCTCTATAGGCTCTAAGTCTGGGATGTTTAGCAGTATATTCCCCATTTACTTGCCTAATTATCAATTTTGAATCTCTATGAATTTTTATCCTCTTGGCCCCTAATTTTTTTAATAAATGCAGGCCTAAAAGGAGAGCTTCATACTCTGCTATGTTATTTGTGCATTGGAAGTTTAATCTATAAGAATGACCCTCAGCATGATTGTTTTCAGTGTTGTGCATCCATATGCCTGCTCCTGCACCAGTTTTAGAGCAAGACCCATCAAAACTCATACTCCAAAGAGGACTGTTTTCAGATTTATCATTTATTTCACTTCTGTCCTCTCTTTTTTGCTCACCACTATGTTTTGTGTAAGGGCCTGCACTATGTTTTCTTTGATTTTTTCCTCAATATTTTCACTATATTGAGGGCTTATTCTTTGATTATCATGATCTGCACTATATTTATGACTTTTTTGGACCTCAAGACCTTCAATTTGTTTGCTTTGAAATTCTAAGTTTTCAAATTGATCTAATCGTTTTTCCTTTCTCTCCTTTCCCTCTATGGCTGCCACTATGTTTGGATGTGGAGTGGCCACTATATTGGTTGATGTTTCATTTACTAATTCTTGCTCATTAGGAATCTCATCATTGTAAAGAATGAATGATTCAAGGTCAGTGTATATGGAATAGAGAGGGGAGTTTTCTGGTCTTCCTTGACTACTCACCATATATTTCATGTGTGTTTCCCTATAGAGTCTTCTAGGTTGACTAAAGATAGGAATGGTGGCATAAGTCATATCCATCTGCATAGTACCTTACAACTTAGCACCCCATGATCTTGAAAGAAGCATGCCATATTTTGGGGGTATATCAACCACTACAATGTCCATCACTAGGATTTTGGCTGGAATTTGGGCTAAGTTAACACATAGATCTTTTATTAGGCCTAGGCATTTTACTCTACTTGAATCAAAGGAATATAAATCTTTGTATGGTCTGGTTACCTCAAGGCCTAATCTTTCCATTATTACTTTGGGCATGAGGTTATGTGATGCTCCTGAATCAAGCATGGCATTGTGCAAAATATTATAATGGAAGTTCAAACTAATGTAGAATGGAGGGGTAGTTCCTTCTTGAAATTTTCCCTCAATCTTTGGACCAAACAGAAGGTCTGGTGTATCATCACTTAAGTTAACAGTATCATGAATATCTTCTATGTTAAAAGCTTTCAAAACATGACATCTATATACATTTTGAGTGACTAACTCAGTGAGTGGGACAGAGATTTTGATTTTGTCAATTTCATTCTCTAGGCTAAAGGGAATCTGATTTTTCAAAATGTTTGATTCAGCCTTCTTAGTCACTGATTCATCAGCAAAATTAGCTCTCTTGATTTCTACTATTTACAGCAGTCAAAATGTTTTTTTCAGGAGCATTAGCTGAAATGCTAGTGCTGCTAGGATCACCACTCTGTTTTTCATTGATTTTGGTGTTTTTTCCCTTGTTTGGATCAGAAATTTCAACCCCTATGTTATGGTTTTCTGTTGTATTTTTGGAAGTATTTACAGGGCTATTTTTGGCAGAATTATCAGAGGTTTTCTTTTTTGGAGTTTCTGGGTTCTTTTTACTTCTTAGGTCATATTGTTTGGGCGCTCCTATGATGGAATTTTCAAAGTCTTGTTCATAGTATTCAGTTTCTAGTCTTCTATCATCATAGGGTGCATATAGACCTTGTTTTCTTTTATGGAGGAAATCAGAATCCTCATTGCTCACTTCCAACATGTTTATGTTATCATCCTCTGTTTTTTCAATTGTTTCTCCATCCTCATCAACATAATTTTCTTTAAAAGGAGGTCTGATCTGCTGATTAGAATCTCTTTGTCTATTTTGAGGTCGATTTCTGCTAAAGTTCCGATTTTGGTTTTGGGACTGGTTTCTATTTTGAGGAGCTGTTTGGTTTTCTCTAGATTGAGCTCTCTCATATATGTTCATCCTATCCATCATCCTTTCCATATTTTTGACTACATTGTCCAGTTTTGATTCAGATGTGGAAGGTGCAGCTTCATCCCTATATGATACCCTCTTCTCAGTCTTCATTCTAGCTCTCTTGGCAATCAAATTTTCCTCAACACTTACTGCCCCTCTTTGCATATCTTCTAATGTGAGGGGTTCCCTTTCTCTAAGTTGGTAGGCCATTTCAGGATCAAATCCATCAAGGAATTTAATTAGAGCTAGGCCTTATGGAGGTTTCATATGGATGGGTAGGGCGTTGTACACACTATTGAATCTAGTGCAGTACTCTTGAACTCCCTCTCCAGAATTCCTTTTAATTTTTTCATATTCAGATAGAATCTGGAGAGGATTCTTCTTGACCTCCCATTTTTTTAGAAATAATTTATGGAAAGCTTGGAGGTCATTAATACTATTAGGGGTTAAGTTTTACCATTTTATTGCTTCTCCCTCTAAAATTTGACCAAACAATCTGAGTTTAATGGTTTCATCATCTATCTCATTTTTGTCAAAGTAGTCATTCATTTTTTCCACATGTAGTTGAGCAGTAGTAGAACTACTAGCATCATATAATGGAATCTTGGACTGATAGTACTGTGGAAAATTGACTAAAGGTAAAGGAAGGACTAGAGGAGCATACCATGTTTCCATGATAGGAAGTTGTGGGATAAATGGGGGGTTTACAGGTGGAGGGTTTGTGAAAGGAGGAGGAGGGTGGAATGGAGTAGTTTGAATAGTGGGTGTATGGATAACAGAAGTGCTTGGACCAGCTAAGTATTGTTGAGTAGATTTAGGATGAGAGAAACCAAAATTATGAATGAAATGCAAATCGGGTGGGGTGGTTTCTCTACTATCAGTATGATCACCACTAGGTTGGGGTGAAAGTGGAAGCTCAAAGTCTCTCTGATCTATACCACTAAGTGACTTAGTTCTGGATAGGTTTCTTATGAAAGGTAAGTCAACTTGAGTATAATATTGGTCTGAAAACAGTTGAAGTCTTGGATTTAGGAGATTTCCTAAGGATACTTTCTGGATTATCAACTATCTCAGGAGGATTTGGGTTAGGATAGGATCTAGTATGAACTATTTCAGAAGCCACAATGTTGTGTTTTTAGACCTAATGATGAGAAACGTTCAGCCAAGTATGACAGTCTTTTAAATGCTAACTAATATTTTTCAAAGAAAACTCAATCCTAAAAGACTTCTTAACTGGGTTTGAATGATGTTTGAAGGATAAAATAATTTCCCAGTGGAGTCTTAGGAAAAACTAGTGGGGTCAGCAGGCCTACTGAATACCAATGGAGTCGCCAGGTGAAGGATTTTTACTTGCTTTCAAGGTTTGGTTGTTGTTCACCATCAACAATCAATAATAACCAGTCTTGGTGACACTTGTTTCATTTAGGAATAGGGGTTCATTGAGTTGTGAATTTATCTATTACTCAATATTCCCAAGTATGGTCGCCACTATGTTAGGATCCCCGTAGTTTGCAAGATTGGCAAGAACAAACATTGCAGGGCCTACATCAGAACCACTTTGGAATCCTAGGATCTAGCCCTCCTGGATTCAAAGAGGGATCTCTCTATATGTGTTTTAGAATGATGTGCTTATAGGCTTATGATATGATATTAGGCTAGTTATGAAGCTCAAGGGAACGTTTTTTGGTTTTTGTTGGGTAGGATATCATCAAAATAAAGTAAGTCCTTTGAAGGGTAAAGGTGTGAGTAAGTTGAAAGAATGGTTCAGCTGATAGGATAGGTAAGAGACAATATCAATCCATTGGGCTATGGAGTCACAAAAGGATTTAATTGCAAAACAAGTTTCAAGGGTGGTCCATGGGGCAAGTCATCTATGTCAAAGGATCTCTTTAGATTGATTTGTGATATGGAACATTAAAAGTGTTGTAAAAGAAGCAAAGCTAATAACCATTTAAGAATCTATTAACTCCACTAAACAAGAAAAGCCTTTCAAAGTAATTGTTTGAAGCAAGCCAAAGGATAGGGAAAACCATAGACTTCTTTTGACAATACTCTTACTAAAGCACACTTTTCAGACAACAATCCAGCAATCCTAAGAATACCTTCAGAAAGAAGAAAACATATAAGAAAACAAAGGGCAGCCTAAGATCAAGTAAGGACTTTGAACCTATCCTAGTTTTGGCATACTCTCAAGGAAACTTTCAAAACAGCTGTTGGAGAAAACACTAGAGGACAGGGCTAACCATATACTTCCCTAGTTTAACTATACTTAGCATGCAGTGAAAATATCATTCAAGAACAATGTCTCAAGTTTTACTCAGCAAGACATGGGCTCACAACCATTTCACTGGTTATACTCTATTGAATTAACTTCAAAGCACAATTAGAAGAAAACATAAAGATAAATCTTATCAGTGAAAATTAGGATACCTTTTACAGTAAATCCTAATCTAAATTTGTTGTTCTTTATCAGAGAAAATGGATAGTATGAAAACATAAGAAAAAAAAAATTATAGTAAGAAAAACATCACCATTGATATAGACTAGGATCCCATAAATCAACTTGTATATTTGATGTTCATACCAGTTACAATCTTCAATTCCAGTAGGTCTTTACAGCTTCAAACTTCTCTTCTCAGCCTATCATTCTTCAATCACTAACAGAGCTTCAGCAGCCTCAGCAACTATTTAAATTTAATAAGTATTCAACCAACGACAATACTGGGCTCCTCATATGATATATATAGGTAAATTGAGGAGGTGGAGTGAAAGGAAGGTCCAAATATTCAATTAATACAGAGTAAATGCTTCTCGACCTTTGGGAGGCCTAATGGAGAAGATATCTAATGTCTTAACTCTGTTAATTGATTTTTACATTAACTTTCATCTACTTCAGTCACTTTTGTTGACTTTTGAGGCTTTTGGTAGCTGGAAATTACTTTCTAAGTTGTCTTTGGAAATATCTCTAATTGTGCATTCAATTTGTATTCTTTTGAGGTAAATAAGCTGGCAAGTGGCATTTTGATCTTTAGAGAAGTAAAGGCTTCGGTGATTTGGCATTTGAAGCATTATTTTGGTTGATCTATCTTATTATGCTCTTTAAACTCTGATTAGGCCTTTGATATAGCTTTAGGCCTGATTTTACTTTCGCCTTCATAATCTTTTGTGTTTTCTTTATCTCCTTTGATGATTTCTTCGAACCTTTCTTTTCTTATCTTTAGTCTCTACGCTCCTTTAATTTTCAATGTTTGTTGTGTTTCTTAATGTACAGGTGGCTCCTTTACCGCGCTGGAGGGTTTGATTATTCAGTCAAATGATCATAATATATTCACTAAAACCTGAAGATTCACATTTTTTCCCCCTTTTCGTTTAGTTGGGCCTCAGAAAATCATCACCTGCGGTCCTACAACTATATTTTGCTGTGGGAGGCCTGTGTATTAATCCAACATTAAAACCTGCACAATAAACCGAACATGTTAAAAAAAACCTGCGTGCTTTGGATTGACTACTTTCAGAGGCTTGGAGGAAGGTTTTGGAGCATCTGCAGAGAAGGAAAATGCACAGAGGAGAGGTTCTAGAGGTGGAACCAGGAGAAAGGACAAAATTTTTTATTTTGGGTGCGAGATGGCGGAAGGTGGTTTTGGGAAAAAACCAGGGGGTATTCACACAAGGAATAGGTGGTTAATGGTTTTAACCATAATGGATGTGATTCCATTCAGTTGCTGCCACGCGTCCTGGGAAAAACCGCCCATTTTGCGTGGCAATGGGTGGTTAAACCACCACCACGAAATGCAATATGGGCCATTAGATCCCATGCGATGAGATCTACAACACAGGTTAAACCCGATGGGAGAGATAGGGTTGGTGAGGGAGTAAGTGGGGTACAGGTGGAGAATAAGGATTGGGAGATGGTTTTTTGGGTGGAAGGTGGGGCCAAGCTAACGTGAGCCTATTTTTTTCATGTAGCGGAAGGGGTTAATTGATCGAGTTGAGCATGGGCCGTTGGATCGAAAATGATCAATGGCCAGGATATTTTTTCGGGAGGAGATGGTGGATGGAGGAGGAGGAAAAGGTGGTGCCCTGATTTCCGTCAGATCTTCAAGATCGACGGTGGAGAGTTGATCGGTGGAAAAAGTCGAGACAGAGGATTAACAAAGGAAAAAGGGGTTTAGTAAATGAATGGGAAAAGAGGTCTTGTGGAGGAATAAGTGACCGGGAGCGGAAATGAAGAAGAGCCAAGGGATTTAGCGCTTGGTCACGGGCCTGGGTCACATGGAGGAAAAGGGTTAGGGCTAAAGCCAAAAAATCGCTTAAGGCCCATATGTAAAAAGGGTTGTCTTTAGGCCAAAAATGAAGGTTTTAAGGCCATTTTGATGTTTTCGATAAAGCTAGAAAGGCCTAATTTAAACCAAATAAAGGAGAATAAATGGTTTAAAGGGGATTTGGTAGCCTTTTAAGGGGGGATGAAGAGTTAATGAAGGGGAAGTGGGCTATTTTCAGAGGGAAATGAACTGATAAAATAGGGGTAGGAATGGTGGAATGAGGAAATGAAATGGAGGTGAAAAATGAGGAATATACCCTGAAAATAGTTTCCTTTTGAGATGGCAGGCTAACTTGGGAAAATGTTTTTTGGAAATAGTAGTGAAGATGATTTGTAAGATAAAATACACCAAGAAGGCTTCAAAAACTAGCAATTTTCCATGAAGATTGCTTCTTTAAGGCTCAAGAACATTTTTAGCCATCATTTGTTGTGACAAAATTTACTGATGGCTAACATATAGAACCAAAATAAGGAAAGAAAAATGTAAATCAAGCAGCATATCTCAGGAAAGAATCCCCAAGCAGACCACGCTATGTAACAAACTTGGCGAATTTTTTATTGGAGAAACATCTCTCCTCAACTTTGTGGAAATATAATACAACAGAATTTGTTCGAAAAAAATAATAAAATAAAATAAATTAATATCGGCATTAATGTGCATTTAGTAATATATTTTTCCATGATCACCAACTACAGGTTATTCAAAGATAAGTTTCTTCCGAGTGATAGTGTCTTGCCTGATATCTGCGAAGAGGCAAAGAAATTGTTGAAACTGTTGGGTGTTGAGTACACATCATATCATGCATGTCCAAATGATTTTATTCTATATAGAGGAGAATATGAAAACAAAGAGATGTGTCTGAAATGTGGGCATGATAGGTATCATAAGTAAAAAAATAAGGGTAAATCATGTACTAGTCCTCCTTTTAAGATATTGAGGCACATGCTTATAATCCCAAGGATTCAAAGGCTCTTTTGTTGTAAATAATTAGCTATGTTGCAGGGATGGCATGCCTCACACAGAAGTGAGTTGGGAGTTATGCGAATCCCAACTAATTCAATAGCCATGAAGCATATAGAGGATACTATTGTGCTCAACTTAGTGTTCCTAAATCGAGTTCATTAATTGTCAACCAGGGTTAGTAAACTGCTGAAGTGTGGTGCACTATATGTGCCTAGGTATTTGTTTCTCACTATGTTGTGTTTAGTGTTTTTATGATGTTTTTGGTTTTATGGTTTTTATGTTGAAGAAGAGCTAAGAAGTTTACACTAAAACAAATTGAAACTATTCTAAACTAGGTGTGCACTAAAGGATAGAAAATGCAAAGCTTTATAAGGACTCCTAGCAAAGAAACAAATCACAACATGAACTCAGTAACCCATATCATGAACTCATCCAATTCATTCATTTATAGATATGTTGGAATAGCTTGAGAAAAGGATAAGTTTTTAGTGCAACTGAGGTTTTCCTAAGTCAACAATCGACTTACAATGTTACAACATCTTATCCATGGTTGAAGGTTTATTGGGACATAATTGGACAAGAACATTTGTAGCACAATAAGATTTCTACTCTAAACTAACTTATAATTCTATTCTGCATCTCAATTTAGCACTACTAGGCCTCCTTCAAAAGTTATAGATTTCTTTTTAGAATAGTCTTTGAGAGAAGGCTTGTTTGTGAAATTGTAAAAAAAAGTTGCAAAATACTCAAGGCCTTAAAATGGTATTACTAGATTCTGTCCAGATGATGATGTATTAATATGAAGTTAGAACAAAAGAAGTTTTGTAAATAATGAAGACCGTGGTATCTAAATTTAACAACTAATACAATTTAAAATGCAATGGATAACAACTAAGCTAGAATGCTAATACAGTGAACTAAGACTAAACTAGAGTGCTATTATCTAACTTGAAATGAATTGGAACTGAACTAGAATGACACTAATACAGTGAACAGAGTTAAACTAGAGTACCATTATCAAGCTTGAAATATAGTGACAGAATTAAACTAAAATGACATGACAGAATTAAACTAGAATGACATATACCTCCGGAGTATTTCAACTGAATCAAAATGCAATTAATTCTATGAAATGCTACAGCCCTGTCTTGTTCAAGATGAGTGATGTTTTGGAATAGTTTGTACAACAAGTCTGGTTGTATCATTTAGTGCAAATGGCATTAAAACATAAGTTCAACAAAACATAGTAAGCTCTAAAACATCACAGCTAAGTCTTATTTGGAGTTAGTGATATTTTGGAAGAGATTAATGAGAATAGGACTAGCTGTAACAACTAATTGTAACTGAACACAAAAACGTAAAAGCTCTAAATTGCTACAATTATGCCTCATTCCAGATTAGTGATATTTTGGAAGACTTCATGAGAACAAAGCTAAACTGTAGTATCCAATGTAAGCAAAGTTCAGAAAACTATTTAAATTGAGAATGAAACAAAGCTACGGCTACTTATCTACACCAAATGCATAACGCTTCACAGGCAGTAGGGGCCCTCTACCACTGGATCAGCATGCAAATCTTCTCAAGATTGACTCAGATCGTGCAAGAAAATGATGCTTCTTTCATTAAAGGAGTAATTCTTCAAAACAGAGTTCTGAGATCTAGCGACAATAAGATAAAATCTAACCAACAGTTTCTCGGTCTCTCGAGTCATACTTATAATGAAATTACATAACTACCCTTGAGAAAAATAGGGATAAGTGTCTTTCCCACTTCTAATCAAATTAAAACTCTTATTGAAGGTCTCGTACTTTGCTACAGACAGTTGTAGAGTCCGTGTCCCGGTAGAAGTCTACCTCTTGGTTTTGGTTTCCCACGTGCATAACCACCTGTAGAATTGTGCTCAGACTTTGTACGGAGCAAGGAATGATGTGGATGAAGTTTGGAATTCGCCCATATGCGCTTTTCTTTCAGATGACACCTGTAACCCATTCAAACACTAAAATAGATGCGGAATGTGTGATCGGCTACGGAACGTCTGTATTCTGTAGCTATTTTGCACAAAATTATTAAAATAGCAAAAACCATGAAAATACAATATGTTAATCAATTGCATGTAACCTTTAAGCAATACTAATCATTCTTCATTGATTTTAGGCTTATGAAGTGATAAAATAATGATGAAATGAAGTGAAGGTTTGTAAAAGAGAAGGCAATTCTAGGGCTCAACAGATACATGGCCCAAAAATTCAAGGATGAAGTACGAAGTCAATGATTCAGCATAGCCATGGATGGTGTCAACCCATATTCCCTCTAAAACACCAACTACTCTGTTTGGCATGTAGTAGTGATAAACAATATCCCCCCATGGTTTTCCGTGAAGAATGAACATATTATGTTGGCTCTCATAGTCCCTGGTAGAAGACAAGTGAAGAATATGGATGTCTTCTTACAACCACTGGTAGATGAATTGAAGGAGTTATGGGATGGGATAAATTTATACGATGTATCAAGACCCAATGCAACAGAGAGGAGCTTTACATTGCATGGCATATGTGCTTACACAACACATGATTATCCAGTCTTAGGAGTTTGATCTAGTAAATTACATGTTTATTTTATTGATTTTTTTATATACGTAACAATATTATTTCACATATTAGTTATTTAATTCATTGTAATATTTGTTTTGATCTTCGTGATATTATTTAACATGCCATGCATATTGATTGTATACAATAATATTACAGGTCTTGTAATAAAAGGGAATTTTGGATGTAAATGTTGTGGACCTTCTCTGAAAGCTAGATGGTCCAAGGACCTACGAAATCCAGTGTATGATTGCTCCAGGGTATTCCTCCCAGAAGAACACCCTTACAGAAGAGCATCATTTTCTTTCAATGGTAAATGAGAGAGAACCCAAAGGCCTCCAATAACGACACTAGCTGAATGGCTTAGAGCATAAGAGAGAGAGAAGGAGAAGGAGTTCATATAAATGTTCGATTCAAATGGGGAGCTTATGTTCGATGATCCAGAATTCTTCGACACCTATGTTGATAAATTTCCCATTGGGATGAAAAGGAAATCTATCTTTTATAACCTCCCATATTGGGAGCATCTTAAGATTACCCACTTATTAGATCCCATACATATATTTAAAATTGTTTCATCTTCTTTATGGAGGCAGATATCATCGAAACAAAGTGACACAAATTTACATCCATTTGGTGATTCAAGTGTCCAACCCTAACTTTCAGCTAGAGAAACAATAGATCAATTAGTAGTAAAGCGAGCAATTGGTGAAAATATTTCATCATAGTACTCTCCCTCTTTTTGAGAGAAGCCCCTAGCCACAAATCTCGCCTTTTATTTATCAGTACTTCCATATGCACCATGCTAAATCTTGATCAACCATTTAGAAGGCACAATAGACTTTCCTTTGGGTCTCGGAACCACTTCCCACACATCTTTCTTTATGATGTATTCATATCCCTCTGCCATAGCATCCTTCAATACCTGCTCTTTCACCACTTCTTCAAAGATGCATGGTTCAACCCGTATCATGTTACTCATAGCTACAACATAGAAGGCACAATAGACTTTCCTTTGGGTCTCGGAACCACTTCCCACACATCTTTCTTTATGATGTATTCATATCCCTCTGCCATAGCATCCTTCAATACCTGCTCTTTCACCACTTCTTCAAAGATGCATGGTTCAACCCGTATCATGTTACTCATAGCTACAACATATCACTGATATCGACATGACTTCTGATTTTCCCTGAAGTTTCCTCTTGCAACAACATGTCTCTCAACATCTTTTAAAGTATAAAAAATCCATAGTGGTCTCTCCCTACCAGTAGGATGACATAGAGAGGGATCCAAGGGGTCCATACATTCCAAAATATCATCAACAAGTTCAGTCTCTATCATAGGCATAGAAGGGCCTTCTTGTGTATCCATAGCATCCTCCTTCCTTTCAACATTGGCAGAGGGATGAGTTTCCCTTGCTTTCCCAAAGGAAACATCTTCACAAAATGTCACATCCCTTCTAAAATCTATATTCCTTTGACTAGGAACATATATTCTATAAGCTTTATAATTTTCACAGTAACCAACAAATGTACATTTATTCCTTGTGGCTTCTAGTTTGTTCCTCTTGTCCTTCGGCACATGAAAGTATGTAGGAAAACCAAATATACCCAATTTTCCAACATCGGGTCTCACACCTATTTGGGAATCTTGTCATTCAAGGCTTAATGAGGAGTCCTATTTCTAACATAGACAGTAGTATTTGTAGCTTCTCCCCATAAAAACTTCGACAACTTTTGATCATGCAACATAGGTTGGGAAACTTCCATGATGGTCTTGTTCTTTCTTTCATCCATTCCATTTTTTTTGGGTTTATAAGGCACGATCGTCTCCTTATTGATTCATGCTTTCTTGCTAAAGTCAATGAAATCGTTCGAAATTAATTCTCCTCCATTATTAGACCTGAAGAATTTGATTCTCTATAAGAGCCTTGGATTTCTTGAACATGTAAAATACTTGGTCCTTTTGCTTAAAGAATAAAATCCATGACTTGCGAGAGAAGCAATCCACAAATATTTTTGTAGTACAATTAGCCACCAAGAAATGTCACTGGCATAGATCCACATAGATCGAAATGTATTAGTTTAACTATTACATTGGTCCTTCTCCTACTCGAAGGGAATGGTCCCTTTGTCTTCTTACCACTTGTACAACCTAGAAAAAATCCATCATGATTTTCTTGAACTTCAGGAATTCCAAAAACCATATTCCTCACCTTAAGCAAGGCTTCATAATGAAGGTGAGTGAATCTTCGGTGCCACAACTCACATTTTTTATTACTATCATGAACCAATGATTATATCAATATTCCATTGACTTTATAAAGGTGTTCAATTCTTGATCCCATATTGAAGGCATCCCTTAGGATAGATTCCATTGGTCAGGTGAGGACATTTCCATTTATAAAGTCAACCTTCATTCCTTTGTACTCCAATGCATATATAGACACAATATTATTTTTCAATCCCAACTCCTATAGAGCATATTGTAGATGTATAGTTAGAAAAAAATCCAAATGAAATGAAACAGAACCAGACCCCTTTATCGTATAAGTACAATTTTCCCCAAGAATGATATTCAAATTCATCTCCCTCTCAACCAGGTTTGAGAGGACTTCATAATAACCAATGGAGTGTCTTGAAGCCCCACTCTCTACTAACCATCTATCAAATGAATCCAAAGGAGGAGAACTAGAAATTTCATAGATAAGAAAATATTCATAATGAATAACAGTTGAATTATAATCATAACTTGAGTTCCTTGATCTCTTTTGAGAATGATGGCATTCTTCACGAGAATGAGGGCCTTCTCTTTTTCCTCTTCATTTGTTACTTCTACCTTCTGGATAATCTCATGCATAGTGACCATACTCATGGAAATTATATAATTCGATGTTGGATGTGTCATTCCTAAATCCTATATTATTATTCTTAAATCCTTGATTTTTTTTCTTGAATCCTTGACCCTTCTTTCTTGACTTTGATGGTCATTCTTTTCCTTTCTTCATCTTTTCTTGAGAAAAAAATCTAGAGGGTTATCCTTGTTCATGATTTTGAATTCTCCCTCTAGAAATGATCCTTGTCTCCTCTTGAGTGCACTTTTCAAAATTTTATCAAATGAAGGGAACCTGTCATTATTCCTAATGGTGGTAATAAATGTCTCCCAAATTGGTGGAATACCTCCAAGGGAAATTAAAGCCAACTCTATGTCATATGTAATTTATCTAGTAGACAACAATTAATCCTTGAGTTGAGATACTCTCATGAAGTATGATGGCATAGTCTCCCTCTTGCTTATCTCGATGTCCTTGAGTTTATTCTTTAAGGAAAGAATATGGTTCAAATTGTTGACCTCATACATCCCAAATATCTTATCATACATTTCCTTAGACTTCTTCAAATTTTCTACATAAGTAATCAAATGATATCTCATTGAATCAATAATAATTTTCTTAGATTTGACCTCACCTTTCTTGTACTTGGACTTGACTGCAACAGAAGCCTTCTCTGGAGGCTCGGGTACCTTTCCTTCAACATATTCCAAAACATAATTTTCCTCCAAAATAAAATTAACCCTAGCTCTCCAAACAACATAATTAAATAAGTCATTCGACCTCTCTTAAACCTTGATGTATGATGTATACATCTTGACCAAGTCAAATTTTCTTTATCAACGGATAAGATATCTTCAAGGTGTGATTGCTCTGTCTCCTTGGGCTTTTCTTCATGTCAGCTCTGATACTATGTTAATTTTTCAATGTCATATGTTGCAAAAATAACTTATAAAAATTCTTCTTCCAATACCAATCAATTATCCAATATATTTTCAATATTAAAATATCAATAAGAAATTGTAGATAAAGTAGTAAACCAAATGCATAATAGAAGACAACCAAGAACAATAGAGACACAAAGATTTTGTCAAAGACTAGGGAAAAAACCCACAAGGGGGAAAATCCCTTCCAAATTCTTCTTCTATTAGATTCTCATTAAATGTTCAGTAGAGAGATACATAGTCCAAATTCATCCAACATACAACCAAAGTTCAAACCCTTGACCGACCAAATCAACCAACCAATATCCATTCAAATATGAGTATGAAATTCAAATCCCGTCAAACTTCCAATATGCAATTCTTGGTCAAAGTAAAAAAATAGTCAAGGCAACCCTACCTAGCCCTGGCTAATGGTCAAATCAAACTCCAGAGAGATTTTTCAACTAGTGAAAATATGAAACCTTCTTCCTTCAGTCAAACCTTATGAAAGTAGCCCCAAACTCTCAGTTAAAGGAGAGATAAGTTTGCGGTCAAACCCTAGCAGACATGTGGTCAAGCCCTGCACAATTATATGGTCAAATACAATCAACATGCCCAGAAAAATTTGGTCCAAATGCTAGTCAACTCAACCTCCCAAAACAGGTCAAAATCTAATTCAAATGAAGTCAAACTTCCCCAATTCAACACTGGTCAAAGCATTCCTAAACAAAAATTCAAAGTAGTCAAATCATATTTCCTATCTCTCCTTCGCACGTGTGAACTCAAACCTGAAATTTTAGAGAAGATCAAACCAGATGAAGATTAATGGATGAGTGATATGATGCCTCCAAATGATGTCAAGTAACTTGTATTTATATGTGGTCTTGGGGGTTTCATTTCCTCCTTTAGGTTGACTTGTACTTTTTGTGTAAACATTGATCCACAATAAAAATAATATTTTTCCTTGTGCAAATTAAATTCTTCCAAGGTCTAGTAGGGTCTTCTTAGAGTAAGTAGGGATTTTCCATTTCCTTTTCCAATTTCCCCTAGCCATAATAAACCAAATGAACACCCACTAAGATATTTTAACCAACATTCAACTTGGAATATGTGTCCCATGACCATGGTCTTATTTTTCCTTTATTAACTTTATTACATGCATTTTTAACCACATTTGTTACACAAACACATATAGCAACACATATCCCTACACTTCTCTCTCTAGGATTCCAATCTTCCCTAAGAAATCCCAAGGAGAATTATCACTTTTACCTAGTCCCACCTTGGATCCTTTGGTTACAATATTCAAATACCCCTTTTCTCTCCTCAAACTACACATAATATCCATATTGATAACATATTCAATTGAATCGTGGAATTCTGTATTTACAAGCATAGTGTATGTTACTTTATAATTTAATATTATACTATAACATTATAATACATTATAATATCAAGTCATTTTTACCTTTATAACATTGTATAGGAATAAAATAATGTTTTTGAATTTTCCTAGCTTAGCCCACATACAAAAATCCCTGGCCCCCTTTCTATCCTTTTGTGCAGTGCTATCCCCCCATACTCATTTCATCCTCTGGTTTGCAACCATGGTGTTATTTTATTAATACATAATATGTGTTGTGTTATATATACTAGGATTGTTGGTATTTTAATTCACAAGATATTTTTCCTACCCACATAGGCACCATGGCCTTAAATCAAATATGTACACTCGCCCACTAGCCTAAAACATTTATACACATAGACACAAGCCTTAATAGAATTTATCTCAATAGCCTAATTAACATGTACCAACTCACAAGCTTAAATGTTATTTGTACACATACATCACAATTTGGGGAATATTATAGGGATATTACATTTCTCTCCCTCTTATTTATGCATTGTCCCTACTACATTTGTTAGTGTGAATTCTAATCACAAGTGTACGAAAAAATCCCACTTTAATCGTGCATAACAAACAACCCTAACATCAAAGATGGCTGTCAATTTATTTAGATCTACCATTAGTTGATCAAGACAAATGCTACAAAATATAGATCTATGCAGTTAAAGACATTAAATAATAAATAAAAACAAGAGTTTCTCCATGCATCCAATAGACAAGACAATAATATTTTTAAAGAATTTTTGTATTTGTGACACCTGGGAAGGGAACATAGAAAGATGTTACCAGTCCCCTTCAATGGGATGGGTTCTTATATGTCCTCAGTGCTTCATATCTAAGATCCTTCTCTCTTGATGGTGTAGGGAAACCCAGACAAAAATGGAACTCAAGGGGAGTTCACAAGCAAAAAAGTTAGAAAAGTATGACAATGATGGAGGATCAAAGTCAGACCAAAAGTATAGATCCAGAGTGATATTTAGGTAGCAAAAGGTAGTGAATGAATGGAAAAACCCTTCTATTTATAACAAAATATTGAGTTAGTCTAGATATTGGTGCATAATTAAAATATTATTAACCAAATCTAGATCCAACTTTTATGGAATATTTTATTATATTTGTTGGAGGAAAAAATAATTTGAATTTGGTCAAATCCCTTTATTTGTACATAATAAATAAATAAAATATTTACTTATTATTTTAAGAGTGTGGTTGAGTAATAGTTAAATAAATAGTGATTTATTCAATTATTTATAAATGATTTAGTCAAATTTAACAAGGAATATTATTTAAATAATGTTTTAAATAATTATTCCTAGAAAATAATAAGATAAATACTGATTTATCTAATTAATTTCCTGGTTTGGGTTAAATATGACCAGGAATATTAATTAAACTATTGTTTAATTAATTATCTCTTGAGGAAAATTAAACAAATATGGATTTATTCAATATTTCCTCATGGGGTTTCCTGTTTAGACCATAAACAACTTAATAAATTATGGATTACTAAGTTATTTTTCATAGTGAAAGCAATTTTACTTAGGGCAAAATTGGTCTTACATGGTGTACTTTGGTCCATCTAATAGTAATAGGTTAAATGACCAAAAATTGGTGTAACATATTTCCCCCCTGCATGCGAGCGTTAGCAGCTAATCGTATGACTGAAGTACATTGTAAGAACTCAATCACAATAGACTGAAGGGTGAGTCAGGGAGAGAGAAATATGAGGTAGACTAAAGTGCTAGAGGACAAGACCCTGAGGAGGCGAGACATACAGGTGCGACAAGTCTCTTTTATGAGTGAGTACCTGCTTTGCAAGAGGTGGGGAAGCATACCTATGTCAATCGAGATAACAAAGTACAAAGAATAATGCGTCAAGTAAACAAGGGATTGAACTATATATCACATGTTGGCATAAACATGGGCCAGATACAAATATGATAATGTATCCCACATACATATTGTTCTTGGGATAACAGCCAGGACTTATACAATAATATCTTAGTACATGAGATATAAGTACAACCAAAGAGGCCTTGTAAAACATGAAAGGGATCTAAAAATCTGAATGATACATGAAAACTAAAAGGTGTTGCAAGCAGCTAAGGCCGGAACCAACAAATCTATGGAGTTGCATCCAAGGCTGTAATAGAGAGGTCATCCGGGCATGTGGGGGCCTACCTAAAGGGCCACCCCTTCATGAGGTCTGAAACATCTCACTCAAACCTGGGAATCATCGAAAGGAGTTGGAGCTGAGAAACAATCAAGTCAAAGGCAAATAAAGGGTCCCTTTTCCTGATCCAAGGCACCGAACAAGAGTGGAAGCTAGAACTAAGGTACACCACCCTCTATACCTGTCTTCTGGAATTAATGAGTTGATGTTGACAGAAGGAGGTCCGCCATAGGTGAGGCAATAAGGGATCCTCAACTAAGGCACGAGAGATAATAGTAGAGTGATGGATAGACTAACACTAGGGATGATGATGGAAGGGGGGGTACTGAGTAGTGGGTTGACGACTTCCCTTGTTAGAGCATGAAGGGCATGAATGACCTGCTAGCAACTGAAACCATATCAAGAGGGGATAGGGGACAGTATGACTAAAGGCCACAATGTGCGACACGAGATAGGAACCAAGCAATGAAGGATGGAGGACTATAGCGAGATACAAAGGGACTCAACATAGACTTCATGGATGTGATGATGACTCAACTCGGATGCTCTAAACAAGGGCGACTCAATGATGCTGCCACACAGAAAAGGTCTAGTGGGGACCATAAAAACATGAGTACAAGATGGTTACTCACGATGAAAATTGACGCAAGAATGGACAAGTATTGAGGAAAAGTGGTGCCCCAAGTACACGTGTTGCAAGTGAAGAAATTCGATTTTGAGGAGTGGTGAAGTGACCCTTCTTGGAAAAAATGTGTCCGAGTGAAGTATCAAATAATAAAAAACTAAGGGATACCCATTTGATAGCTTTGTGAGAGCTTTCCAACGGTGTTGATGGTTTTTCAAACTGAGCTACGGTTTGGTCGCAGATCGCGAAACAAAAATTTGGGGCTTCTCTTTTAATAAGGCATTTTCCGTCCAATTTAATTCATTTGCAAGTGTAGCTGTTGTGAATGTAGAGAGGAGAAAAGGCCCTAAATCTTGCAGTGATAGTAGCGAACAAACTGATTGTTGGAATCGAGATCCCTCAGTTGCAGGTAAGAGGCCTAATCCTACTCTTTCATTTAAGGGGATCAAAATTTCATTTTAGGCACCCAGAGCTCATGAACAAGCCAAGTTGCACTTTTTGGGGTTTGTTTTGCGACTTGGGTAAAAGGTACTAGGCAAAAAAATGTGACCTGTCCTAGAAAATGACCTGAAAAGTGCGACTTGTCAAAGGAATGAGTTTCAGTGTTGTTTTGGGCTGAGAGCTAGGATTTTTATGCTTAAGGGGCATAGGTGCCCCCAAGCATGTTATGGTCAGGAAAAATGTATTTAGAACAAGGGAATCTAAACACATTTTTATGATGTGGTTCACAATTTTCTTATGTGATGGTTATCTTCTATGGGAAGAATGGATAGATGCAGTCCGAGAAATGGAATGGAGTATTACCAATCTATTTTGGTACTACATATATGAAGCAAATGGACTAAATTTATGGGCTCACATACATGGTGTCACTATCCCAAAGATTGGATTTGGATATCCAAGTTGCTTCAAAACTGAAGCAAATATCACACAAGTGGATGCCCCCACATCAATGATACAATGGGAGACGTTGGCATTCCCAATCTTGACAGGGATTTGGAAGGTGAAAAAAGCAGGAAGGGGGGGATGTTCTGACCAGTCAACATCGAAGATGATCAAGTGATCATATGAAGGATCCACAATGCCCATGGAAGTTAGTAGATATTTTTGTTGTGAAGGGCACGACTGGAGGAGTTCCAGCGTTGAGATGGCAGTAGGGATTGCGCCAAATCATCTACTATAATATACAAATGGGAAAATTTACCAGAAGCATCGTTTCGACATAATGGTCCCTTGGGGATCTTGGTATGAACCTCTGCCTTAGTGTTAGGTCCCTATATTACTAGTATAGTCCCTTATTGTTGTTAGTGTAACCCCCTTATTGTTATTATTGTACCCTTGTAACCCCCATTTTGTTATTATTTTACCCTTAAATTATTATTGTTAGGTCGGCTAGGATTACATTGTGGCCCACTAGGATTACATTATGGCCCCATGGACTCCTATATATAGAAAGGAGGTTTTGTAAATTGTATCATCCAAGAACTGTTCATTTATGTAATGTATTGGAGGTTGCCCCCTCGAAGTGGCTCATTTCTAAGGCATTGATATCTCTTTTCTTCTCTTTTTGGAGCTGGTTACACAACATTTGGTATCAAAGCTTGGGATTCTAGGGTTTCGCTGCTCCAAACAGGTCATCGTGGCATTTTCGCTATAACTTTTTTTCTACGAAGTTTCAGAAGCTGAAATTTTTAGGGTGCGAAGCCGAAATCCTAAGGAAGCTTGTCTAAAAATTTCAGAGCTTGGTTCGCAATATTTTCGGTGATATCATCTGTGGAAGTGAGGTCTTTTTTCAAGCTCCTAAACAGGTCATCGTGGAATTTTTGCTATAAAATTTTTTCTAAGAAGGTTCAGAATCTGAAATTCATATGGTACGAAGCTGAAATCCTGAGGAAATTCGTCAAAAAAATTTAGATCTTGGTTCGCAATATTTTTGGAGATATGATCTGTGGAAGGTAGTGCCTTTTCAGGCTCTTGAATTTCATCTCAAAGAGGTGATCATGGGAAAAGTTCAATAACTCTCTCTCTGGGCATTGGATTGGAGTGCCGTAAAAAGTGGTCGCAAGTAAACAGACTGTAGTTTCTTGGATATCAATTTCATAGAAAAAGGATGAAACAATGACACGTGGCAAGTCGTACGAGTTAACTCTACTGAACCAGTCCATAATTAGGTCATTGTGGGAGATTGAACACAACTTTGTCTTGGAGAATCCAAATCAGGTCAGACCTGTGGCATTCAAAATATAATTCAGAGGGATACGTCGGTACCAAAATTCAAATATTGAAGTTCTGCAATCACAGAGATAATCAAATTTCAATATCTAGCTCCTCAAAAGCAAGAAAAAGGTGTGTATTTGTTTTCCGAATTGCATAAGTCTTGTTTCAAGAATCAATTTGAATTGATTCCAAGGGCATATTGTAGAATAGATATCAGTATTGAGTTCTAAAATATGCCTCGTAAAAATAATTCAACACCCATTAAGCCTTCAGAAGGGTCTACTATGACTCATGAAGATGAAGAATTGCAACATGATCTATCAAAATTACAAGAGCAAGTGCAACAAATGTCACTCTCGCAAAGAGCAACAAAAAATGAAATGGAAGTTTTGAAGAAAGGCATGGAAGAGAAGATGGAAGGTTTGAAGAAAGGCGTGGAAGCTAAGATGGATGGCATGGAAGCTGGAATGGAAGCTAAGATGGAAAACATGAAGAATGATCTAAAAACAAACATCGAAGGTTTGACAAAGTTGATACAAGAAATGTTTCCTAATGGTGAAAAGATAGTAGAAGAACCTCATGATGAGAACAAAATCAATGTTAATTGTGATTTGATAAACTCTAACGTTGGCGGGAAGAACCACCATATTCCAAAAATGGATATGAGGAAGTTTGATGGAAAGGATCCTGTAACATGGATACTACAGATGGAGCAATATTTTGATCTCCATAATGCGCAAAACACACAAAAGGTACGCATTGCAACTTTACATTTAGAACAAAATACATTTGTATGGTATCGATGGCTTTGCTCCCGTAAAAAAATTGTCACTTGGTCAATTTTTACGGAAGAAATGATAGCACATTATGAGGATACAAAGAGCAACACCTTCTTAGCCAATTGATAAATCTCAAACAAAAGGGTTTAGTGGGGCAGCACATTGAGGAATTCCAAAAATTGAATATAAGGGTAACTGATATTCCAGAGGAACACAGGATTGATCTCTTCATAGGCACTTTAAGGGATAACATACAACATGAAGTTCGCGTTTTGGAACCTGATTCATTGGAGAAGGCATTCAGGTTGGCAAGAAAAGTTGAATGTAAAATTATGGCGACAAGGAAGCCTACCACTCAATTCTATAAAGGAAGTGTTGCTACGCCTAGATTTCCACAACCTACAAGGTTGACACCACAAAAATTGGAATAAAAAAGAGAAAAAGGGCTTTGCTACAGTTGTGATAGAAAATACACTAAAGGTCATAAGTGTGCTGAAAAGAAATTATTTTACATAGATTGTGAAGAAGAAGAAGAAAATGAACAAGAAGAGGATATACACCAGGAACCGGCCCTAGAAGAGGAAGAAATGAACCCGACCATATCATGTAATGCACTGGCAGGAATTACCACTCCTCAAACTCTCAAGATAGCAGGACAGATCAAGAAGAAAAAGGTAATAGTGTTGATTGATTCAGGTAGCACCCATAATTTTATTCATTGTAAGGTAGCCAAGGAATTAAATTGTTTCCTATACCCAGCACCAGAATGTCAAGTGATGGTTGCAAATGGAGGAACTATGAATTGCTCTAGAAAATGCCATAATATCAAGCTACCCATGGGAGAATATGTATTGAATAGTCCAATGCTTTCCATTCCTATGGGAGGTGTTGATGTTGTACTAGGAGTACAATGGTTACAATCTTTAGGGATGGTAGCTTTTAATTTTCAAGAACTTTTCTTGAAATTTTTTTCAGAAGGAAAGGAAGTCGAATTACGGGGTATTGAAGGGAAGCCGGGAAGGATAATAAGCTCTAATGTCATGACAAAGCTTCTAAAGAAAGAACAACGAGGCGTAATTGCACAATTATGCTCACTAGAAGTTCCGACATCAAAATCATCTATTTCTGAAGATCTCCAACAAGTCTTGGACAATCATTCCAAGGTGTTTGAAACTCCCAAAGGACTCCCACCTATTCGTGATCATGATCATGCTATTCATTTGATTCGAGGAAGTGTTCCTCCAAACATCAGGCCTTATAGATATCCTTACTTCCAAAAGAGCGAAATTGAACGTATGATTGCAGAAATGTTAGAGGCGGTATAATTCAACCTAGTCAAAGTTCTTTCTCTGCTCCTGTAGTATTGGTACACAAGAAGGATGGATCATGGAGAATGTGTCCAGATTATAGGGAGCTCAATAAGCTCACCATTAAAGACAAATTCCCCATTCCTGTGATTGATGAATTATTGGATGAATTACATGGAGCAATTTATTTTACCAAGTTGGATCTTCGTTCAGGATATCATCAAATTAGAATGAAGACTGAAGATATTCCAAAAAAAAATTTCGAACTCATGAGGGTCATTATGAATTTTTGGTCATGCCTTTTGGCCTTACTAGTGCACCTTCTACATTTCAAGGGTTGATGAATTCCATTTTCAAACCCTTTCTTAGAAAATTTGTGCTAGTATTTTTTGATGATATACTAATCTACAGTAGGTCTTGGAAGGATCATGTTCAACATGTTGACAGGGTGCTCAAACTATTGCAGGAGAAACAGTTATATGCAAAAACATCCAAATGTTTCTTTGGAGTACAAGAGGTGGAATATCTGGGTCATATTGTATCTCACGAGGGTGTTAAAGTAGACCCTAACAAAATTAAAGCCATTAAGGAATGGAAAGTCCCCACAACCATAAAGCGGTTGCGAGGATTTATCGGGTTAACAGGGTATTATCGCAAGTTTGTTAAGAATTATGGGAGAATAGCAGCACCTCTAACAACATTGTTGAAGAAAGATGCATTTTCATGGACTCCTGAAGAAACTAAGGCCTTTGAACATCTTAAAGAGGCAATGTGCCTAGCACCGGTCTTAGCTACGCCAGACTTCACAAAAACATTTATTATGGAATGTGATGCCTCAGGAAATGGAATTGGTGCAGTTTTAATGCAGGAAGGAAGACCCATTTCTTTTGAAAGTCGTCCAATCAAAGGAAAGTATTTATATAAACCTATTTATGAGAAGGAAATGTTAGCAATACTGCATGCACTAAAGAAATGGCGAACTTACCTAATGGGAAGACACTTCAAGGTAAAAACTGATCATGATAGTCTTAAACACTTTTTGGAACAAAGACTATCTTCAGAAGAGCAGCAAAAATGGGTCACAAAGATGTTGGGTTATGACTTTGAAATAATCTACAAACAAGGAAAGCTTAATGTTGTTGCAGATGCACTCTCAAGAAAGAATGAAGAGGTGGAAGCATTGCATTGTGCCATTTCTATTATCCAACTAGATTGGATAACTGAAGCAAGAGATGAATGGAAGAAGGACAAAGATGTATGGACACTCATTCAAAAGTTGCAGAAATATCCTAGTACATCTGATACATTTAGTTGGAAAAATGATTCCTTATGGTACAAAGATCGCTTATATCTTTGTAAGAATTCCCAACTAAAACAAAGGATTCTTTTGGAATTGCACACTTCTCCTTTAGGAGGACACTCAGGATTTTTAAAAACTTACCACAGGGTGAAGAAAGAATTTTTTTGGGATGGCCTTAAATCTGATATTCGAAAGTTTGTGGCGGAATGTTTGGTTTGCCAGCAGAATAAAGTGGAAACAATTAAGACCACAGGACTTCTACAACCTTTATCCATTCCAAGTCAACGTTGGGAGGAGATTTCAATGGATTTTATCACAGGTTTACCTAAGTCCGAAGGAAAGAGTGTCATCATGGTGGTAGTTGATAGAATTACCAAGTATGCACACTTTTGTGCATTATCTCATCCATTTAAAGCAAGTACGGTTGCTACTACATTTATGGACAGAATTCAAAAGCTACATGGAAGCCCAAGGGTTATTGTGAGCGACAAAGATCCCATTTTTACTGGAAATTTTTGGACGGAGTTATTTTCTTGTTTGGCTACTCAATTAGCTCATAGCTCATCTTATCATCCTCAATCTGATGGTCAAACTGAGATAGTAAATAAATGTTTGGAAGGATATCTTCGTTGTTTTGTATCTGATAAACAAACACAATGGGTCAAGTGGTTACCTCACGCTGAATGGTGGTATAACACTTCCTTCCATACTGCAGCAAAAATGACCCCATTTATGGCACTTTATGGATATCATCCACCATCCATCACATCATCTTTAAGGAAAATTCGAAGGTTCAAGCAGTGGAAGATCACATCGAGCATCAGCAAGAAGTTCTCCAACTCTTAAAGGATAACCTGAATTTGGCACAAAATCAAATGAAACAACAGGCAGATCAACATCGCAGCGAGAGAAGTTTTAATGTAGGAGATTGGGTATTTTTACGGCTACAACCATATAAACAAATGTCCCTCAAGCAAGCTAAGAAGGATAATAAATTATCGCCAAAGTACTATGGTCCTTACAAGGTGTTGCAAAGATTGGTACTATGGCATACAAATTGGAGCTTCCTGCTTCTTCGAGAGTACATCCAGTTTTCCATGTTTCATGCTTAAAGAAGGTTATAGGTGAAAATCTTCCAGTTCAAACAATATTGCCAGAACTTGATGAGGAAGGAAAAATCATATTGGAACCTGAAGCGGTCACGGAAACAAGAACTCGAAAACTACGAAATCGATCAATTTCAGAGTATCTCATCAAGTGGAAGAACTTACCCACTGAAGATTCTACATGGGAGGATGAGAATTTTATACAGAAGCACCCAGAGCTACTCAAGTGTTGAGGACAACACTTTTTTGAAGGAGAGGGCATGTTAGGTCCCTATATTACTAGTATAGTCCCTTATTGTTGTTAGTGTAACCCCCTTATTGTTATTATTGTACCCTTGTAACCCCCATTTTGTTATTATTGTGCCCTTAAATTATTATTGTTAGGTCGGCTAGGATTACATTGTGGCCCACTAAGATTACATTATGGCCCCATGGACTCCTATATATAGAAAGGAGGTTTTGTAAATTGTTCATTTATGTAATGTATTGGAGGTTGCCCCCTCGAAGTGGCTTATTTCTAAGGCATTGATATCTCTTTTCTTCTATTTTTGGAGCTGGTTACACAACACTTAGGCTGAGGGATCATTAAAGGACCATTTTTTGTTGAAAGAGGCTTTGTGGGACTTGAAGAAGGGGGCTCGGGGGAAAGCGTAGTGGGAGGCTTGTTGTACTAACAAGACCAAGTCTGAAGGTTGAGGTCAACAGTAATGGGTTGGTCAGAGTTCATCATGAGAATATGGTAATCAGAGGTACTATATGGAGGGGGTTGAGTGGCCACCTAACCTTCAGGGGGGTTGGGTAGCCACAAATCCTTGTTGGGGGAAAGGATTGGTAAACACAGTCGGTTGGATAGGTACAGCATTAGGAGCAACTTAAGGGGAGGCTTGTTGTCCTTGAGACGCTTCTTGAGCTTCCCACATCTACCAAATCTGAGGTAAAATAGAACAATCATGGGTATAGTGACCATAGACAATACAACATGAACAACGTTTTTTCATGTGAACAAGTCTGTCCTGCTTGGGTTGAGTGACCTGTTGCTGGTTAGTAGTATTAGGTGTATTCCCTTGCGGATTGGGTCCTCAATTACCTCAGGCAGATTGATTTTAGTTTCCTTTCCTGTTCTTTTTAGAAGTAGGAGGATTATTTGCGCCCTGCTGTGCATATACCTACCCCTGGGCGAGTGGTGGCTGTTATTGTGGTGGTTGAGAAGGAAAGGGAGGCTGAGGTGCTAATGTTGGAGGAGCTGGAGCACCAGGCTGTGGATACGGGAAACAAGGAGGTTGGGAAAAATTGTGGTAAACAGGTTGGGCAAAAGGAGGAGGCATGTCATATCCTGGATGCATGCTACCAGGAGGGGGAAAAGTGTTGGAGGAGTTGGCCCCTCCCTAAGGGAAACCATAACCCATGGGAGGATGAGTGTATGGATGAGAAAAGGCTCCAATGATACCGTTGGCGGCAAGGGATGCCCTCGGTGCATTAGCACCACCAGGTCTAGGGATATCATGTAAGATGGTATAAACATAACCAGACTGTGCGTAGATCATGTCATATTTCAACACAATTTGGAGGGCAGCTTCTTTGGTTTGAGGGAAATGAGATGCGACATCTTTGCCAATAGCAGGAAAAATGGATCTGAGAAACCAGTCCATGTAGACATAGTCTTTGAAGGTAGGGGCTCGACATAGGCTCTTTCTTCTCTACCATTCATGGACATGATCAAATAGGGAGGTCGCAAACGATTGACGGAAAGAGGTCAAAATTTCGGTACCAACGTCATAACGAAGGGGAAGTTGGAAGTAAGACAAAAAATCCCTGGAAAGAGTCGCAAAAGTAGTATGAGAGGAGAAGGCCTGGTCAACATACCACTTAGAAGCTTCTCTAGTAAGCGTGTGTTGGAACAATCAAAGACAAACAGAGTCATAGGTGATGGAGTTAGATGAACACTACATGTGGAAAGATTGAACATGGTTTGTAGGATATTCTCCAGCAAGACCTTCAAACTTGGGGATGTCAGAAGGGAGCTTGGTTGCCATGGCAGGCCAACCAGGATCATGATGTATGGGGCCATTGATCAACTGGTTAAAATCGAGAATACTGAGACCTACCATATAAGGGAGCAAGGGAGAAGCTGAGATAGTTCCTATTATGGCCCCACTAGTAGTATTCCCAACATTAGGGTCGGGGATACGACCAGCGTTAGGTTCTAAACCAGACATGGTGAAGGTGACAGGAGGAGAACCAGGGATAGAACTAGAAGGGGAACCTGATGAACCAGAAGCAGAGTCAAAATGGGGACTTGGTGGAGGACTAACTTGAATCCTACGCGGGGGAGTAAGTCTTCCTAACGGAAACTGAGGATGAAGGCCAAGAAGTATCTAGGATAAATGCCTTGGGGGCGCAATGATGGAATAACATGTACGGATCACAAAATGAAGAGAGACCAATAAGGGCAAGGAGGTGCAGGATCAAATGATTACAATGTCGAAACAAGGGCAGAGAGGTGCGGTATCAAATGATTACAATGTTATAGTCTTGGCATGGCGGTGTAAACTAGACTCTCTTCACTTAGGGTGTGTGTGTTAAGTGTGTTAATTTTAATTTTTAAATCCAAACATGTGTTGAGAAAAAAAAAATGTGTTTTATAACTATAAATAAATTTTCAAATAACAGTAAAGTAAACTAAATATAACATAAAATAAACAGCTAAAGATGCATCAATCTAAAACCAAGGAGGTGAACTTCTCAACAACTAGTCTATGGGTGGGAAAATTCTAGTCAAAGCACACCAAAAATGGCCAATGGATCTAATTTCAGGAGGGACAGGGATCTAAAGGTCATATTTGCTAGAAATATGTGTAGGAAACATCAAAAAACTAGAGGGAAAAGTGCTTCAAATGAGGTGGTGAAAGGCTACAACCTGAAGGGAAACAAAGAGGAACCTAGAGGAGGACTAAAAAAACTAAAAAGAGGTGTTTTGGATGGATGAATAACCAATCTGAAATGGATATGAAGGTACAATATCAGATCTGAAAAATGTTTGAACACACTGAAATCTCAGACGACCTGCCTCAGCTGAACTCCTCCCAGAAAGGTGGAAGCGTACTGAAGCCGTATGGGGCTAGGTTCCTACTTCGACAAGTAAAAAAAAGCAAGTACGGGTCCAAAACGGGAGGAGATGGATTTTAGACAACCCTGAACAATAGCCCAGACAAACACAGAAAAATCACAGAAAAATTCTCGCAAAAAGTATAGGTCACAGTTTCTGACCTGTTTTCCGCAGAGGTTGCAATTTTTTGGCTGTTTTATGTGCCCTAAAGGTTGAGGTCGTAGGTTTTGGCCCAAAAAGTGCGGCCTGCACTTCCAACACTCTTGGGAGTAGGTTTCAGAAAAAAAAAAAAAAAAAAAAAAAAATGTTTGTCTCAGCTGTGGTTTATGCCTATAACCTACGTAATAGGCCTGGAAACACACGGAAGTTAGAATTTTTACTGTTTTATGGTTTTAAAGGTTAAAAAACACGTCAAGAAAAAAAAAAACTAAAGAAAAAACCTAGGGTTTGAAGCAGCTGGTCATGTAGGGATCTAAAAAATGACAGTGGTCATAATTATAAACCCTTGTGGAGTCGCCAATTGATAGTGTGAATTCTAATCGCAAGCGTACGAAAAAAACCCACTTTAGCTATGCATAACAAACAACCCCAACATCAAATATGGTTGTTAATTTCTTTAGATCTGCAGTTATTTGATCAAGACAAATGCTACAAAATCCAGATCTATGAAGTTAAAGACATTAAACAACAAATAAAAGCAAGATTTGCTCCATGCATCCAATAGACAAGACAAGAATATTTTTAAAGGATTTTTGTACTTATGACACCTGGGAAGGGAACATAGAAAGATGTTACCAATCCCCCTCAATTGTATGGGTTCTTGTATATCCTCAGCGCTTCAGATATAAGAATATTCTCTCTTGATGGTGTAGAAAAGCCCAGACAAAAATGGAACTGAAGGGGAGTTCACAAGAAAAAAGGATAGAAAAATATGACAATGACGGAGGATCAAAGTCAGACCAAAAGTATAGATCCAGAGTGATCTTTAGGTAACAAAAGGTATTGAATGAATGGAAAAACCCTTCTATTTATAAAAAAATATTGAGTTAGTATAGATATTGGTGCATATTTAAAATATTTGTAACCAAATCTAGATCCAACTTTTATGGAATATTTTATTATATTTGTTGGAGGAAAAAAGAATTTGAATTTGGTCAAATCCCTTTATTTGTAAATCAGAAATAAATAAATTATTTATTTATTATTTTAAGAGTGTGGTTGAGTAATAATTAAATAAATATTGATTTATTCAATTATTTGTAAATTATTTAGTCAAATTTAACAAGGAATATTATTTAAATAATGTTTTAAATCATTATTTCTAGAAAATAATAAGTTAATAGTGATTTATCTAATTAATTTTCCTGTTTTGGGTTAAATATAACTAGGAATATTAATTAAACTGTTGTTTAATTAATTATCACTTGAGGAAAATAAAAAAAATATGGATTTATTCAATATTTCCTCATGGGGTTTCCTGTTTAGACCAACTTAATAAATTATGGAATACTAAGTTATTTTTCATAGTGAAAGCAATTTTACTTAGGGTAAAATTGGTCTTACATGGTGTACTTTGGTCCATCTAATAGTAATAGGTTAGATGACCAAAAATTGGTGCAACAGCATTGATATACATATACAATTAAAAGTTACAACAACTAGAGAAACTCCTGTTACATTCTCTTATTCAATATCTACAAGCTCGTATCACAAAAAAAATATCAACATTAACAAATGCACATTTCACACTTGGTCACTCACCAATAACTATTGCATTAGAAGAACACTTAGCTCTGCCTGATCTTTCAGTGAAATATATAAATGATTTGATGGCTATAATAAATTATTTGACATCAATAATAAGAAAATTTACAATTCTTATATATTTTAAATTATGGAGTGATTATATCTATGGTAAAATGATTAAATGAACAAAGTAGAAAGCCATGGATCTTTAAAATTAACTGTCGATATTGTGTCCTCATTTTTCATGTCATGTTTTCTTCTATTCCTTAATTCATCATTACCATCTTATTCATCCCCTTCATAATTACAAAATAATATTCCACATATTTTTTACCTACATGTAGCTTAGACAATAGGACCCAAATGACTTGTTGCACCATACAAGAAGTTCAACGTAGCTATACAGGGACATGGGTCACAACAACAGAATAGAGGTGATGGTACAAGAGAGTTGGAGTGTTGGACATGTGGTAAGGAACATATTAAGAGAGATTTCCCACACAATCATGGTAGGCCTCAGATATATAGTGCATAGGAGGCGCAGACTATTGGGGATGTTTGGAAAAGCATTTCTTGTATCTATGCAATGTTGGATAATAGGCAGATGAGTCACCAGGAATCTATCATTGAGAGGGATGACAAGATTTGTGATCAAGTTATTTCTATTTTGATTGACTTTGGATCTAACTATAGTTAAGTTAACCTTGACTTGGTGGATAAGTGTGGTTTGAATAAAGAAGTGCATGAAAAATATTGGTTAGTGTTGTTGGCTAAAGGTACAAAGAAGATATTTCATCATTGGGTAAGAGCTTGTGCTTTTGAACTAAATGGTATGCCTACATTAGCATGCTTGAATGTATTTCTGTTGGGATCATACAGTATGTTGTTGGTTATGGACTAGTTGTATCTTCATAGGACCAAAGTGGATTTTTATGACAAAGCCATTGAGTATTTAGATGAGAATGGGGAACTAAGAGTCTTGTGGGGTAAGAATAAAGAAACATCAGTTAGGATGGTGACAGTTATGCAGACAAAGCGCAGTCATAGAAAAGGGTGTGTGTTAATTATAGTGTATTTCTAGCAATAAAGGTAAGGAGGATGAGGATGCAGATATATCGAGTAGGTACCCAATTTTACAGGATGTGTTTCCAGCAGAGATTTCAAAGTTTCCACCTCACATGGAATTATACTTTTCTATTGAGTTGTACCAGGGGAAGCACCAACATCAAAGGCGTCGTACATAATGAGCACTCTAGAGTTAGTAGAGCTGAAGTTGCAGTTGAATGAAATGCTTGACAAGGGATACACTAGGGAAAGTGTATAACCAAGGGGTGCACCAGTATTTTTTGTGAAGATGAAGGATGGTACTCTCAGGTTATGCATTTATTATAGGCAGTTGAACAAATTAACGATCAAAAATAGGTTCTGTTGCCGAGAATTGACGACTTATTTGATCAGTTGAAGGGAGCAACAATGTTATCAAAGATTGATATGAGATCAGGATACCATCAGGGATGCATCAAAGAAGAGGACATTTACAAGAAATATTTCTAGACCAAGAATTTGCATTATTATTTTTTTGTAGTTCTATTTTTTTTACTAATGATCCAACTACTTTTATGTGGTTGATGAATAGTGTGTTGTGTCCTTATCTGGACAATTTTGTTATTGTATTAATTGATGACATCTTGATATATTCTAAGCACGAGGAAGAACATACCAATAATTTAGCAGCAGTAATGAGATTGATACGAGAGCATGAGTTATATGCCAAGATTATAAAATGTAATTTCTTTCAGACAGAGGTACATTACTTGGGGCATGTGGTCTCCAAGGAAGGTATAGTAGTGGATCCGGAGAAGACAAGGGTTGTCATGGAGTGGGAAACTACCAGAAATGTGGAAAGAGGTAAGGTAATTCATGGGACTATTAGGTTATTATAGGAGGTTCATCAAGTACTTCTCTTGGATTTAATATCCTATTATGTCACTGCAAAGGCAACGTAACAAATTTGAATGGAAAGAGGAATGTGCAATACATTTTGAACAGTTGAAAATTTTGTTGACAAATTCTCTAGTGTTAAAGATTGTAGATCTCGACAACAAATTTGTAGTATGTATAGATTCTTGCGAGAGAGGACTTGGTGGAGTCCTTATGCAGGAGGAATAAGTAGTATGTTATGAGTCACAAAAAATGAATGAGCACAAACATAATTATCCGACACATGATCTTGAGTTGGTAGCAATCATCCATGCGTTGAAGATGTGGAGGCAGTATTTTCTTGGCAGGAGGTTTGTATTGATGAGTGATCATAGTGGGTTGAGATACTTATTTGACCAACTAAATATGAATGCACGGGAAGCTAGATGATTTTCCAGGATTAGTGAGTTCGAATTTGAGATCAGGTACATCAAGGGTAAAGAGAACAGGGTTGCAGATTCTCTTATTAGGTGGATACAAGTGAATTATATATCATTTATGAGTTCTTATGGGACAAAATTACAGGATCGGATCTTACAAGCATGAAAACGCGATAACAGGTACATGTATAGGTAGTGGTACAAGTACATGTAAAGATACAGGTGCAGGTACAAGTGCACAGGATGTGGGCCATCTTCTCTCAATAAATGGCTTGATCAAATTTAGGGGCAGGATATATGTGCAAGACAATAGTGATCTCAATAAGGCTATCTTGAGATATTTTCATGTGAAACCATATTCAAGTCACCCAAGATATCAAAATACATTTAAAAAAGTGCATAATTTTATCATTGGTCAAATCTAAAGAAGGATGTGGCATATTTTTTGGCTAGATGTTTCAACTGTTAGGAGGTAAAGGAGTGTAAACATCCAAGTGTATTACTACAACCAATTCTAATTCCAGAGTGGAAACAATAAGCCATTTCCATGGATTTCATTACAGGTTTTTAAAGGACATCTAGATACCATGATTCCATCATGGTTGTGGTGGAAAACTTGACTAAGGTAGTGCACTTCATTCCAGTGAATATTAATTATTCAATTAATGATGTGGCATAGTGTTGAGGAGGTAAATCCCCTCTGCGGACAGAGGCGATCCCTACTAGCCCAGCAGGGGTCTAGCAACAATCAAGCAATGTTATGACGCAAGCTCCTAGTTACGAATGAAAAGACTAGGAATAGAAGCCAACCTGGATTCCAACGCTATGATCTGAAGAAGAAACGTCCCCGTTCCTCAGCCCCGGCAGATCACAATCCCTCCACGATCTCCGCGGATGAACACCTGCATATGGAAGAAACGAACAGATACAAGCATAGAAACCAGCATACGTAACTAAACATCAGCCAGAAAGGACATTACTCGCATTAACATGATGGAAAACGGAGTGGAACCATAATCATAATCATCTATTAAATAATAAACGAAGAAATATTACAACCAAGTTCTGACGTCGCGATCTCCTTCGGACGGGTCTTCGGTCGTCCACGCCTCGCAAAGCTCGCCAAGGAAAGGGAAAACCTCTCCAGAGTCTCTCGACAATGGTCTCCTTACTTGAGTCGGCCTTAAGGGAAAGAGAGGATTCTTTACAGCACAAAGGCTCTTGGGAATATGGAGATACAAAGCTTAGGCACTTCAAGACTAGCTTGCCATGGATTTGAGCAGGCTTTTATAGATGGGGAAGGAGGGAGTTGGGATCCCTATTATTATGGGATTGGCCCTATCAGCAAGGAAGGTTCCATGGGAGGTGGCAAAACCACTTCCCTTCCATAGAACTCCCGCAGCCAAACCTCCCAACTCAAGATAGGCAATGGTTTGTGAGTTTGTTGGAACTCAACTTCCGCCATCCTTATTTAAAAAACAGTCCCTAAATTGGGTGGCGCGACTGCTGCTCTATGACAGAGCGCCAGCTGGCGCGACCTCTTTGCAGGATTTTCCTCATTGGCGCGAGTACTGAACTGCCTACCCGCGCCAATGCCAAAAGGGATATTTTTCATGACTTTTGCAAGGAGATGTCTCAAGGGCAAATGAAGCTCATGCTTAGAGGAATGCATTGATGATGTTTTCAAGGCATGACAATGTTCACAGGTCACGAAATGGGTCCTCCATTGTGCGGGACGGGGAATGGTAGGGACGGTGACAAATTACTGTGTAACAGATGCCCCCTAAAGTATGAGGCCCGAGAGAGAGGGGTGAAATGCTTTACGAGAACATGTTCAACTGAAGGCCCGCCGTCGGAAAACCTGCGCAGAAAGATACAACTGATATCTCAAGTACATGATGTATATGTGGTATGGACGCAGCCATCCGAAACAGAGTATGCTATAATCCGGATCTAGGGCATGGGCGCAGCCATCCAGCTAAGATCAAACAAATAGACTCAGGTATGGTCACAGCCATCCAATCAGTGAGTCATGTACATAATGATAATAATCCACAATCGCAGCCTGGATTACAACAGACACAATCCAGGGTCTTGCGCTCCATCTCGACCCAACCAAAGTACAAGTTCAAGCATGCGAATATGTGAGCTGAAGTCGAACATGCAAGAACATCGTCTGATTACCAGCCAATGATGAAAGCTGTTAACAGACGCGAGAGAAACCACCAATAATGACAATGGTCCTCAAGGTACTACAGGTACAATATACGGCGTGCGAATAAATGAGTTGATGTCGAACACCCGCAGAATCACTCGATCGGAGGCCAATGATGTAAACCTCTCGTCGAATGCGACGAACCTGCCATTGAGGCATGCAGGCTCCAAGGTACCATAAGGAGTCTCTAGACCAACTTCCTGGATAATGAGTTGATGTCGACAGGAAGTGACCTTGATCGAAGGTGAGCCATAATGATTCCCACATCATCGACACGAGACAGAGGAACATAATGTTTTTGTTGTGAATCAGGATCGTATGAGAAACAGAGGAAGGTTGATATTTGCAGAGGCCAACTTCTCTTGAACATATGAACGACACGACAATGGACTTGGCAGTATTTGACATCAACGGATCAAAGGTCATGGCGACGAGGCAGTGAACAGATGAGAGGTCAAAAGAGATTACCCAAACCCACGGAAGCAAAGTGAAGCAGCGAGATGAGATGTCCCCAACCCGACACGAATGCAGACAAGTGCCATGTTCAAGAGCGACATACTGCCGACGACAACGACGATGGTTCCATTTTTCCCCCACCATTTCTGGCGAGTACCCCAATTATTTTT
Source organism: Pinus albicaulis (assembly GCA_034641835.2). Classification (NCBI taxonomy): domain Eukaryota; kingdom Viridiplantae; phylum Streptophyta; class Pinopsida; order Pinales; family Pinaceae; genus Pinus; species Pinus albicaulis. The sequence goes on along the minus strand of MU968403.1, from coordinate 3,031,384 downwards.
TGATAACAAGCTTGAAGGGGATAGCATATGCTTACAATATAAGTCCGCCCTTCGGGCGAATCCATCCTAGTGCATTTAACGAGTCCTAGGAAGGAGGAACTCGGAGAACGTCATTTCGACTAGATCCGATGTCATCGGGGTTTAACGAGTCTGACAAAGGAAGAACTCGGCGTCTTTTCATGTTTAGAGAGTTTGAAAAGACAGCGGAAAAGAAAACTCCACAAGTCCCTTTTCGTAAATAGTTCCCCAGATCCGAAAAGGTAGAAAACAATATCCAGGAAAACCTCCTAGTCGCGATAGGCTAGGGTATTCCTTTTTCGTAATCAATCCATCCCAGCCCGAAAAAGGGTTAAACTTATACTGGGTGGATGTCGATTCGTGCCCATTTTAACGAGATCGAAACGACAAGGGCCTCGGCGATCTTTTCATATTTAGAGAGTCAGAAAAGAGCTGAAAGATGACTCCAGAGTGACTTTTTCGTATATTTACCGAGTCCGAATAAGTATAAAATACAACTCGTTTCCATCGTTTAAGTCGCAAAAACCTGCTGCTGCACATACCAAGCAAGCGTAAAATCCATTTTCGACATAACATATGCAAATATTTGATAAAACATAACTTTCAAAACTCATTTAACGTCGAAAAAGTTATAAATATGCCAAATTGGTAAAAACAAAATTACTTTTACTATTTACCTTGGTAGAAAGCAACAGTGGTCCATTTGGAGCAGAAACTTTCGTCGACGATTGCGACCAATCCAGGCAACCATTCAGCTTCTCGTCTGTCACAGGTAAAAGGCGCTCCCTTGCTCTACATTCTCATTCATTTTTTAATGATTTTCCCTTAAGAATCAGTTCTATGAGGCCACTCTTAAAATTTTAGGGCTGCGCCCATTGGCGCGGGTATCGGGCACGGACCCGCGCCAATGAGCTCTTTTTTATAAAGGGCTCGCGCCACATGGCGCGACTGTTCGCAAAACAGCCGCGCCAGCGGCCGAACCTTAAATTTCGCCCAAAATTTCGACATTTAGACCAAATTGCTTGGAATTTGAAGCTCATCAAAGATCTAACTAAGGGTTTTTGACCATGTGAATGCAGATAATCACTCAAAATGGCAATCAAATGGAAGGAACGAGAGCACGAAGAAGAGGATGAACAGGCCATGCAAAGCCAAGCTTGCATGAATGCACTTAGAAACTGTGGATTGAAAAAGTTCTTCCTCACGCCATGTTTACGAGCTCAGCCCGAGCTCCTCCAGTATCTAATCAGTATCTGGGACGAACAGGAACAGGTGTTCAGGTTACGAGACCAGGTGTTATAACTGGAGGTCACTGACATTTATTTCATCACTGGATTGTCCCGCAGAGGTCCAATCCCTGTACTGACTGGAAGTAGACCATCCGGGGAAAAGATGGAACAGGTAATGGCACGGGTGTGCCGAGGGGCACAAACAGGATCAGGAAGCAAGAAGGTGGATATCCACACTATCCCTGATCTAGCACTGAGAGTAGTTCTCCATACCATTACGCGGGCTGCTGGGTCGCAGGCTCTGCACGAGGCCACGAAGACCCAACTCCTGCTGGCCTCAGAATGCATGGGTCCCTTACTGTTCAACTGGGCAGAAGCAGTAACTATCAACATGAAAAGGCAGCTCACAAAGTGCAAACAGGGGAAACTGAAACAGTTCGGTTATGGTTCCATCTTGTTATCGTTCATTTTGGAACGTTTACCAATCTTCCAGGGCCAAGGGGCCGCAGTGGGGAGTCCGATACCACGAGAGCCAAGAATGGCTCGCTGGGCAGCATTGATGCCCAGATCTGGAGGTGGCCAACAGATGTCCTGCAGGCCAGAGTTTTTTAGGTGGTTACGGTGCTAGCTGATCGTCATGGAAGACTGGCCCTATTCGGGAACTGACTTTACTGGGGACCCAGATCTCCCACTACCAGAAGGAGATGACTTGGACGAGGAGCTGGGTAAGACCTCATATTTTTGATTTTATGTTTTATTGTTTTTTTTTTTTTTGTTAATACACATTCGTCTTAACACAAATATATATGCTTGCAGATGTAGGACCTGAGAGACCAGCCGGGATGTCTCCAATTTCCCGGAGGACACAACTTGCCCCTGAGATCCAGGGAGAAGGCGCCGGTGGAGATGAACTAATCCAGAACCTCGAGGGGATTTCCCACGGGATCCCAGACTATGCCCGGCTAGCAGACGTACCGATGGCATACCAGCGCCACACGGTGGGAGTCCCGAATCGGATCCACCGAATCCTGAGGTGCCTAGTGCGTGCAGTGACGTGCTATCATGAGCACCATGCGGATTAGTCCTTAGGATTTATACCACATCTATTTTTCAGAGACATAGCGTCTCCGGATGTACTAAGACGACTATGTATATTTTTTTGAGTTTTATGTGACACACTTTATGTAAAAATTTCGACATCTATATATATACATATCTATTTCTGGATGAGTCTTTCTTTACATGTGATGATGATTTATAAATTGCGCAAATGTCTGTCTAATACCAAATTTGCTACTGCATCTGTTAATGTATTCAAATGCCTAGGTATATGATGATATGTAATGTAGTCAAAATTTCTTTCCAGTAATCGAATACACAAATACAGACGTAAGATGGACGGGTTTCTTACCGAATAGTGTCCGTTCAGCTGTAACACTACAAGTTGCGAATCTAGGTACACGAGCAATTCACGGATACCAAGGTTTACTGCCTCGGTTAATAATTCCAACACGGCGCTATATTCCGCGATATTGTTCGTGGTACGTCTTAAACACACACCTTGCAGGTCAATCAACTCACTAGCAGGATCGTATATTACCCAGGCTGCGGAAGACAGATTCATGGTACTGCGGGAGGCACCATCCGCGAAACCAACAAATGGATTAATAGACATCTGCACAACCAGGAAGACCCGATCAGCAGAAAGATGTTTACAAAGCACACCACACCATGCACACAAATGACAATCACACACCTATGTACACACACCACACCTAGAAATCACTTCAGGCATAGTATTTTTTAAGGTACAGCCCATTTCTGGGCTGTGCCAGCGGAACTCCTTCGTAATCTATAAGCTCATAGGCCCCATTTTTCAAAACACGCTTTACTATATAGGGACCGTGCCACATAGGCTGGAGTTTACCGGCTCCAAGCTTATCATGTGCCTGATCGTACAAGAGGACGAGGTCTCCTTCAATGAAAGAACGGGGAGAAACACATTGATCAAAATGAGTTTTGACCCTCTTCTTTTGTGCTTCGATGATCAAAGTAGCTAGTCGACGAGTTTCATCCAATCGTTCGAGATACAGAAGACGTTCTTCCTCAGGGGAGGTATCCGGTAACAGCTCCACAGCTAATTTAAGTGAAGGAATTTCACATTCAACAATGAGTAGCTTCAGGCCGTAAGACCAAGCTGGAATCTTGGGAATAGGTTGCACTCTTAGCAGATGTTCGGTATGCCCAGAGAGCTGAGAATGGTTGGAGGTGCCAACTGGATTTATGAATCCCAACTGTTCGCTAAAGCATAGTGACCAAAACCTTGTTCACTGCTTCAAGTTGACCATTCGCTTGAGGGTAGTATGGTGTTGAGCTGTCGTGACACAAGCCCAACGTTGAAGTCAGCTCCGCCATCATGTAATCACGGAAATGAGTACCATGATCAGTGACGATGGCTTGAGGAACCACGAACCGTGCAATAACATGGTTGAATATAAATTGAGTATCCGTTTTCCCGTCAGCAGCTAGTGTAGGCATCGCCTCGGCCCACTTAGTGAAGTAGTCGACGGCGACAATGATATACATGTGCCCCCCGACCGAGTGAGGGTTACACGTCATAAAATCCATGCCCCATTTCGCAAAAGGGCCGACGGTAATAACGGGATGCAATGGCAATGGCGGCGCACGCATCTTGCGCTGAAAAATCTAGCATGGATGACATTTACGGACTGCTGTGATACAATCCTTGAATATGGAAGGCCAGAAATAACCAGCCAGCAGAATCTTCTGGGCAGTAGCATACCCGGACATATGTCTGCCACAGGCGCCACTGTGACAGTCATTTAAGACTTTCTCAGCCTCTTCCAAGGTAAGGCATCGTCGGAGCACCGAATCTACTCCAATGCGATATAAGGTATCTCCTACTATACGGTAGGGTTGGGACTGGTGCCGAATCCGACGGCGGGCAGTTTTATCCAACTCAGACCGGAAAGTCGCGGCCTGAAGATACACTATGATGTCACCGTACCAAGGATCGCGAGTACTGATAAGAAAAAGCGTTTCATCCGGTATATGGTCTTCAGAGTGTGAGGGAACAGAGTTTGTAGGGAGAGAACATATCAAATCCGGGAAGACCAGTGATTTAGTTGACTTGGCAGTGGTGAACTCCAAGTCAAACTCCTGCAGGATCACGATCCATTTGGAGTACTTGCCCCCTAGTAATTGTCTAGAAAGAATATACGTCATAGGGTTGCAGTCTGAAACCACTGTTATCGTACGCAAAAGGATGTAATGACGAAAGCGTTGTACGGTGTGTACTGCTGCTAAGGCCAACTTCTCGACATGTGCATAACGCGTTTCCGGGTCGAGAAGGTTTCGAGACAGGTAATAAACAACATGTTCGTCGCCGTTCTCGTCATCCTCCACCAAGACCATAGCGATGGTGCTAAATGCGGCGGCTAGATACAAAGTAAAGTCGCGGTGGTAGTCCGGAGGACGAAGCAACGGAGCGTTGACTAGCAATGTCTTCAGCTTCTCAAAGGATTCCTGAGCAATTTCGTCCTGAAAGGGAACATTCTCGCTAACAAACGAGTGAACGCCACACTTCGACATAACGGGGATAAAGCGCCTAAGAAAATTCGCTTTCCCTTGCGTACTCAGAACTGATGAGTAGTGAGGGAGGGTGATGGGAGATTATGATGGCTTCGACCTTGTAGGGTCAAGGGCGAATTCGTCTTTCGAGACTATAAAGCCTAAAAGACGGCGTGCACTACTAAGACGCACTCCGAGAGGATCGAGCTCCGATGTTGTAGCGTTCCGATCCAAAGAAAGATTCGGCGAAGATGCTCGTGATGGTCCTCTCGCTTACCCGATGGTATGGTGTGCGCTGCCCGAGCAAGGTCGGGACGATATGGCTAATGTTGGAAGAAAAGGATGAAAATAATGTGACGCTAAAACGTGGCGCCAGCGTTTTTTAAGCCGAACGGGAGTTTTTTGTACGCGAAAGTGCCCCACGGACAGATGAATGTGGTCTTATGTTGATCCTCAGGTGCGATATTGATTTGGTTATAGCATGAGAAATCGTCCATTAAGGAATAGATCTCACTCCCGGCACATTCGTCGATGATCTGGTCGATAAACGGAGTGGGATAATTATCCTTGGGATAGGCACGATTGATATCGCGATAATCCACACAGACTCGAATTGTACCCTGCTTTTTATCGACAGGGACGATATTGGACACCCATTCTGTAAGGGGGATAGGATAAATAAAACCCGCATTCATAAGTTTTTCAACTTCTGCCTTGATAGCGGCGGCTTTCCGAGGATGCATGGGACGTAAGCATTGGCGCACGGGTTTCGCACCTGGATAGGTTGGAATCTCATGCACGACAATGCTAGGATCAATTCCCGGCATTTCCTCGTAGGACCATGCGAAAACATCTCCATTCCCGAGCAGCTCGCATAGGACTGAACCTCCTGGAGAAACTGGGTCACACCGATGATGAATTTAGCCTTTCAGCTAAAACAACTCTGCTGAATTTGAAAGAACACTTGGAAATCATTTTTTGAGTGAAGTGTTACTCCGTATTTACCTTCCAAAACCTCGTGTGTCAAGATCGTGCTCAAGAGGAGGAAGGAACCCTGGAAAGGAGCATAATCGCCTCCAGGGGACTCCACGTTGCCCCCAAGCTGGGCATAAACGAGGAGCGATGATGTCCATCGCCCCAGGGCAGCTCCTCAAGAGACATAGTTTCAATGATAGCCTCATCGGAAGGAAAAGTCTCTCTGAGAGGATCAGGTGAATCAGCCTGACCAAGCCAGGGGGATTGCGAGTAGACGTCGAGAGCCATGCTCATCGGAGCATGCTGAGGAGGTGGAGGGTCCGATGCGGCAACAATCTCACAGTAGCTGATCTCTACTGGCGTTAAAGGCATGGATTCTCCAAACTCATATCCCTGCTCAGGTGTAGGAATGAGCCAGGGGTCATCAGTCCTGGACAACATGTTGACTTGAGCGGTATTCGGTGGCGGTGCGGGGAAAATACCCATGAGAACTGGGTCCTTGAAAAGACCAGGTCCTATGCTGTCTGGGGGATTCGGAATTTGATCCACGTATGGCACGTTGTTCTCAGAGCTAGAGGTGAAAAATGACAACCGATCTACCGTGACAATCTTGCCCTTGTGAGGGAACTTAATGAACCGAAAGACGGTAGACGGCACGCAGAGCATGGCATGGGTCCAGCTGCGGCCAAGAAGTATGTTGTAGTTGAGTTTAGCGTCAACCACTTCTACTTCCACGTTGACAGTTTTTCCCTGTAATGTGATCGCAAGACTCTCGAGAACTCCTAGGGGTTTAGATTCCCGACCATCAAATGCCTCAAGGGCATTGGGAGATGACGACAAGGCTGGAGAGCCGATGGCCTTCCAGCAAGCGGAGGACATAACGCAGGTAGATGCACCCTCATCTACGATGGCCCTATGAATGTTTAGACCGTTAATCCCGACTTGAATGACCAAAGCGATTTGATGCGGAAGCCGGGGAGTAAAATTCTCCAGATCGAAAGTGAGAAGACTCGAGTCGGCGGGATCGATACCACCGATTGCAGACAGTAAAGCCTTCCGTTGTGAAGGACAACTTTGAAGAACCTCAAGTGCAGACATAGCACATGGCGCCTGTGCCAGATCCTCAACAATACTGTAATGTTGAGTGGCACGAGCGTTTGGATTATAAGAGGATTTCCGAAGAACACCCTTGGGAGGTGGCTTCACAACGGGTTCGAGAGTCGGCTTCTCGATTTCCAATGGACCGGAGGCAGGTGGGGGAGGCGGCCCATCCGCAACTGCCTTCCCGGGCGCCTGCCGCGATTCATTGTAATCCTTCGACCGCGTAGCGATAGTGATAGGTGCATTAGTCTTCATCATGAAAACTTGAGACCCAAACGGTGCAGATGGTGACGCCTGTTCGACCATCTGGGTCTGTTGAGATGGAAATGGCTCTTTTAAAACAGCCGAAGTCCCTTTTGAGCCTTTAAGAAGTTGACTAACTTCGGACCGTCGTGGACAATCCTTAGTGTAATGGTCACCTTCACAGATGAGGCAAGGGGATTTCGGCTTTCGTTGGGAGCCATCCTCGGTTCGAGATTTAGATTCCGGTTTCGGGGCATCAGATTTTGATTTGCCTTTTCCCTTCTTCTTCCCCTTGGAGGATTTGTCCGCAAGATTGGCCTGGACGGCATTCACCTCCGCGGTTTTACCAGAATCGGATGAGGCGGGATTAGCAGAGGTATTGTTGGAAGAATTAGCCTTCTGCTTCCCATTCGAAGACTTCTTCGAATTTTGAGAAACGGAACCAATGACACCATCCACCGTAGGGGTGGGCGGGGCCTTTTTGGCTCCGGGCCGTGGAGCATCAGGCAGGATGTCATAAAGCGTGCCAGATTGCGAATAAACAAGATCCAGATACTGGGCACGCGCGATAGCTTGTTCCTCCGTCACACACGCTCCCATCGCGATATCCTGAGCGATTTTATTCACAAAGGAGGTGGTGAACCAGTGAGTCAAAATCTGATCAGGTATGTGAAACTTGATCAGTCGACGACGGCGTCGCCACTCATGGATGTGATCCGAGATGTGAGTGGCCGTGTCCTGCTTCAGAGAAGACAGGAGGTGCGTCCCGGCCTCATACCGGACCGGTAACTGGAAATGCGTGAGGAAAGCCATGGCTAACGAGTTGAAATCTTGAAAAATACCACGGGACAGTTCTATGTACCACTTAGCAGCAGCTCCTGTTAAAGTACGCTGGAAAAGACGCAGACGAATCGAATCGTCGACCCAAGAGTTAGACGAACACCAGAGGTGATACGTCATCACATGCGCCTGGGGGTCTTCGCCAGCTTTTCCCTCAAACTTGGGACAATCACCTGGTATCTTGGTGGGAACCAGAGGCCAACATGGATTATGTGCAATCAGATCATTGGTCAATTTTGAAACGTCCGGCAGTTCCAAGGTAGCCAGGAACGGCAATGGAGGGTTAACTGCCATGCCAGTCCCAGGATAAGGTCCGGTACCCATGCTCCACAATGGTTGTGAATATCCCTGCCCCCACGGGTTCTGTCCCGAAGGATTTTGACCGTAAGGGGCATAGTTCGTATAACCAGACTGATTTGGCTACTGGTAACCATAGTGCGGGGCTTGATAACCAGGGTTCAGGCCCTGATTAGGCGTCTGCCCTGTATAAGCAGCGTTCGGATTTGGCTACTGAGCGTAGGTAGAACCGGGTGGAGGAGGATAATACTGAGAGCCTCCAGGGTGGCTATAGTTCGGTTGAGACTGACCATGAGGATAATAACCACTCTGAGGATGAGTAGGCTGCTGATAAGTGGAACCCTGCGGAGCACAGTGCGTGGGCGCGGTATTGATTTTCTTTACGGCATTAATAAACGGTGAAGCGAGTGAGAACGGAATGAGAGGGCGCCTTTGAATGAACGGGTTGACCGTGGCAGAAATTTGGCTTTGAATGACAGTGGCAGGATAAGCAATTGAGCGGATTCATGAGTTGTTATTTGTAGTGTGCCCCGGGTTGCCGTAGTAAGTCCAGGTAACTGAAACGGACAGTTGCACGGATGAGCGGATGGCTGGTGGTGGAGCAGAGGACAGTGCTTCTTGAAGCTCAGTTTGACTGAAGCGGAGAACCATAGGGTGGATCTGGCTGATATGCAACGTTAGAGACAGCAGGATACTGCGGTTGCATCGGTAAAGAAGGCTGGATTTGCCCCCCAGGACCATAGGCCGGTCCCTGTTGATACCCCGGCTGAGGCTGAGCAGGTTGACCAGCAGGGCTATAATATGGTCCTTGCGGATTGTAGAATGGCCCTTGCTGGCCCGCAGAGTAACCTTGATTGGGTTGTCCCTGCGGGTCGTACAGATAGCCAGGTTGGCCTGCAGGTTGGCCTTGGAAAGGCTGTCCCTGCAGGTTGTGAGCCTGGTTGTACGGTAAACCTTGAGCATACAGATAAGCCTCAGGAGCAGGAAGACGCAAAATGTCCCCATGCTCGTCAAGCTGACCCGGAAAACCATACACGGGAGTGCCGTCTTGTGCATAGTGCGAAAAGAAAGATCGGTAAGGATCTTGGGGGAGCTGTCCAGCTCCGGCGTTCGGCTGTTGTAAAAACAACCGATACTCCTCCGGAGAGATATTCTCCGGTATAGCAGTAGCTAGATAAACATCTTCGGGAGTTGGCCCAGCCCTGGTGGCTGAGATAACAGCAGAAGAGGCAGCTACACAAACAGTGGGCCGCACGGGAACAGAAGTGACGGGCGTCGAAGGAGACACCCCGGGTGTAGTGGCAGCTGGCCTCGAAGCAGGAGATGATATTCCCATAGAGGCAGCAGCTGAAATGATCTGACCCAGAGATCTGTATCCCTGCGGCAAAGAAGGACTAGCTGACGACGTGGTAGCCAGCTCAGAGTCATCTCCCTCAAACAATCTACGAGGGATGCGCTAATAGTCATCAGACCCCGGAATTTCCTCACCAGAATCACTCATGGTTGATCCTGCCGTTAAATCACGCAAAAGACGGCGAGGACTAGGAGGAAAAACAGCAGCAACAAACGGTGAACCCGATGTAAGAGAAAGGAAATCAGCTCCTAATCTCAATTCAGACACAGGGTCCGAAAAGGGCCAATTGACCTCAACTGGTCCTCCAAAGGGTTGCTCGGCGAGAACCGGTCCCCCGTCAGGAAACTCGGAAACAACAGGCTGCTGTGGTTCAACAGAAGGCTGAGAAGCTTCTAAAGAATCGTCCGTGTAAGGACTACCAGTAGATGAAACCGAAGGTTCCGCCACTGTGGCAAGAAACTAGAAGAAAAGAGAAAACACACACATGGGCTGAAAACGAGTTAAGACACACGATCAAACAGTCAACAAGCAATGTCTAAACAGGTGTGTAATCGTGGGCGATTAATTTTACCACATTGGAAAGTGAGAAATTCTACCGTTTCATATTTCAAGAGTCGAGAAACGATAAAAAAGATGACTCTATCTCTTTCAGAGTTGACACAAGCGTGAAAGGACAAGCGCTTGACGGTCTTTTCAAGTTTAGGGAGTCAGAAAAGACCAAATGACTGCTCCGGAAAAACTAGGCACAAAGGGTGTACCAAATATCCGTGAACTGCAATATACACCTTGGTTTCAAAAATGAAACAGAAATCGACCAAGGACTTTCCGTACGTGCAGGTAGTCTCCCCGAATGCTGTGTTCGGTGTATCACGGGTATAGGGCGGCAGACTCGGCTTCCTGTGGATAAAGGATTGAAAACCTATAGGGGTCTCCCTTTATATACGCGACAGTACGGGGAGCGCAAGTCCGTACTAGCGCTGTCTAAAGCCAACAGGCGAACGACAGCTGCTAGGTTTAACGACGCCGGAACACGTCTCTAGCCTAGACCTTCTAAAAATGTTTCGTTAAGTTCCAATGCTGCCTTAGGTTAATTGAATAAATTTTACAGTTGATCTTCAATTAAGTTTCAATTTTCAGGCCCTATCGTATGTAGTGTCTCGAAAGACTCCTAAATGCAAAGCTATATGCCACAGTGCAACATTTCGTTCGATGAAAACTAGTTAGAGAAAAGTTGAGAGCTTTTACACAAACGAAATGGATGGAAGACAAACAAAGAGATCTCTAATGCGACTAATGCAATTGAAAACTTTTCATTCAAAACACTAATCACTAGCAAGATGGAAAAGATCACAATTTGCACTAATTAACAAAAGCAAAAGAGATTTTTTTTTTTTTTAATTTTCAATGTTTAAGAGCCAATATGCACTAAACAATCTTGAAAACAAACGGAACAATTTGAGAAATGATTTCCAAGAGAGCGAAACAAAGAGATTTCACTCAACAATGCAAGCAATCAGATCCCCAAATCGACCAAAGTCTCTCAAAGCAAAGAAAAGACTCAAAAGCTTCCGATGGACCGTGTGATCTAGGTCCAAAGCAAGGCCAAACGAATTTCGAATGAAGGAATGAACAATCACCCAAAAACGCAACAAAACAATCAACGACTACTAAGAGGATGTGGAGAATCAATCAGCAAGTTGACAGGACAATCAAGACACCAAAACTCCCAAGGAGGGCTCGATACACCAAGCCACTAGATGCCCTAGGGCTCAAAACGTGAAATCGATAGATAAAAGCAAACAACCAAAGGACAGAGGTGAAATTCCAGCCAAACAAGACTCCAACACACTCAGGCAGTCAGAAAGTCAAGAAGAAAAACACTGATCAAGTCCAGAGAGCTCAAAAATGAAGAAACTCAAAAACTCACAGGGGTGGCGCGACTGTAAGTGTGAAACTGGTGCCAGAAGTCAATTGGTGCGGGCTAGACAAAGGCAACGTGCGCCAATTGGCGCGACTGTCGGGTTAAAAACTGCGCCAGTCGAGTTTCTCAGGCAAAAATGAAAAACAAGCTACTCCAGAAGTAGACCAATGCAAGCTAAGCAAACCAAGAAGCAAAAACAGTGAAAGAATCCAACCCAGAAGGTTCATCAAGCAAGGAAAAACATAAAATAATCAAGGCGAGATAATACAAACGAGACAATGAACAACAGACGATCCCCAGTGGAGTCGCCAATTTGTTGAGGAGGTAAATCCCCTCTGCGGACAGAGGCGATCCCTACTAGCCCAGCAGGGGTCTAGCAACAATCAAGCAATGTTATGACGCAAGCTCCTAGTTACGAATGAAAAGACTAGGAATAGAAGCCAACCTGGATTCCAATGCTATGATCTGAAGAAGAAACGTCCCCGTTCCTCAGCCCCGGCAGATCACAATCCCTCCACGATCTCCGCGGATGAACACCTGCATATGGAAGAAACGAACAGATACAAGCATAGAAACCAGCATACGTAACTAAACATCAGTCAGAAAGGATATTACTCGCATTAACATGATGGAAAACGGAGTGGAACCATAATCATAATCATCTATTAAATAATAAACGAAGAAAGATTACAACCAAGTTCTGACGTCGCGATCTCCTTCAGACGAGTCTCCGGTCGTCCACGCCTCACAAAGCTCGCCAAGGAAAGGGAAAACCTCTCCGGAGTCTCTCGACAATGGTCTCCTTACTTGAGTCGGCCTTAAGGGAAAGAGAGGATTCTTTACAGCACAAAGGCTCTTGGGAATATGGAGATACAAAGCTTAGGCACTTCGAGACTAGCTTGCCATGAGATTGAGTAGGCTTTTATAGATGGGGAAGGAGGGAGTTGGGATCCCTATTATTATGGGATTGGCCCTATCAACAAGGAAGGTTCCATGGGAGGTGGCAAAACCACTTCCCCTCCATAGAACTCCCGCAGCCAAACCTCCCAACTCAAGATAGGCAATGGTTTGTGAGTTTGTTGGAACTCAACTTCCGCCATCCTTATTTAAAAAATAGTCCCTAAATTGGGTGGCGTGACTGCTGCTCTATGACAGAGCGCCAGCTGGCGCGACCTCTTTGCAGGATTTTCCTCATTGGCGCGAGTACTGAACTGCCTACCCGCGCCAATGCCAAAAGGGATGTTTTTCATGACTTTTGCAAGGAGATGTCTCAAGGGCAAATGAAGCTCATGCTTAGAGGAATGCATTGATGATGTTTTCAAGGCATGACAATGTTCACAGGTCATGAAATGGGTTCTCCATTGTGTGGGACGGGGAATGGTAGGGACGGTGACAAATTGTTGTGTAACACATAGGTATTCATCAGAGATGTGGTCAGAATGCATGGTGTTCTGAAGAATATTGTGTCAGACAAGGATGCTAAGTTCACTTCCAAGTTTTGGAAGGAGTTGTTTGCAGGATTGGGGACAAAGTTGACCTTCAACGTAACTTATTATCCATATACATATGGACATATAGAGATGGTCAACAAGATATTTGAATACATGTTGAGGATGTATGTGATGCATCAGCATAGTAGATGGGAGGAGTACCTTCCATTGGTCGAGTTTTCTTTCAACAATGGTTGCCAAGAGTCACTGAGGATGAGTCCATTTTAGGCTGTGTATGGGTGGAGTTGTAATACTCCCATCAGTTGGAGTGATCCTGTGAATAGGGTTTTGACAGGACCATCCATGTTGGAAGAAATGGAATACGAAATGTAGGTAATCATGAAGAATATAAATTTAGCACAATACAGGCAAAAAATCTATGCACATCAGAACAGGTTGTTTAAGGAGTTTCAGGCTAGGGAACATGTGTATTTGTGCATCAAGCCCAAGAAGAGATCCTTGAGGATTGGATCATGTGCCAAGCTGATATCTTAGTATTGTGGACCTTTCAATATTCTTGAAAGGATTACACTAGTAGCCTATAGACTTGCACTTCCTATGACAATAAAATTCCATGATGTTTTCGATGTGTCATTAATTAAGAATTATGTTAAATATGTTGATCATGTGATTAAATGGTATGTATTGTAGGTGGAGCTAGAAGGAGAATTCCAGCCGGAACCACAGTGTATTTTCCAGAGAAAGATGTGCATGCTCTGGAACTGAGAAATAGAGTAGGTTAAAGTGTAGTGGAAGCACTTTGGACTTGATGAAGCTAAATGAGAGATGGAGGATCAAATGTGGACTATGTATCCTTCTCTATTCGTTGGTTGAACGAATGTCCTTGACATATGTTTTGATATATGCTTTGGTGTGATGTTTTGGTATATGCACATATGTATATGGATGTAAATATCATAAGGAGTTGTGTTATAAAGATCCAATAAGCAGTATGGGTGTCATGTCATTATGGTTTTCATGTTGTTATGTTGTCATGTTAGTATGCCTCTCAATAGGTTGATCATTGTAAATACTGCAACGAGCTAAGTTATAAAATTCCATGGGAAGTATGTTTTTCTATCAGCAACCTTTTTGGTTGTAGGTGTCATTGAATGCCGAGGATGATGTTCCCCACCAAGGATATTGTTACCCCAAGGGAGATGGTTTTGTAACAGCCCTGGTGAAAATTCCTTGTATAAAATTTAATAAAGGAAAAATAATAACCACGGTTATGGGAAACGTATTCCAAGTTTAATTTTGGGAAAATATATCCTAGTGCAGGCGTTCATTTGGTTTATTAAGGCTAAGGAAATTGGCAAAGGCTTTGGAAATGAAAAGTGGTATTAATTGGCCTTTTATTTATAAAATAATGGAAATTAGGAGAAAAGGAAGGTGAAAGGTCACAGGTTTCGTGTGAGGAGGAAAATGAATGAAAACAGTGGAAAATTGAAGAAAATAGTGGCATCATTAATAAAAAGGCTCCTGAGGATCAGTTGGTACCTTTTTTCAGTTCATTTTTGGAGCTCTCTCTCTCTCTATGCTCTCTCCCTCTCACTCTTGGACACTTAGAGTTTTCTTGGATCACATCAAAATTGGATAAAGAAAGGAAAAGAGGAAGCAAATATCAAGCAAGGAAGAGCAATATCAAGCGGCTACAATGAGATTGGTTGTAGGTATCGAGTTGGATGTATGATTTCCTTGCTAGTTTTGGCATGCATGGTTTTTCATGTGTGTTCTTAGTTCTCTCACTATCATGGGCAGTGGTTTTTCCACGAGTGATAGTGTTCCTCAGACTAGCCTTTCCATTTCCAGACAACGATGGTGTGATATGGTTCTCATGTTTTGGTTGAGCTAGATTTCTAGATGGATTCGAAACTGAATGGGTGGTCTTAGAAAGAAAGAAAACATGGCCTAGTCATCCCTGAATCAAAAGGTGGACTGTGGTAAAGCCTTGGCCTAGTGACTCTTGAACCAGATTGTGGGTTGTAGTAAAGAAATATTTTGTGTTACCTCGGTGGGCCTAGTAATTCTCGACCGATGAATGAAATGATATACGTTAAATCCCAGAGGTGGGTTCCCTCCATCAGGCCTAAGAATCCTTGGCCAGTGATTGACAAGCTATATGGTAAATAATGGAGGGTAGAGTCTCTATTAGACCTAGGAATACCGACCAGTGAATGGTGGGATATACAGTAAATTCTAGAGTTTAGGAGACATGAAAATTCCTCACAGTGTAGGTGGAGAAATTTGGTGGCATCCATGCTTGTTTAGGGCCTATTAATCCTATAGGGATTGCAGTAAATCCTATTTCTATTGATGAGAGTGAGGTGGTTTAGCCTCAGGAATACCTGTTTGATTTTGGTTATGATTCCCACATTCATGCTTGGAATATGGCACGGGGTTGATCTGCTGAAAGAAAGATTTGGTCCAGCCAATCTATGGTCGAGTGGTACATGGAAGTCCCAAACCTGGTTGGCTTTTGCATTCATTAATAAGGAGTTCCTTTCCTTGCTATTTTATGTGCAAATTTATTGGTTCATATGTGGAATTTATGGTTTTTGTATCCTTGTCATTTATGTTGTTTATATGTTGGTTATAGGTATGTTTTATGATAATGATGATGTATGGATATCATCATGTTTTGATTTTGTAAATTATTGAACAATGAATATTTGACCTAATAGATGATAATGAAAATAATGTGATAAGGCATCAATGCTTCTTAGCAATTCTTAGATAAGTATGAGACCCTTATGCTCAGATCTGTTATTATGACATGTAGAATGCATATTGATGAAATTAATGTCATGTATAGTATGGGTCCAGTAAATTCATTGATCAAATGATTGAATTATTACCTTTGTCTCAGTGTTATTTATCATTCCTGTATTTTTCATGAAGTTTTGGGTAGTGACCTAAGTCCTAGCCCTGAAAAAGTGGCATAGAATCTAGGGTAGTTGGCACAAAACTAGCTGAAAAATTCCACAATCCTTGGATTTCCCTTGCTATGGGAGCAACTGAAGGCCCAAATTCACATGCATTGATTTTCAAGGGAGTGACTGGGGTGTTAGATCAGTGAAAATTTAAGTTTCCTCAGGGGTTGACACCTAGAAAGGTTGGTTGGCTCCTAAAGGTTCTGTAGCATGTGTGGAAGCTTAGTTTTGTTTTGTTTTTTCAATTCCACTTCCTTAACTGTACATGGAGATTTGAATCACATCATATTATCCTCTTGGCACACGTTTACCTTGATGGACCACGTAACTTGGGTAAATGTGGGAGGAGGGTGTTGCACTAGTGTTGTAGTTTCTAAGGACTTTTGATATGGTTCCCATGAACATCACATGTATCACTGTTAGTGTTAGTCTTTGTAGCCTTCCTTCAGTGATCAAACATTCTCTTACAAGGTGATTTTAAGGTGTCAAGGTCAAATTTTGTCATTTCAGTGAGTCTTCAAGTAAGATTTGGTCACTAGGTATTAGGTCTAGGGTTTGCTTTTACTCCTTTCAAGGTTGTCCAAATGTCAGTCCATGTCACCATTCAGATGAGTGTACCATCATTCAGAGGGTTTTCATCATCATGTCAAGTTCCAAAGGGTCATTTTACACCTTGTTCATGCTTCAGTTGTGCCTAGGTAAGGTTCATTTCCCTCTCATAGGGTTTTGAAGGTAATTTCTCTTGGATGGTCAAATCATAAACGAAACTTGTATCCTGATATTCATACACCTTCCCCTATCCTTAATGTACCTTATTAAACACTTCCCGTCACAGAGATCCCCCAAATTCCTCATTTTCACACAAACCCTAGTTTCTGGCTACAACTTGGCAATTTTCTAGGCTAGGCCTGTGTTTTTCCCTTTTGGACCCCTTCCCCTCACTCAATATTTGAAATTCCACTTTCCCCTGCTTCCTAACATCCCTCCCTACTTCCCAAAATTTTCTCAAGAATTTATAAGCCCTTTATCACCTTCATTTCACTTCATTTTGACAAATCCCTTGTTCCAAACATCGGGATAGGTTTCACTCCAATGATGTTTCTGAGAAATAAAAAATGAATTTGGGAAAAATGAGAGACTTTTTTGTCCAAAATAGGCCAAGGAGGAAAAACCTCCTTCACTTTTTACACAGGTGTCATGGTTTCAGAGACATGTCAAAAATACAGTTGCCTTAGGAGAATTGATGCACCTCTGAAGTGACCTTGGGAAAATCACGTTTTCTCCTAGATTGGTTGGCCAAATGACTTGCTTGATGAGTCCAATGATAACTAGACACAAATATATTTCCAATGAGATATCATGAGCTCAATTTGGAGTTGAGGAAGACCTTCAAAAGTTGACTGCAACAGCACTCTGCCTTGAGGCAGCCTCATTTTGCACATTTTGACCAGTCTTGGGAGATTTGATTTTAGATAGGGAAAATGAACTCCAAATTGAACAATTCTAGTTGGGTTGGAAATTAGACTCAATAATCTTTCCAACGCGCTATCTCTTGCCCACTTTTGACACCGGGAAGGCCTCCAAACCCCTCCTGTAAAAGGGCACTACGCATTGGGTTTGTGGCGCGGCGCATAGAGCTGCAAGCCCAATTTCACCATAAACTTCTCCAAATTTTCCAAATGTGCTCAAATATGTGGTGTGCAAGTAATTTAAGAGTTTTTTCCATTGCAATTGAAGATTTTTTCTCAGAATTTATGGTGGTTTATTGTGCGAAAGCTCATCATTCAGTCGAAAAGCACAAAGGAAAGCAAAACAGAGTTCTTTTGAAAAGTGTCAAAGTTTACAACATTATAAGGTGGATTTTTCAAATGAGAAATTTAAATCCTTGGCATATAAGATATTTTCAAATTTAAACTTCATTTTTGTGCCAAGAGACAACAATGAGCAAGAGAAGAGGTGTGAGGAGTGAAGGAAGAAGCTTGGAGGTAAAACGGGGCACAGTTGAGTGCGCGGCGCATTGCGTAGCCAGCGCGACGCACCAGAGGAGCGCGGTGCATTGGGCCTGCCTCCCCAGTGTAAAAAATAAACTGGCGCGGTGCATTGGAGGGGTGCAGCGCATTGGGTTAGGTGCGAGACGCACATGGCAAAAGAAAAGAAATAAATTTTTTGCCATTTCTTCCAACTCATCAAATTTTCCCAGTTTCTATTGGTCCAAGTAAGTCCATGCAATCACTCCATTGCTCATGAACAAGTATTATGTTATGAAGATTTGAATACAAAAAAGCAAACCCTTTTAACTAGTCAGTTTTGAGGATTGCCTCCTTAGGGTTTTGAAACTTGTTTTGGGCCAAATATTTCCATTCTCCACCTTGTTTTGTTTTCCCCTCCTCACTGTTTATCTTCTCACCATAGTCACCTTTTCCTATTCACCTTATATCCCTAAAATCAATCATCCCTATCCCTTTCCCATCGTCCCCATGCCACTTGTAAATTTCCCTCAAATCCCAAGTTATCCCAAAAAACTAAAAATATCCCAACCCCAACACACAAATTTCATGGTAATTTCAATCTTCTCACTTGCAATAATCATTAATGAACACTAGAGAAAGATCCTCATCCAAGTCCATATCTCCATATTTGGCAAAATCAAAATCAAGAACACCAAAATTCTCACAAGACAAACATATCTTGGATATCACAGAATTTACATCATGACCAAGATGTGACTTGACAACTGGGAACTGCACACCCAAGAAGCTATTGTTACTGCAAAGCATGAGGACTCAAATAACTCAAATTTTGGCCGAAGCTTCTTTGGCTCAGCATAGTGCTTGATGGTGGACATTCAGCCCAAATTTCAAGAAATTTGGGAAAAGTTTTGTGAATTTTGATTTTTTTGGCCTTAACACAGATTTCACTGCCCGACGCGTAGCGCCACTTGGCACGCACTTATAATTGGCAGCTCCTCTTGAGGAAAAATTTTCATTTCTGGATTTTTCATGAAAATTTATGCATGCCTACCCATTACCTAAGGATTTTGACAAGTTTTGGGCCAGTTCGAAGGGTCAAAAACACCTTAAAATGGGCCATTCCCGCTACTCTTTGGACACAAGAAGCAACAGCTAAAATCATATTTTGAGGGGCAAATGGCAACCAAATTCAAAAATTCCATCAAGTTGGAAATTAGACATGCGTAGCCTGCAATCCAGCTATCTTGAACTGTATTTGACTTTGGAAGGCCCTAAAATCAGCTCAGCAAAGCATGTGACATAGATTTCTGTACTTTAAGCACAGAAATTTGGCCTATTTTTCACTCAATAGCTCAGATTTTCGCCTAGTTTTGGCTAGTTTGACTTTTTCATGTAACTCTTGATGTAACTTGATGTAATTTCATGACTATGATGTAATTTTGGCACATTTTTACTCATCCTAGTAGATTCATTCACCAAAAAGTGAAATGTAAGTGAATGAATCAGTTTCCTATCATATAGAGGCAAGTTGTTTCATTGCCTATTTTCCAATTCTTAGTTTAGATATGGTTGAAACAGCTCCTATAATGATGAGCTCGACCCCTAGAGGCATGGGGATGAGTTAGGAATGTCTATATCTTGTATTTCTTCAATCATTTTCAGGGTTGGACACTTGGGATTGCTTGGCACTTCATTGTACATTTCATCTCTGCAATTTTGGCAAAGGAATAGACCAGGGTTTGCAGCACTCTTTGGGATCCATGTGGCTCTTTGTTTTTATGGTGTTTTCCTCTATGTGATTGTAAGTTCACTGATTTTTATGTGTATCATTTCCCTTCTCCTTTCTTCTTAAATTAAACAAATGAGTGATAAAGGTGGAATTCATTAGATTGCTTTGCTCTTCCTTCAGTTTTGTTTAATTTTCCATGTTTTCATCTGTTTGAAGAGAATTCTTGAAAGCCTCTTTCCCTCTTCAGCTCCTCACCGGTCTGAACTATCCATTCATTCAATCTAAAGCATCAAAACAATTTCCTTCCTTGCCCCATTCAGAACTCTGCAAAAACCAGGCCTCATCCCCGAACCCAAAACTGCCTTTCCATTTGTTTCCAACAAAATCCCCAAAATCAAATCAAAATCCTTTACATATATACCTAGCCTAAAATTAGCCTTTATTTCAAGTCATCTCAAGCCCCATCGATTATTTTTTCTGAGATTGACCCGGAGAGAGCCCTCTCCTGATCTGGTAGGGCTAGCTACCAAACTGAGCGTGGTTTGATGTTACCCTGAACTCTGCCTTCTTTCAGCCTGAGGTAGATTTAGGCAATAACATAGTGGCGACCATACTGGGGAGAAATGTTTGTTGTTTGCTTTATAAACTACAGACGGAGCCTGAAGTTAGCTAGGTAGCCTTTGAAACGCTCTTGCTTTGCATTAGCGAAAGTAGATGAATGCTGCTTCAGTCAATCTCCAGTCTAGTTTATGAAATGAACATCTAGTTTCCTCAGTAAAATGCAATCAAGTTCAGATCTGATTGTTGATGGTGGACAACGATCAGACACCGCAAAGCTGAAATCATTCACCTGGTGACTCTAAATCAGTTTCGAGATCAGATCCAAGGACTCCACTGGAGGATGAACTTGACCAGCAGAAACATGAAAGGACAATATGGAAAGATCAAGTATTCAAGTTGGAATTTCATCCAATACATTTTGTTCTTTGTCATAAATTATTTCTTCTCTTTTCCCGAGAATATCAAGAAGGCTTTGAAAAGTATATTGTATTTGAGAAAAGGTCCTCGGCCTACATTTGATTCCTTCCCTTTGAAGATTGTAAATACCAAAGATTTGCATGCTTTTGAGCCAGATCAAGACCTTTCTTCTGAATCTTGTGATGATCATCTTCAAACTGATGAACCTCAAGAGACCAAGACTGAACATACCCCTATACCTTGTAAAATTCCAGATCGATACAAGCCTCTGATTTTACCTCCTATATCTCATGATTTCCCTAAAAATCATGACCTATATCTACCAATATTTGATGGTGAATGTGACAATATCACTGCTGAGAAACATGTTCTAAATTTTGAGTCTTTTCTTGACCTTTTTGAAGTTGATGAAGAGGATGTCAGTATTAGGCTTTTTTCTCTTTCTTTGCAAGGCAAAGTCAAGAGTTGGTTCAAAACCATGCCTGATGCGAGCATTTCAGATTTCCAGCAGTTCGTCAAAGTTTTCCTCGACAGGTGGGTGATCAGACAGAACCCTTTCTTGATTGTAGAAGAGTATAACCAGCTAAAAAGACTGCTAGGGGAGATAGTACAACAGTTTTCTGCCAGATTTAACAAAGTATATTTTTCGATGCCAGTTGATATAAGACCTCCTCTTGGATCTGCTCTCTTGCACTACCCGGGTGCCTTTGATCCGAAAATGGAGTTTCAGCTGAGAGAAAGGAATCTTGCAACACTTGACGAGATGCAGAACAATGCAATAGATGTAGAGGCTCATTTGCGGATCCTAAGGGCAAGGTTGAAGGAATAAGAGATGAAAAACATAGATCCAGAGAAATCGACATCTCTAGAGGTAAAGCTTGACACGTTGGTAAGTGCAGTGGAAGAGATGATGCAGAGGATCATCAAAAGGAATGAGTATAATGCTCAAGCCCATGGCTCGATGATTGAAGAAGAACAAGTTCCTGATCCAAAACATTTTTTTTCTTATCCCAGTTGTCATAGATCTGATAATGATTGTTTTGTAGATCATCTTGGAGAAGAGAGATCTGTTGATTTGACATGTATGCTTGATGATGTGTTTTATACTGATGATTTGCCTCAGTTTGATCAGTATGATGATGATTATGTTCTCCAAACAGAAGCTAATCTTGCAGACAAATCAACAGCTAGTTTGTGGAAGGAGAAAGTTCACTTTTAGTAGCTCGAGTGCAATGATCAACCAATGCATATCAGCTATGAAAATGACAAGGAAAGTGCAGCAAATTTTGAAGTAAGTGAAGGATCTTTGCCTTTTTTTTTTATTCGTTTCAGTTCATCAGAGACAACTTCCATGCAATCAGAAATAAACTGTCAACAAGTCTTGATCTGGACCATCTTGAGGGAAATAAAAATCTTGTTCAAGACTTCTCATATCCAGATTTGCAGCCCTCGAATGCCATTGATTGTCAAGTTGCAGATGAAGACTTGGAAGCTGACACATATGATCAAATGATACAAGATGACTCCGTACCATTTTGTTTTGAATCATTTCAGTTTTTTAAGGGTAAATTGCACAGTAAATCTTCAAATGAGCAGCTTGTAGAAAATCATATAATCTCATCAGAAACAATAGAAAATGGGTTGCAGCAGTCTTTTCAAGTTTTTCACGATCCAATAGCTGATGTGTTGGACGATGTTTGCAGTCAAAGTCCTTCTCCATTGACTATATGTAAGCTTGAAACGTGTGCTGATATAAACATGATCCAGCAGCCAGTCTCTTTGTCATTTTCAGCAGGAGTCTCGTCACAAAGCTAAGATCAAATTTTGCATTCGTGGTATGAGGAGAAATGAAGTAATCCATTGGATGAGCTAATTCCCAGTGTGCATGAACTTCAAGATCCTTATGCAGTGTTTTTGGAGGCAGATAGAGAATCCATAGTATTCAACGGATCTGTTCACAAGTTTTCATGGAAGTTTCCTTTCAGTAGTTCTCTCTTGTTGTTCATAAGAAAGCACTTGCAGAGAATCCAAACAGCAGCAAGGATGCTTACATGGTTGCATTGGTTATTTCATTTCACTTGATCGGGTGATGAATGGAACAACTAGAGTAGGTTGTATTGAATAAGCTTCATATTGAGCATATTTCCAGTTTGTCGGTTTTGTTTAAGTATCGAGTCAGTTCTTAGTTGAGTGAGAGTCAATTTGTGTCATCAAGTCATCAGTTTTCAGTCATGCATTTCAGCTTGAGTTTTGACTCCATTACCCAATGAATGAAGGCATTGTCTGCTTTCCAAATATCTATAGTTATGGCACCTCCAAGGAGCTACCATCCCCATTGGAGCCAATGTTAGTGTCAGTATTTGCAGCCTTCCTTCAGTGATCAAAAACGCTCTTACAAGGTGATTTTAAGATGTCAAGGTCAAATTTTGTCATTTCAGTGAGTCTTCAAGTAACATTTGGTCACTAGGTATTAGGTCTACGGTTTGCTTTTACTAATTTCAAAGTTGTCCAAATTTCATTCCATGTCACCATTCAGCTGAGTGTACCATCATTCAGAGGGTTTTAATCATCATGTCAAGTTACAAAGGGTCATTTTACACCTTGTTCATGCTTCAGTTGTGCCTAGGTAAGGTTCATTTCCCTCTCCTAGGGTTTTGAAGGTAATTTCTTTTGGATGGTCAAATCATCAGCCAAAATTGTATCCTGATGTTCATACACCTTCCCCTATCCTTAATGTACCTTATTAAACACTTCTTGTCACTGAGATCCCCCAAATTCCTCATTTTCACACAAACCCTAGTTTCTAGCTACAACTTGGCAATTTTCTAGGCTAGGCCTATGTTTTTCCCTTTTGGACCCCTTCCCCTCACTCAATATTTGAAATTCCACTTTCCCCTACTTCCTAACATCCTTCCCTACTTCCCAAAATTTTCTCAAGAATTTAGAATCCCTTTATCACCTTCATTTCGCTTCATTTCAACAAATCCTTTGTTCCACACATTGGGATAGGTTTCACTCCAATGATGTTTATGAGCCATAAAAAATAAATTTGGGAAAACTGAGAGATATTTTTGTCCAAAATAGGCCAATGAAGAAAAACCTCCTTCACTTTTACACAGGTGTCATGGTGTTAGAGAAATGTCAAAAATACAGTTGCCTCAGGAGAATCAATGCACCTCTGAAGTGACCTTGGGAAAATCAAGTTATATCCTAGCTTGGTTGGCCAAATGACTTTTTTGATGAGTCCAATGATAAATAGACACAAAGATATTTCCAATGAGCTATCATGAGCTCAATTTGGAGTTGATGAAGACCTTCAAAAATTGACTGCAACAGCACTCTGCCTTGAGGCAGCCTCATTTTGCACATTTTGACCAGTCTTGGGAGATTTGATTTTTGACAGGGAAAATGAACTCCAAATTGATAAATTATAGTTGGGTTGGAAATTAGACTTAATAATCTTTCCAACACGCTATCTCATTCCCAATTTGGACACCGGTAAGGCCTCCAAAAGCCTCCTGTAAAAGGGCGCTACGCATTGGATTTGTGGCGCAGCGCATAGAGCTGCAAGCCCAATTTCACCATAAACTTCTCCAAATTTTCCAAATGTGCTCAAATATGTGGTGTGAAAGTAAGTTAAGAGTTTTTTCCATTGCAAGTGAAGATTTTTTCTTAGAATTTATGGTGGTTTATTGTGCGAAAGCTCATCATTCAGTCCAAAAGCACAAAGGAAAGCAAAACAGAGTTCTTTTGAAAAGTGTCAAATTTTACAACATTATAAGGTGGATTTTTCAAATGAGAAATTTAAATCCTTGGCATGTAAGATATTTTCAAATTTAAACTTCATTTGTGTGCCAAGAGACAGCAATGAGCAAGAGAAGAGGTGTGAGGAGTGAAGGAAGAAGCTTGGAGGTAAAACTGGGAAAATTTGAGTGCGCGGCGCATTGGGCAGCCAGCGCGATGCACTGGAGAAGCGCGGCACATTGGGCTTGCCTCCCCAGTGTAAAAACTACACTGGCGCGGTGCATTGGAGGGGTGCGGCGCGTTGGGTTAGGCGCGCGATGCACATGGCAAAAGACAATTTTTTTGCTATTTCTTCCAACTCATCAAACTAACTCGGTCAATCTTTATCCAAGTAAGTCCATGCAATCACTCCATTGCTCATGACATGTGTTTGGTGTTGTGTGTGAAGATTTGAATACAAAAAATCAAACCCTTTTGGCTAGTTTGAGGATTGTCTCCTTTAGGGTTTTGAAATTGCTTTTGTGCCAAATATTCCCATTTCTCCACCTTGTTTTTTCCCCTCCTTATTGTTTATATCCTCACAACAGCTCATTTCACTTTTCACCTTATATCCCTAGTTACTCATTCCTATTCCATTCCCTCCCCATCCCACTTGTAAATTTTTCCCAAATCCCAAGTTATCCCAAAAACTAAGTGGTTGTCCCTAAACCCTTAACACACAAATTTCAAGTGGCAATTTCAATCTTCACTTGGTAATAATCCATTATTCCCACTATCCTATTCCTCCATATCCCCTCCTATATTTGGAAATAAAATCAAGAACACCAAAATTATCATACAAGAAAGCATAGACCTTGGATATCATGGAGACGGATACTTCTTATGACCGAGACAGTGACTCTACAACTGAATTGCATGCACCAAGAAGGCATTAAAGCATCGCAAAAGGCATGATAGACTCCAAATTTTAGCCGAAGCTTCTTTGGCTTAGCATAGTGCTTGATGGTTGACATTCAGCCCAAATTTCAAGAAATTTGGGAAAATTTTTGTCAATTTTGATTTTTTTGGCCTTAACACAGATTTTTCCGCCCGATGCGTAGCGCCACTTGGCGCGCGCTTATAATTGGTAGCTCCTCTTGGGTAAAACTTGATATTTTTGGATTTTTCATCAAAATTTATGCATGCCTACCCATTACCTAAGGATTTTGACAAGTTTTGGGTTCCCTGAAGGGTCAAAAACACCTTAAAAATGGCCTTTCTGCCACTTTTTGGACACACAGGAAGCAGTGTTGGGAAAACTCATTTTTGGAGGGGCAATGGCAACCAAATTTAGAAATTATACTTGGGTTGGAAATTAGACAGGCACAGATTTCCAACGAGATATCCTACACTCAATTTGGACTTTTGGAAGGCCCTCGAAATCAGCCTCAAAGTTGTGCTATGCATATAGATTTCAGGCGCGGCGCATTGGGAAATTTGGCCTATTTTTCACTCAGCAGCTCAGATTTTTGCCTAGTTTTGGCTAGTTTGACTTTTTCATGTAACTCTTGATGTACCTTGATGTAATTTCATGACCATGATGTAATTTTGGCACATTTTTACTCATCTTAGTATATTCATTCACCAAAAAGTGAAATATGAGTGAATGAATCAGTTTCCTATCTTATAGAGGCAAGTTGTTTCATTGCCTATTTTCCAGTTCTTAGTTTAGATCTTGTTGAAATAGCTCCTAAAATTGTGAGCTCGACCCCTAGAGGTTGGGGATGAGTTAGTGTGGTCTATATCTTGTAATTTTTCAGTCATTAGCATAGGTTGGACACTTGGGATTGCTTGGCACTTCATTGTACATTTCATCTCTGCAATTTTGGCAAAGGAATAGACCAGGGTTTGCAGCACTCTTTAGGATCCATGTGGCTATGTGTTTTGATGGTGTTTTCCTCTATGTGATTGTAAGTTCACTGATGTTTATGTGTATCATTTCCCTTCTCCTTTCTTCTTAAATTAAACAAATGAGTGATAAAGGTGGAATTCATTAGATTGATTTTCTCTGCCTTCAGTTTTGTTTAATTTTCCATGTTTTCATCTGTTTGAAGAGGATTCTTGAAAGCCTCTTTCCATCTTCAGCTCCTCACCGGTCTGAACTATCCATTCATTCAATCTAAAGCATCAAAACAATTGCCTTCCTTGCCCCATTCAGAACTCTGCAAAAACCAGGCCTCATCCCCGAACCCAAAACTGCATTTCCATTTGTTTCCAACAAAATCCCCAAAATCAAATCAAACTCCTTTACATATATACCTAGCCTAAAATCAGCCTTTATTTCAAGTCATCTCAAGCCCCATTGATTATTTTTTCTGAGATTGACCTGGAGAGAGCCCTATCCTGATTTGGTAGGGCTAGCTACCAGACTGAGCGTGGTTTGATGTTACCCTGAACTCTGCCTTCTTTCAGCCTGAGGTAGATTTAGGCAATAACATAGTGGCGACCATACTGGGGAGAAAATTTTTTTGTTTGTTTTATAAACTACAGACGGAGCCTGAAGTTAGCCAGGTAGCCTTCGAAACGCTATTGCTTTGCATTAGCAAAAGTAGATGAATGCTGCTTCAGTCTATCTCCGGTCTAGTTTATGAAATGAACATCTAGTTTCCTTAGTAAAATGTAATCAAGTTCAGATCTGATTGTTGATGGTGGAAAATGATCAGACACCGTAATATATGTAATAAGTGTGGATTCGGTGGGATTTGAACCTGCCCAGGTCACATGGGCTGGCCCCCAACGGGTGGCCCCACAAATAAGCAACCACCCACAAGAAATGCTGATAGTCAACAAATTTGCGGCAAATGTAACCGCCAACAAATATATAACAATGGACCACCAAACTTTCCATTAACCACCAGCACATTAACACGTTTAAAATGAAAATAAATTAACAAACACTCCAATCTAAGGGTCAGTGGGGTTGGAACCCCTAACCACTTACAAACCAAATTCCATACTTTCCATTGTGCCAACGACCATGCGCCTTGGCAACTCAACCCAGAACTTGTATATCAAAATTCACCATTTAATTTGCATGGGGGAGAACGGGTGGACTAGAACAACGTGGAGTAGTTGGAAATTTGAAGTGTGGAACCGCAAGCGATGGAACCTTTCTAAGCAAAAGAGGGCGTAGAACCCTGAACTTGGCGAATTTTCCCTGAGAGGTAAAATTTCACATTGTCATAATGCTATCAAGTTTATAGTCATGTTTCAGAAAATTTTACAGAGAGCGTGATAGTGAGGTCAGGTTTGCCATCTGAGTAGCAGAATTGTAGGCACCCCGCAACAACGAAATATTTAAGAATCATGAGGAATCTAAAAGATTCTCGAAGGCCCAGATTTTGACGTTTTCAGAATTGGACAAGTTGACAATCGATTTTACACTACTCGACGTCAGGAATTCAGCTGTGCAATTAGTTTTAGTAGCCGAGCTTTGCATTTTTTGGACATCTTCGAATGTGGAGGTACATGATGTATTTATGTTATGTGTCCTTTTGTTTTGCTGAGATGATGTATTATTCTTGAGATCCCAGTTTGACACTATGTTGAGGGATGATTTATGCCACATTATTGTGAGATTGTATTAGCTTTTCATGCTAAACAAAAGCCCATTTTGAGTGAGAGTTGATGTAGGGAGAACGTATTATGGAGATACATCCCACAATTGTTGAGGGTATATGTCCTTGTTATGACAAATAACACACCATGTAAATCATCATCATTTACAACATTATATGAAGCAGCCTCCACTATCATGACACCAGGCCCAGAGACATAACCCACACTTGGTGAAATCCATTATCAAATGTGTCGTGTTCTTGATTTAGTGATTGTCATTATGTTTCTTCTTGTTTTTGCATGCACATGTGGTTCTTTAATGCTCTTTTCAATGAAATTATATTAACATCACATAAGTAAAATATCTTGGATAATTCCGGTAGCTGAAGGAACCAGGATAAAGTTTAGTATTAGAGCGGTCTTCTCACTAATATGAATTGCATGATTGAACATGAAATAAGAAATAAAATGGAGGATGACAAATAAATGTACGAGGCCTTCCTAAAGATGTCCAAAATGATGGCCATAATGTATGAAGCTTATGAAAAGGAGAAAAAAAGATCATAAAACAATGTTCCATCCACATCTTCTAGTGAAAATTGATTTCCTTCATTCTCTTCTCATCATTTGAATGAGGAGATCAACCTGAGCCTTTAAGCAGAGAATTTTGAGTTGAAGAGGATTATACGAGAAGAGAAAGAGGAGAAGCAGATATTCCAGCTTTAGTTGCAAGCCGCGGAAGAGGCCTTGGAAGAATTGAATTGTAATGACCAAAGCCTTCATGCAGAGGATGTTGAATTAAGGAGGCTTATACAAGAAGAGAAAGAGGAGAAGAAGAGACTGCAACTTCAACTACAAGCCACAAAATAAGCCTTGGACGATTTGAAGCGCAATGAAGGCTTAGAGAAACCATCATCACTTGTCTCTGAATCTATATCTGAGGTAAAAAATGTTGATCATTCTTCAGTTTCATCTTCACATGACATTATTTCTATTGGAAATGTGGAGGTACCCATTACTGGAACTGGAATGAGATTCCTTACCAAGATGGGGTACAAAGGAGGAGGACTTGGTGTTAATGGCGAAGGCATGACTCAACCAATGGAGGTTGTTTAAATACCTTGATTTGCAGGTTTAGGATACACCGAAGGAGAGTGCTCAAAGGTGTCAGAAGCTTCTAAGACATTGTTGAAACTGTCGAGGAAAGAGAATGATGGAAACACTTCACCATCATCCCATGGAAGTGCATATTGCATAGGAAAAGCCGAGGCAAGCTCTCATCACCATAATTACACCATAGATAACCAGGAAAGGTATAACAAGTCTCGAAATTCTAATGTTCATTTTGATTACAAGTATGTTAATAATGAACAAAAATCATGGCATCAAAAACAATGTAGTTTTTGTGGTTTGCATAACCATATGATTGCTGAGTGCTGGAAGAGAATGGTAGCATGAAAGAGGATGAGGCATGAAAGGCCTTCTCCACAGTAGGGAAAAAAGAAGGTAAAGAAGGTATGGAGGAAGAATACTTATTACAGTCATTGCGACAAGGGTGGTCATCAAAGAGTGATGTGTTGGAGGCTCCATACAGTGCAACGTCTCAAGGAAAAACTGTCTATGCATGAACCAGTTGGGAAAATTTTTTCGACAAGTGAATCCACCACACAGAGATAACCCATTCACTTTGACAAGTGAGAGATTTTTTTTCTAGATGTGTTATCTTGTTATGGCCGTATTTTGTTAAATCATGTGTTACAACATAACCGTAAAAGTGATGATGTGTTTTCCATCACTTGTTAATCAACGACGATCTTTTGGCCTTGTATTGATATTTTGGGTATTGATTTCCATTTTGATGTAAACTTGACCATAAAGCGTGTGTTATAAACTCATGACAGGTATGGAATGCTTGGGTCATAATTGGTCATGTAATTAAGCATGTAATTTGCAAAGTATTTTACTACAGGTTTGCAAAGGATGCAGGTGTCGGCTCATCACTTATGGCTCCAAAGAACAAAGGTGAAGGAGAAGGAAGGGTGACCTGTCAGGACACTTACGGTACAAACAATGTCCACATAAGTTGTAGATTATGGTCATGATTTTGGAGGAACAAAAACTCATAAGTGGGGAGGAATGATCCAAGTGGCTCCAGACACACTCATAGGTCAAAGAGGGCTTATAATAGCTCAAAATTCAAAGTGGTCATATTTCTCTCGGACCAAGACCACATCGAAATTATTGCTGCCCTGATTCCAACGATGTAACATCAATCCAATCCGAGCTCTTATGAAGGAGATAGGGCTGGTAAAAGTGGGCAAGTGGGTTAGGATTAATGATCCTACAAATTGACCAAGTCCAGGGCATGGAATCTGGTTCCCAAAAATGGGCAAAAAAATTGCCTACTTAAAACGTCCAGTAACCCTTAATTTCGGTGAATTAAAAAGGGTCCAATTGTTTATTAAAAACAAAAAAATATAATTATGGGGGGGGGGGAGGGTTGCCACACCCACTCTGCATATCATGTTATGTATTTAAAAAACAAGTCAATTGGGGTGGCAGGCCGCCACCCCCGCCACACCCTCTACAACCTTCAAAGTAACGAACAATAATGTATATAGGGGTCGGGGCCCAACTAACAGGGAACCCAACCCATGGCCCAACCATATCAGAATATATGTAATAAGTGTAGAGATGGTGGGAGTTGAACCTGCACAACCCACGTCGTTCGGCCCCTAACGAGAAGCCCCGCAAATAAGAAAAAGCTCACACAAATGCTGACAGTGGAAAATCTGCGACACATGTAACCACCATCAAAGGTATAACAATGAACCGCCAAACTTGCCATTAACCTCCATCACATTAATGTAGTTAAAACGAAATGAAATTAACAAACACTCCAATAGAGGGGTCAATGGGTTGGGAACCCCTGACCACCCATAAAAAATCTTCCATACTTTTCATTGTGCCAATGGCCATGCGCCTTGGAAACTCTACCCAGAACTTGTATGTGAACCTTCACCATTTCATTTGTGCGGGGGAGAATGCGCAGACCAACAGAACATGGGGAAATTGGAACTTTGAAGTGCAGAACCATGAGCAATGGAACCTTGCCTAGGAAAAGAGGGTGTGGAGCCCTGAACTTTGCGAATTTTCTCCGGGAGGTAAAATTTCACATTTTCAAAATATTATCAAGTTTATAGTCATTTTTCACAAAATTTCACAAGGAGCGCGATGGTGAGGTCATATTTTCCATCTGAGCAGCAGCATTGCAAGTGCCCCGCAACAAGGAAATATTGAAGAATCATGAGAAATCTAAAAGATTCCCGAAGGCCCAAATTTTGACAGTGTTAGAATTGGACAAGTTGACAATTGATTTTACACTACTTGGCGCTAGGAATTTAGTGGTGCATTCAGTTTCAATAGTCGAGCTTTTCATTTTTTGGCCATCTTCAAATGTGGAGGTACATGATACAGTTATGTTATTCTTGCTTTTTTTTTTGCTGAGATGACGTATTATTCTTGAGATCCATGTTTGAAACTATGTTGAGGGATGCTTGTTGCCACATTATTGTGAGATTGTATTAAATTATAATGCTAAAGGAAATCCAATTTTGAGTGATATTTCCTGTAGGGAGAATGTCTCATGGAGAGACACGCAACTCTTTTTTAGGATATATGTCCTTGTTAGAACATGCCATGTACATCATCATCATTTACAACAATATACGAATCAACCTCCACTATCTTGGCACCAGTCCCAGAGAGGTAACCCACACTGGATGAACTTTGTTATCAAATGTGTCGTGTTATTTATTTGTTGATCGACATTATGCTTCCTCTTGTTTAAGCATGCAGATGTGGTTCTTTTATGCTATTTTCAATGAAATTATATTAACATCACAGAAATAAAAGATCTTGGACAATTCTGGTAGCTGAAGGAAACTAGATATTTGAGAAATACCACCTCATACCCTTAGAATATGGCTCGAGGGTGACAGTTTCAAGTAGCTTGGCTGCAGCTTGTCTATGGTTGGGTAGAGAGTTGAAGTGTCAAACTTATTTTCCCATCTACACTATAAATCCAAGATAATTTCTCTTATGTGTAAACTTGTATGGTTTTCATGTTGAAATGTGAATGGTTGATATGTTGACTAGTTGTGTGACAAGTCTACTCACTTGTGTTTATATTTTGAATGGATGGTTATGACTCATGTAAGGACGTGTGAACGAATATGATTATATCTTGTTCTTATTGGCCATTGAAAAGTATTCATATTCTGACGAGAGTTTATGCTCTTCTTGTTTGAAACTTGGGCTAAGTTTCATTGCTTATATAGGCTAATTGATATATCACTGTGCTCTATAGAAGAGTTATTGTAATATAGAAATGAAGTTATGATTGATGAGCTAACACTATTTATGATCCTCATCCAAAGTTTCTTGCAAATAATATGTGTGCATTTTCTTGATTGTAAGAAGTGCAAGGATCCATTCATGTTACAAAGGCATAATTCTTGTTGTTGTGGGTTCCTATAACTAGTAACATTTTGCAAAGGATTATTTCATAGGCTTGAATGACCTGGTTTCCATTCCTAGATTTATCCTAACTTTTCATCCCTAAGTGCACGAAAATCTCATATCTCTCATAGATCAACATTGAGAAAAAAATTTCCTTAATATTCTAAATGGTATAAGATGCAATGTATACACTTAATAAGAAGAATTAAGTTACATTTCTGAGTTGAAATAGTGCGATTAAGAAAGATTTCAATGTGCTTTACTGTAACTAAATATATGTGTATGTGTGTGTGTGTGTGTGTGTGTGTGTGTGTGTTTTATTATCTATAAGCCTACGAATCTATTCAGAAGGTATTAGGCTAACACTGAGGGATTTTTTCCTCTTTTAAGTCCAACAAATCCCTTAGCGTTAGCATAAGATGAAGGTGTCGGTGTCCTTTGTTCCTCTTTTAAAGGAGCAGTAGACGAAGGTGTCGGGATAAAGCGTCAAGATAGTAAGTACGAGAAGATGTCACCAAACATTACCCTGGAAGTCTCATCCCGAAGGATGACGTAAATGGGCGTATTTGGTAGGTCCCGCACTATTATAGTGGTGCTATTGGTGATGAAATAGCCCATATATCAAGACAAATCAATGGTTTCACCCTGGAACATTCGTAAGCAGTGGAATAATGAAACCACATGGCTAACGAAGTGTCGGTCCAGCTAGGCCTACAACATGGAAGTGGAGGAGCATTCCCATTGGTAGGGAGTGGAGCCAATTGGTCCAATCATAAATAGTATCTCATGGAGGTGAGACTCACTAGTCCACATAAGTCCATAGGTCTCAACTGGGAAGTTTAAAGGGAGGATTCAATCACAAGCACCGAGAAGAGATTTTAGGGATGATGTAAGTCATTCCATGCTGACAAATCATGTACTCAATTGGTGGATGTAACAACTCCAGGTTAAAACTTCATGTAATAGACTTAATAAAGTAAAATAAGACCATGGTCATGGGACATGTATTCCAATATGAATGTTGGGCAAAAAAGCATAGTGATGGGGATCACTTTTGATTAATTAAGGGCTATGGAAATTGACAAAGGAAATGGCAAAGGATTTGGAAAGGTAAAGGGGAATTTATTGGCATTTATTTATGAAAATAATGGAAATTAGAAGAAAATGAAGGTGAAAGGTCACAGATTGCATGTGAGGAGGAAATTAAAGGAAAATAATGGAAAATGAAGAAAATAGAGGCCTCATTAATAAAAAGGCTTCTAAGGGTAAATTCACAACTTTTGTAAGTATTGGATTTTTGTCAGTTTTAACTTGGAGCTCTCTCACTTCTATTCTCTCTCTCAAACTCTTTGACACTTACTTTTATTGGAGAAACCTTGGAGTAGTGTGCCATACTTGGGATTTGGAGCAAGAAGGCAAAGGAAAAGAAGGAAAGTACAAGAGGACAACGGGATCGAAAACTACAACAATTTTTTCCTGTAGGTACTGAATTGCATGTATGGTTTCCTTGCTATTTTTACATGCATGACACATACATGTCGTTTCTTAGTTATGATATTTCATTGGCATGGAGGATTTCCCTGACTGATGGTGTTTTTTCCTAGCCCTTCCATTTCCTAGATAGCCATGGTGTTGTGGGTTTACCTTGTTTTTCTGATTAGTGTTCATGTTCCTTATGGTTGTGGGTTGAGTTACTAGTTCATATAAGCCTTGGTTGGGAAAACGCTCTGGCAGCCATGTAACATCTTGGGTTGAGTTACTAGTCCTGGAAGCCTTGGTTGTAAAAATGCTCTAGAAGCCCTTGGTGGGTTGATTTACTAGTCTTGGAAACTCTGGTCGGAAAAACACTATGGAAGCCCGACTATGGAAGTGGGTTGAATTACTAGTCCTGGAAGCCCTGGTTGGAATAAACACTCTGGAGCCCTAGAAATATTGGGTAGATACTGATC
This sequence comes from Pinus albicaulis, assembly GCA_034641835.2. Classification (NCBI taxonomy): domain Eukaryota; kingdom Viridiplantae; phylum Streptophyta; class Pinopsida; order Pinales; family Pinaceae; genus Pinus; species Pinus albicaulis. The sequence continues at coordinate 2,996,904 of MU968403.1, read as the reverse complement.
TGGTGATGGTTAGTGATGTCCGGCCGTGAGGTGGAATCATTGGTTGAGGGTTGCGGAGTTTTGGCCTCTAAAACCAATGGTTTGACTTTTTTATGGTTATTCCATGATATCCCACATTCACGCTTGGAATATTGCATGAGGTTGATTGGATGAAAGGAAGATCTGGTTCAACCCAATCTATGGTTGGGTGGTACATGGAAGTCCCTAACATAGTTGCATTTTCCCTATGTTAATAGAGCTCTTTTCCTCTTGTATTTTATGTGTAAATGTACTTGTTATTATGTGATCTTAATGGTTATTCTATTACTGTTATTATTTTGGTTATATGTTGGTTATGAGCATGGTTTATGGAAAACTTTAGTTATGGCTCTCATAATGTTTTGATTAGTAAATGAAATTTTAATGAATTCATGACCTAATATATGGTATTGCAATTATAATGAGGAGGCATCAATCCTTCTTGATAAATCCTGGACAAGTATGAAGTCCCTATTTTCAGATGTGCTTATATGACCTGTATATTACATGTTGATGATGTGTTTGATAGAATGTCTATCATGGCTAGGCCTTTTCAGATCAGGTCCATGTTCAAGTTTTGAATTAGAGGCCTTGTAATTTTGTTATTTATCCTTTCTAAGAGTTTCATCAAGTTATGGGTAGAGACCTGAGTAAAGTGGCTCAGAATCTAGGTTCGATGGCACATAACTGCCTAAAAAAGGCTGAAGTCGCATGGATGCCTTATTGTGCATGTGACTAGAGGCTTTCAGTCACATGGAGGGCTTGTCATTAGTGCAGCTGGGGCTCCATATTAGCAAATGAACAAGTTGTCTAAGGGTTTGGATACCTGCAAGAGTTGGATGTCTACTCAAGGTTCTGTAGCATCCAAGGAAGATCATATTGGTCTTGTCTTGTCGGTTCTTCTTCCTTAACTATACTTGGGGATTTGAATCATATCATAGTAGCTCTTTGTCATAAATTTACCCCGATCGACTGGTTAGCTTGGGTAAATGTGAGAGGAGGACGTTACTAGGTGGTATTAGAGCGAGTTTCGTTCTCTTTGGGTGGTGTCTAGTTTTCGTTATCTTTGTGTGATATATGATACCACAGGGTGGTATCAAAACATGGTTTCATTCTCCTTGGGTGATGCATGATTTCCCTTTCACTTTGGATGAATGTGTTGTCATGCATACATGTCTATTGCATATGTGTTTATTATGCTTGTGGTCTATGTGTTTGTTATGTATGCATGGTAAGGGACATTGTTGTCATCATATTTTCATGAAAAAGTTGATGAGGTTATTTTTGGGACATGTTCGTGATCTGAAATGAGTGTATTAGTTTTTTTGTGCTAAGAGTCTTTCAATTTTAAAAACATGTGCATAATTGGTTCATTAGTTTGCATAAAGATTAAGGAGTTTTTCCATGAATTATAGATGAACTTTAGTGAATTAGAAGCATAAAATAAGTCTAAATAACACTGAACAAAAGTGTAAAACAGAGAAATAAGTCACCACATGAATTTTACACAGCAGGCGTGATGAAGCAGTTCACTCCTCCTGGGCTACATCTACTGGTCTAGCTCCCAATGGCTTGTCCATCTTTCATTATGCTCAAAATTTTGCTATTACATGTATTTAAATTTCTCTAATGGTTGTTTTATCTACACCAATGGCTTAATAATGCTCCAATTAGTAAATAATGACTCTTCATTCACTCAGAATGGTCGAAAATTGAGCCTCCTACACTTTTGCCCAATATTCCTAGGAAAACTCTACTAAATGTGGACACTATAGTTAACTAGAATTAAATTAGGGCTGACTGCGAAATTTGGCACGCCCCTGTCTAATCTACCTATTAAGCTACACATTAAACGTTACGGTTAGGGTGGTGGCCAGATGTGCACCCCCATCTGTTAAGTGGCTTGACCGGAACATAGTGAAATACAATTATGGAGTTTATTTACATACATACGCGAAGCAACCAACAACGCTCTTTATAACAGAATACACATAACCTTAAATAGCTTTCCATACACATAGAACAGGGTTCTCGGGTCCCACAACATTCCAACCAATCACAACACATTGCAATTGCTCACCCACAAGTTTACCACTCTACTGATATCGGTAAACCATAACTCTTGTGAAGTGCACTCGTGCGCAATGCCAACACGTGGCATTCCCTCGTCGCATCGCAGATTTCAAATATTACCATGTCACAACCAATTTACCTTGAGAACTCTTAACGATATTTTTTAATATTTTTGAAATGTGACATCGCGACACATCGTCCGTCGTTGATCTGCATCTGATCTAACGGTCCTCACCTACTTGCCCTTCTTTGCATCGCAAATTATATGGTTTAGTTGCGATGTCATCATAACCGTCGATCTATTTCCTTTTAGATATGAAATCTAATCTTTTCCTTTGATTCTTTACTCCTCTTTGTTCTACAGCTTGATCTTCGTATCTGTTCTTCCTTCACTTAGAAACATGTTTATGGATTCTGCCATATTCTATTAGAACACAATATCTTCCGCATACGGCATCGGCTTTACAAACCATTCACGGCGCCGAAATCAGGAAGCTAAGATCTATGCAACCATCTTGGTTTCAATCTAATCATATAAATTTGAATTTTGAGAAAAAATTATGAACTTCTGATCATTCCTCCCCATTGGGAAGCTTTTGGACCCCAAAAGACTTGATTACCTGTTCAATAGATGAGGGTACATCTTCCCCTCTTTGATGCACTTGTCCTCATGTCAATAATTGTATCTTCTTTGAGCTCATCTAGAAATTATGGTGAGAAATATTCAATATAAGGTAGTTGAACATCACTTCCTTGATCCTCGATCAAAGGAGGCTCATACAAGTGTAATTTTTCAACATTAAAAACTGAATACATTTGCATGTAAGATGGAAAATCAAGTTGGAGTGCATTATTACCAACTTTTTTTATGATCTTGAAAGGACCATAGCGAATGGGTTTGAATTTTTTACCTTCCCCTTGCATCCTTTCTTTGCTAATGTGCAACCATACCTCATCTACCTCTTGAAACTTGTGATCAACCCGGTGTTTGTCATGCCTTTCTTTGTATTTGCTTTGACTTTCTAAAGTTGTTCTTGAACTTGTTGATGTAACATCTAAATTTTCTCAATGAACTTTTGAGCCTTATCAATATCACTATGACCGTCAATTGCAACATCCTTCCCAAAGATGAAGTCTAATGGCAATTTTGGAAAATACCCAAAGCATGCTTCAAAAGGTGAGGTTTTTGTTGAAGAGTGTTTTGCCCGGTTGTAAGCATGCTAAATGTAATGCAGTTGTTCATCCCACAACTTAGAATGTTTACTGCAATATCCTCTCAATAGATGCACAATTGTTTTGTTCACCACTTTGGTTTGTCCATCTATTTGTGGATGAAAAGTGGTACTCTTTTTCAATTTTGTGTCCATCATTCTCCATATATTTGACCAAAAATTCCTAATGAACCTGGAATCACTGTCACTAACAATAGAAGTGGGAAATCCAAAATGAACCCAAAAATTTTGGAAATAAAGTTCAGCGATATTTTCACCAGTAATGGTATTCTTACATGGCATAATTATACACATTTTACTGAATCTATCCACAACTACAAAAATATAATCATGTTTCTTTCTTGACATAGGTAGGCCTCCAACATAGTCTATGGAGACGCTCTCCCATGGCCTTGATGGTATAGGCAGTGGCGTGTACAATCCAAGCTTCCCATTACTATGTTTACTTGTTTCACACATAGAACAACCTCTTATAAAACATGACACACTATCTATCATGCGAGGCCAATAACAATACCTCTGTAGAAGCGCCACTTTTTTTCTTACCCAAAAGTGTCCAGCAATAAGAGAAGAATGAGCTTCTCTCATGACACTTAGCCTCTCTCCTTGTGGAATACATCGCTTTCCCAAATGAAACATCGAATTTTCATGCATGTGATAATCGCTTTCTTCAACTTGATTCCCTTCACTCAAACTACGATACACATCTTTGAAATCAACGTCATGTGCATATTGTTCTATGTAACCCTCATGTACAACAGAATAATTTTTGAGTAAAGTAGAAGCACTAATGATTGGTCTCAAAATAATATCCACAAATTTATTGAATATACCTTTTTTGTACCATATAACCAAGTGAAATTGTTGAATAAATCCCATCCACCTGAAATTTCTTGATGCGGCTACAATTTTGTTTGTGACTGCAAGTACTATAATGGTTGGTGATCGGTGTACAATAGTCTCTTTACCCATCAAGTAGTGTTTCTACTTCTTGGAACTATGTACCAATGCATATAGTTCTTTTTCATATGTAGGATAATTAGTCATAGCACCATTAAAAGTTTCTGAATGAAAGGCGATAGGCTTACCATGCTGCAAAAGGACTGCGCCCATGGCATAGTCACTAGCATCGGTTTGTATCTCGAATGTCTGTCTCAAATTTGGTAGTGAAAGGACTAGAGCTGAACTGATATTGCCTTTTAAAGATTTAAAATATTTATGTTGTTTGCCTCCCCATTGGAAGCCTTTCTTCACACTTGTCACTGCATGCATAAGAGCTACGATGGAAGAAAAGTTAGCAATAAATTTCCTCCAATATTGAGTTGCACCTAAGAAACTTCTTACCTCGGTAACTATTTTGGTTGTGGGCCAATTCACAATTTCCTCCACTTTAGAAGGATCAATCCTCAATTCTCCTCCTCCTACAATATGTCCCAAATAGACCAAAGAAGTCTTTCCAAACTCACATTTTGACATTTTAAGAAACAATTTCTCTTTCTTCAAAATATCAAGCACTTTATTTACATGCAAGACATGATCTTCTCTTGTTTCACTGAAAATAAATATGCCATCTAAATAAACAATAACAAAATCATCAAGGAATGGTCACAAAACATTATTCATAACCCGCATAAAATTTGTTGGTGCATTACATAAACCAAAAGGCATAACTAGCCACTCAAAGAGTCCTTGTTTGGTTTTGAATGCAGTTTTCCATATATCATTTTACACAATTCTTACTTGATGATATCCACTTCATAAATATAAATTAGTGAAAAACTTTGATTGTTTCATCTGATCAAGAAAATCATCCATTCTTGGGAGTGGGTAACGTTTTTTTACCGTAATTTTGTTCAAAGCTCGAAAATATACACACATGCGCCAAGACCCATCTTTCTTTGGTATCAATACTATGGGTGAACTGCATGGAGAGGTTCTTTGCCTTATGATACCTTTATCCAACATCTCTTTGATTTTCCTCTTTATTTCAATATTCTCCATTATCGACATGCGATACATACCAATGTTTGGAAGAGGACAATCCTACTGCAACTAAATCTCATGTTGAATTTCCCGTTTTGGAGGCAATCCTGTTGGCTCCCGAAACATCTCATGATGCTCATTAACCACATCATATAATTCTGATTTCAACTTAGGATCACATCCCTCAAAATATTCATGATTAACATCAAATTTGGGCTTAATAATAAGAATAACAAAATTCTTACTTGAATTTATCAGCCTCTTTACCTGTCCAACATTTACCAAAGAAATATTTGTCTTCTTGCGGTGTGCTCTAACAATGAACTCCTTGCCATATTTGAATAAATGATACTTTTTCTCATGGAAATAAAATATCACTTTCCTGTCATACAATTAAGGACTCCCTAATACAATACTAGTTATGTCAAGCGGAACCACATCTAATTCAACTATGTTAACAAAGATTGCAGTGATTGCAAACCTCAATATACATTTCCTTGTAACCTGTAGATTTGCATCCTTACAAATCCAACCCAATGGATATGGTTTTGGATGTGGTATGGTCTCAAGGTTAAGTTTTTTAACCAAATATTCAGAGATTAAGTTTTCTTGTGACCCACTGTCAAACAGTGTGTCAATCTTGGTATGCTTGGATATGACCCTCACATGAAACAGTTCTATTCTTTCTTCTTCATTTGGAGTGTTTATGTGACAGTTTGATGTACTAGTACTGGGTTTAGTTTCAATTTATTTTCCCTTCATGTTCTTCAATCCCATGGCTGTAATTTTAGTCTCATCACATGAATCATACCCTAAGTCATGTTGAGTTGTAGCAGCAGTTTTCTGTTTCCATTTGCTATTGGGTTTCTTTGGCCTCAATTCTGGATGTAATTTCCAACAATGAGTTTCATCATGGCCTTCTTTTGAACAATGTTTAAAAGTCACTTTTTCTCCCTCTTTCTTAATAGATGCATTCTTTTTGCTTTTACCTTTTGGAGTTTTCTCCTTGGATTTACCCTTAAAAGGTTTCTTCCTACCCTATTCAGGAATGTTCTTCCCTCTAGGTTCTAGATGTGTGGCCTGAACACAAACTTCATCTATACTAGGGTTAAAGATGAGAATAGTATGTTTTAGGTAGCTATGTAAGCCTCCTATGTACTTTAGCAAAGTTTCTTGGCTCTGCAAATCCACCCCTAATAAAATAGCTCTTCTCCTAAATTCATGGGTGTATTCTTGCACATTTTGTCCCTTTAGCTGCCTAAAGTTCTGCCAATTCATGATTTCTTTTTGCATATGAGCTAATGGATAAAATTTCCATTTAATAGTAGTAATAAAATATGACCATGATAGAATAATATTACCATGTTTCTTGATTTCCTCGTGTGTCTTGGCTTCCCACCAAACAAGTGTTGCATCTTCGATTCTCAAAGAAGCTAATTGAATTTTTGTATCATCATCTTGAAGGTTCTGTATTCTTAAGTAGACCTCCAATTGTCGAATCCAATTATCTAGCTTGTCTGCATTTACTTCACCATTAAACATTGGAAATTTGAACTTAACATAAAGTTTTAATAAAGGAGATTTACCAGTGCTCTTGGACTTGTGTGGCTGATGTACTGAAGAAGAGGTAGAAGATTATGATGATGATCAGGGTGAAGATGGTGGCTCTCCATTGCCTCCATTTCCTCCATTTCCCTTCTTTGACTTGTCTTCATCATGTTGACCTCTTGAAGATCCTTGTCCTTCCTTTTTGAGTTTAGATCCTTCTCCTTCCAATCTCTCATTCCTTTCTTGATAAATAATTCTAACCATCTCAGTCATGTCAAGAAATGTTTTCCTAAACACTCTTTCTTCTTCCTTAGGGTCAACTTCTTCTTGAATTTCTCCTTCCTCACAAGGCATGCTTAATGGAGCTTTTGCTTCTTTAGGAGGTGAATTAGGTGATGGAGAGTGTGGAAATCTTTCTCTCCTTTGCTTTGGCTCCTTTTGAGACCCTCCTGCTTCCACCAGTTTTCCTTCTCCCCTTTTGAGCTTGAGCCTTGTAAGCATCTAAAACTTGAAAACAGTTAAACAATTATTTACACTACATAACACTAGAGAAAAACTCTAGCTATGATACCATTTGATCTGAAATAATGTATTATTTTTGATGTGCTAAATGTCTTTCAGTTTTAAAAACATGTGCATAATTGGTTCGTTAGTTTTCATAAGGATTAAGGAGTTTCTCCATGAATTATAGATGAACTTAAGTGAATTATAAGCATAAAATAAGTCTAAATAGCACTGGAAAATAGTGTAAAATAGATAAATAATTCACCACATGAAGTTTACACAACATGTATAATGAAGCAGTTCAACCCTCCTGGGCTACATCTGCTGGTCCAACTCCCAATGGCTTGTCCATCTTTAATTGTGCTCAAAATTTTGTTATTACAGTAGTTACAATGCTCTAATGGTTGTTTTATCTGCACCAATCACTTCAAAATGCTCCAATTAGTCAAGAATGACTCTTCATTCACTCAGAATGGTCGAATATTGAGCCTCCTACACTTTTTCCCAATATCTCCTAGGAAAGCTCCGCTAAATGTGGACAACTCTAGTTAACTAGAGTTAAATTAGGGATGACCGCCAAATTTGACGCGCCCCTATCCACTCCGCCTATTAAGCCACACATTAAAAATTGCAGTTATGGTGGTGGCCACATGCTCACCTCCAACCGTTAAGTGGCTTGACCAGAACATAGCGAAATACAATTGTGGAGTTTATTTACATACATACACAAAGAAACCAACAACGCTCTTTATACCAGAATGAAAATAACCTTAAATAATTTTACATACATGTGGAATAGGGTTCTCGCGTTCCACAACATGCCAACCAATCACAACACATCGCAATTGCTCACTCGCAAGTTTACCACTCTATCGATATCGATAAACCATAACTCTTGAGAAGTGCACTCGTGTGCAATGCCAACACGTGGCATTCCCTCGTCACATCACATATTTCAAATCTTACTGCGCCGCAACCAATTTACCTTGTGAACTCTTAACGATATCCATTAATATTTGTGAAATGTGGCATTGCGACTCATCATCCGTCGTTGATCTACGTCCGATCTAATGGTCCTCACCTACTCGCCCTTCTTCGCATCGCAAATTATATGGTCTAGTTGTGATGTCATCCTAGCCATCGATCTATTTCCTTTCAGATCTGTGATCTAATCCTGTTCATTCATTCTTTACTCTTCTTCGTTCTGCAGCTTGATCTCCATATCCGTTTGTCCTTCGCTCAGAAACCTATTGATGGATTCTACCATATTTGATTAGAACGCAATAACTTCCTCATACGACATCAGTTTTTCGAACCGTTCACGGCACCGGAATTAGGAAGACGAGACATACACAACCATCCTAGTTTCAATCCAATCCTGTAACTTTGAATTTTGAGCAAAACTTATGAACTCCTGATCAGTTCGCTATGAATGTATGAAAATGTTTAAAAGTAGTGTTTATGCATGTGTGTTGTCCATACGTTTGTTATGAATTATACCTAGTCGGTGTTATAATTGTGGAATTATGCATGGTAAATAGGATAATTATTAAGATGATGTCTATATAGTGTATCATTTATGAATTTTTCCAACAAATCATCATGCCTTTTTGTATTTTTCCACTTTAAGCATAACATGTGCTCATTGTATTTTTATGCTATCATTTTTTGAAACTAAGGGCATGCTTCATTGATTTTTCCATTTTGATGTACTTTACAACCATAGAAGTCCATGGAACCATATTTATTTTACATATTCTCTCATAGGACCCTTGTGCAACATTTTAATTACCAATTCAACACTATTCTTGCCAGATCCAAAAATACATGTAATTTTTAGCACTACCATCACCAATTTCTAGTTGAGTTGTTTTGACAAATAGTTTTAGATATATTCTACAAATTTCACTTTTTCACTCTATCTTTAGCCCATGTACTAACCAATGTTGAAAAATAGGCTCTGATACCACTTGTAACACCCCCCCTAGCTACCTAGCTTGGGAAATTTCACTCATAGTGCTACTAGTATCATAATAGCACAATAAAACACATATATAGCATAACCAGAAAAACATGACAACATGCATGAGAATAATAAATAACATAAACAATTTTGAATGATAATATGATAAAATGCATCGATTGGATGTGAACCTCCAATTTTCCATCCAACCATAGACCACATTTTTCCAACTCTCTCAACAAAAAATCACTCCCAAGCTAGGACCATGAGTCCACCATGATAACACCTTACCTAAATCCAGGAATATAACTAGTACCGAATATGAATAGCACCATGGTAACAAATTCAAAACCTCTAACCAATAGCCTCACATCCCCCATCAACCTATACAACCCAACGTAGTGCTCTACATCCATATTCCATTACACAGGGCCATTACCCTTGTAAGGCATCCAACTATGGCCAACTAGGGATGTCTCAGAGTCATGTGGCTTCCAAGAGTTATAGTTTCCCTCCAGAGTCTTTAGGTACCCTCTAGACCCATACAAGGACACTTATCCCTACACTTCTCCCTCTAGGGTTCCAAACCTCAAGGAAACCCAAGGAGAAGTGCATTCATGCTTAAACCCACCTAGGTCAACGATCCAATGAGAAGAGTAGTTATCTTGATTGAATTTTATGGGTAATTACGAAATTAAAATAAGTCAATAGTTGGCTACAGTAGTTTAAGTAATCATTTTCAGGTACACGTGCATAGTCAAATTAGACTGGTGGTCGAAAGAGAATTGCTTACAATTGAGAAATGGTTATAAATCTCAAGATTCTTAGGATTTTATCCAATTATCTTTAACCACCTATATTGATTTGAGGTGCTTCAAATTAGGGTTTTTTCTATTCCTATAAATAGATAATTTTCTGAGGATGAAATAAGATGATGAAATATGAGATGATGCAAAATGAATGAATTCGTACTAGTTTTGGACTAATGTCAACATTCATTGTAAACTAGTTGTAATATGCAATTGAGAATATAGGAGTAGTGGAGCTCAAAGATTAGCTATTTTTCCTAGTTAAGGGTTACAAGGGTAAAATATTTGTGTGTTATGTAATTCATTATGGTGTCTCATTTTTTATTTTCTAATATTTAAGTTCTCGCATGATCTTTAAATTCTTATTTTAATTGAGCTTCTAGTCTTGTTTAGATGTCAAGTAAACTTTATTTTTGACTTTTTGTATATGAACTCAAGTACCTTAAGCCCAACATTGTTGAAGTCACAATTTTATCCCATAGGCTATGAAGAGCAGTGGATCATGAAGTAAAAATACCTGAATCAAGAATAGGGATCATAAATGTAAGAATAAACTTATTATTTTAGGATGAGGGATATCAAGTTGGGCATCTCTATGGAAGGAATGGTGATGGAATACCATGGGGGAATTCTCAACCATATCCAAAGATAATTTTAGTTTCTTGGAGTAAAAATCATAACTGAGGTGAGAAATTTTTTTTCTACATTGAGTTGTACTACAACAAAGGATGGTAGTATATAGGCCAAGTAGAAACCAACAAGAGAAGAGACAAGAAGATGGTAGCCATAGAAAACAAAAGTAAGGATCCTAATAGGAAATACAAACATTATGATGTATATGAACGCATAGAAGAGAATTGTTAGAAACTTCATCTAAAATTACATCCAAAGTGGTTAGAGTCCAAAGGAAAAGTAACAATAGCTACTTAGATGAAAGAAGAAGAGGTGGAAAGCACCTTTGATTTGGATGAAGCCATAGTTTGCACCACATTGTAGCAACCAAAGGAGAGTGGAAATAAATGTGCACTATTCCAAATTAAAGTTCAAAAAAAAAAAGATAAATCCTATTTCTGAAAGTGGTTCCCAATATAATATGGCTTTTGAAACATTAGTTGATGAGATTGATCTAGAAACCTATGATATAGTGTAGTCAATTTCACTAGTATGGTTACAAGGGAAAATTATTATGCTAGAATCACTTGAAGATGTAAAATCAAATTTTCTATTAGTGATAGTTATGTTGGTGAAGTAGAAAGTGAAGTTGCACCATTAGATTCCCATGGAGTGATGATTGGTAGCCCATACTTGTAGGATAGATATATTATTTTCTATGTGAAAGAAAACAAATACTACATGGTGAAGGGTGGTAAGATATACTTTTCCAAAGCACATCAAGATAGAAAGAGAGATATAATAACTCCTATAGCAAAAAAAAAGGGTAGACAAGCAAGAGAGAAGAAACCTTTATCATCAATGGAATGGGAGATATAGAGAGGCAAAGGGAGGCTCTATGATCCTCTCTCCTTAATGGTCCATATTTTTGTGACCAAGCACTTAAAAATGGGAAGGTGTGATTTGAATTGGATCCTCCTGTAAATTTCTAATAAGCATGTAATTGTTTACTTTTAATTCATTCTCTCTTTTTGAAAAAATTGGAAGGATAAATGAACCATTGTGATGGTTCTCCTTCCAAAGGAAATCCACTAAAAGAAATGATGGTTGTAGTGAATACCTTGATTATAAGTATGCAAGGAGAAATTGGGAGGATAATAATATAATAGAAAATCTCAAAAAGAGAAACTTGCTTGAAGATTAACAAATGGAATCAAGGATCTTGTCAACAAAGAGTGAAGGGGACTTTGAGAGATGGCCATTTGCAATTTTCTTATTGTATATTTGTAAGAAGATGTATTTTTGTATAGCTCAGTTCTTTCTATTTATCTACTAATCATAATAAAAAATGCTCATTAAATATTTGTTTTCTAGTGTAAAATTTGTGTCAATGTTGGGTTTTACTGTTGTGTTAATAAATATATGATTTTGTTAATGGATAATGTTTGTCTAGTTTTTGAAAGTAAATGCAACCACATAAATTTCTTTTAGTCACTACAACATTGATTTTCTTTTTATCTAGCTCACTAGAATCATGAACAATACAATCTTCATTTGTTTACGTGGAGTATTTCATATCATCCATCAACACATAATACAAATGGATGATTAATTAAATCATCGAGAATTAGAGGGTTGAGAGGGTGTGGAATATTTAGCTTGTGAGATCTAGAAATATTTTACACGCATTTAGGACCAATCAAATTTTTGTTGGTTGCATAAATAAGAGAAAATGATGTTATTTTTTATTTTTTATTTTGTTAAAATTGCAACAATTCCGACGAAAGAATTGTGCATTACTTCCTTTAAATTCATTATCACGAAAAGATTCAATACCTTTGTGTTGTTTCGTGCAAGTTAACCCATGATGCAATCGACCTTCAATTAGTTACTAAGTGTGATATTACTCACTTATATAGGTAATATATTTTGTTTATGTGAGTGTGTCCTACAAGTATGGAAAGAGGTGTGAATAAATTTTTATTAATGATGCAAATGCCTTCAACCTCAAGACTATAATCTCTTGTTCATCCAAATGTTATCTACAAATGAGAGTTATACCATGTCGTTTGAACTCAACACTAATATAGCAAGTAAATAGAATCCTTAAGCCTAGATTTGAACAGTGGACTAATGCTCATTCAACTACAATTATCAAATTTAATTTCATAAAGGATCCATGTTAACAATATTGATAAACCATAGGCCCACCATTTACATATCATTTCTCCACACTCGTCTTTTACTCCTCATTTTATGTTTTTGTTTTTCTCTTACAAACTCCATTTGGGGGCTTTACCTTTGGAATGATTCATTGGGCCCCACCACCATCACTTTTCATTCTTTATGTTTTATTATATCTAGGGTGTCAAGATTCATTATCTGAAATTTATTTTTATTTAGAATTATCTTTTTTAATGGAGTCTTGAGATATGATATCTCATTGACTTTGGTTCTTATTCATTTTTTATTGTGACTTTTCGAAAATTTTATTACCTAACACATTCCTACTTAGGGATTTGAACTCTCATATGTTCACACCTCTCTCTTCTTGTAACTTTCCTTCCTTTGGGCACTCAATTCCTTTTCCATCAACATTCATGATGTCAATTCTATGATGACCTACATTACTTTAACTTGTAAGATTTCCCAATGATGTCATATCATTGCTCACAAACTTGTATCTATTTTCTCCAAAATCCATTTAGAGATTGAGATCTGAAATGGTTTCATTCTACTTCTTGGACCTCTGCAACTTCCCATATTTAGGATCCCTTCCATAAAAACATTTTGAACATTTCGATCCCCTTCTCTTGGTTTCATCTTCTAATTTTTTGGTCTCTATTTTTATTTATTGTACCACCTTCTTCTTTCAATACCAAACTTGTTCACCTATCTTTCACTCTAAATAATTTACATTTCCTCTTCCTTGGTTTTCATTTCTCACAGCATTATTATTATTATTATTATTATTTCCTTTTATTTTCTTCATCACCAAATTTTATTATATTTAAAAACTTAACAGCGAAAATTTTAGGGGTTAATATTCCCAGGTGGGTTAATTTTCCATGTTTTTTTCAAAAGAAAATATTCATCAATTTATCATTTTTTCTAAAAATTATTCGCCCATATTTTATAATAAAAAAATTATTTTGCCTTAAAATTTGTCAAAAAATTATATAGACTAATATAAAATCATTATAAATCTAAATATTTTTACAAAAATATTTCCAACCATTTTACAATTTGCATATTAGAGACTAGTAAGATTTGCCAAAGTTTATAAACTTTAAGATAAACATTCATCCTTAAAAATTTCCTTACCCCTAAACTTCTATTTTGATCTCATTGTTCTGCTTATTCTTTATCTCTTTATTTAACTTGATTCTCTTGTTCCTAATCTCATCTTTACCTTAAATCTTATGTTATATTTTTAATTAACCACTTTTACTCTCATTAACATTTTGTTAATTCTCTGAAGTAAGCAATTTATCCAAAATGTAATGCTTATATATATATATATATGATAAGAAAACAAATACTATAACTTTAAAAACCTAAAATTATATAAAATAAAGAAATAAACTTATGCCCACTTTAACAAAATGATCATTCTCCCTTAATATTTTTTAACAAATTCTATTTTTATCATTCATTACATCTTATCGATTAATTAATTAAAATAAAATAAAAAATTATATACATATGAATACAACTACTTACCTAATATAAATACAAATTTACTATTTAATGCCACATTAAAAATATGTTTTATAAATATTTTCTTAACACAGATGCATGAATCTTATAATTTTTCTTTTTAATATGCTGAATCAGTATGTCGTTGTTGCCTCTTGAAATTGTGTCAGATCCCTTTCGTGATGTTATCATACAAAAATAAATTCTATACTGTCTGTTTGTCGCTTTCCATGTAACATAATAAAGATCATATTTTATATTGAGGATACGGGTATATGTTATTGATTTAAATGGCAATTTTACTTTGGCTTAACCATTATGAAATAGACATTTTCATATATCAATCTCCTATAATTTGTTCCACGTGATTTTATAGGGACAATCACCTTGGAAAAGTCACACCATAACAAATATCTTTTCTGGTTGCATGGATTATCAGGTTAAAATATCCTTTAATTGTTTTTTAATAAAAACGTAGGACCCACGATGAGAAAATTGCTTCCGTGCATTGTTATTGATTACGAATAGGCGCAGTTTGGTCTATTGATTGATTCTGATGCAGATGTCAATGTGCTACACAGCAAAATTATTTTAGCAAAATATTGGGTAAGATCATTTAGACAAGTTGTTGGATTGGGAAATAAAGATTTGCATTATGAAGTGTTTCAAGCTACTATTTGTTTTGATGAACATTGCATTAAATTAAAGTTTGCAGTTGCAGATATTCCTATTGACTACATTCTAGGCAATGTGTTTTTAGCATCCGTGGAACCTTATGGTTCAAGCAGACTGTCTAACAATACATCTAGTTATTTTATTACTGTGCCAAAGTCAGATGGGAATTGTAAAAATATTAAGTTGCCATATATATCTACTCCCAGAATTTCTACCATGGTCCAGGCTATGGAACAACTTGAAATGGCTAGTAATAAGTTGATTGAATTTAAAGATTTAAAGGCAACTATGAAAATTGGAAAACAACTCCTCTCTGCAGCTGTTCAACAAAAGATCTCTGATCTCAAGAAAAAATTTGAAAAAGAATGTTGTGCAGAAGAACCAAATGCTTGCTGGCACAGAAAACAATATTTTGTTGAACTGCCTTATAAGACAGAATATGAAGGCAGACCATGTAAAAGTAAGGCAATCCCAATGAACAAAGAATACAAAGATTTGTGCAATAAGGAGATTAAAAATTTGTTGGATAAGAATTTGATTAGAGAATCTGATAGTCCTTGGAACTGTTATGGTTTTTATGTCAACAAAAGATCAGAACAAATTAGAGGAATACCCAGACTAGTCATAAATTATAAGCCTCTAAATTATGTTCTTGTAGATAATACCTATCTTATTTCTCACAAAGGTGATTTGTTGGCAAGAATTGCAGGTGCCAAGATCTTCTCAAAATTTGACATAAAATCTGGTTTCTGGCAGGTTTCAATAAAAGAAGACAAGTTTAAGACAACATTTAGTGTGTCTGCAGGTTATTATGAGTGGAATGTCATGCCCTTCGGATTAAAGCATGCTCCTTCCAAATTCCAGAAGGTCAAGGATTCAATTTTTAAACCATATTTTGAATGGTTACTTGTATATATTGATGACATTTTGATCTTTTCCAAAAATTTGCATGATCATTTCAAACATGTAAATATTTTTCTACAAGTGGTAAAAATAAATGGCCTGGTATTAAGCAAAAAGAAGATAGAACTGTTTCAGACTTCTATCAAGTTCCTTGGCCATACTATCAAAGAGGGCCAGATTTCTTTGCAAAGGCATGCTCCAGAATTTGTTGATAAATTTCCAAACATTATTATAGATAAAAATCAGCTGCAAAGATTTTTGGGTTGTCTCAATTATGTAAGTAGCTTTTATCAAGATTGTGATAAAGACAGGTCTTTGCTTAACCAAAGGTTGAAGAAAAATCCCATGCCATGGATTGATGTTCATATTGCTACTATCAGAAAAATCAAGTCTAAGGTGAAAAATCTTCCTGTTTTATTTGTTGTTGATGATGATACCTTTAAAATTGTTGAATCTGATGCCAGTAATGAAGGATGGGGAGGTATCCTTAAGCAAATAAAAGATGGCAAAGAACAAATTGTACAATTTGCATCAGGTACATGGAGTCCCGTTGAAAGAAATTACTCCACCATTGAAAAGGAGGTAAACGTTGCATGGAATTTTGTTGATAAGTTTGAAATTCACCTTGTAAATAGAAAGTTTCTGCTTAGGACTGATGCCTCTGCTCTCAAGAAAGTTCTGAAAAAAGATATTAAAAATCTAGGTGAGGCTAAGTTTGCCAGATGGCAAGCTCTTTTTGCAAATTTTGAATTTGAAGTTGAACATATTAAAGGTGCATAAAATATTCTTCCTGATTTCTTAAGCAAAGAGTATATACAACATGTACATATTATGGTAATTATTACAGAATGGGTTCCAAACCAACAAAAGGAAATTCTCAAGTCTATCCCTAATGATAAAAGTTGGCGAGAATATTGTGACCAGTGGAAGCCAACTTGGCAGCTCATAAATACAAAGGTTTTGGATGCCAATTTATAGCCGCACACTGACATATTACACCTAGTGCCTGAAAGAAGGGTGTACCCAAAGGGAATTAGATGGATCCATGACATGATATATTCTAGAAGTATGTTGGCAGCCCATTTAGCAGAAGAAAGCCTCAGTAACGATTTTCACGACATTACTATGATCTGGACTGAAGGAGGAGATAAGCGCCGAGTTTATCATAAGTATTTTTGTATAAACAGAACCAGAGATCCTACACAGACTAACAATTTTTCATTATGGCTAGGAAATGATCCTTCTATTATTTTTCCTAACACCATTTATAATTTTGCAGGATACAAAAAACTATGGTGGGATATTCTAAATGTGGATGGAAGAAATGAAACCCATTATACAAAAATAAAGTTTGGACCAACATGGGTTATGCAACGAAAGTAACAAAGGAATATTTACATAGTGGAAGCTTTTTACCGTAAAGCCCACGGGAAAACTGGTCACTTTAAGTCTGTGACTAGACATCATAACAGTGTGGAGACTTTTGAAATGGAGTCCACGAGAACCATATTATGAGAGATCATCAAGAGCAGTAATCCCAGGAAAGCGAAATCTTTTATACAATGCCTCATCTCCAAGGCTTTAGTGTATATTCATTTGACAATCATTGGTTTATTTAAAATAATTTGATGTTTAATATTTTTCATGACTAACCACTCATAGTGCCTGATCATGTATTGGTTTAATATTTCATGATCATCAAGTCTCTGTAGGTCGCTGGCAATATTACAAGGGGTGTGAAAACATTTAGGAATATTGTTTTCAAAACACCAATTAAAATGCAACTAGAAATAGGATTCATAATATACTGGGTCAATGGCGGTTCTATTGAATCCAAAATCATTCCACCATTCTTTCAACCACTCACATTGTCTATTTCGTTGCATAACCCATGTTGGTCCAAACTTTATTTTTGTATAATGGGTATCATTTCTTCCATCCACATTTAGAATATCCCACCAGAGTTTTTTGTATCCTGTAAAATTATAAATGGTGTCAGGAAAAATAATAGAAGGATCATTTCCTGGCCATAATGAAAAATTGTTAGTCTGTGTAGGATCTCTAGTTCTGTTTACACAAAATTACTTATGATAAACTCAGCGCCTATCTCCTCCTTTAGTCCAGATCATAGTGATGTCATGAAAATCATTACTGAGGCTTTCCTCTGCTAAATGGGCTGCCAACATATTTCTAGAATATATCATGTCATGGATTCATCTACTTCCCTTTGGGTACACCCTTCTTTCAGGCACTAGGTGTAAGATGTTAGTATGCGGCTGTAAATTGGCATCCAAAAACTTTGTATTTATGAGCTACCAAGTTGGCTTCAACTGGTCACAATATTCTCACCAACTTTTATCATTAGGGATAGACCTGATAATTTCCTTTGTTAGTTTGGATCCCATTCTGTAATAATTACCATAATATGTACAGGTTGAATATTCTCTCTACTTAAGAAATCAGGAAGATTATTTTCTGCACCTTTAATATGTTCAACTTCAAATTCAAAATTTGCAAAAAGAGCTTGCCACCTGGCAAAATTAGCCTCACATGGCTTTTTAATATCTTTTGTTAGAACTTTCTTGAGAGTAGAGGCATCAGTGCTAAGCAGAAACTTTCTATTTACAAGACGAATTTCAAACTTATCAACAAAATTCCATGCAACTTTTACCTCCTTTTCAATGGTGGAGTAATTTCTTTCAGTTGGACTCCATGTACCTGATGCAAATTGTACGATTTGTTCTTTGCCATCTTTTATTTGCTTAAGGATACCTCCCCATCCTTCATTACTGGCATCAGATTAAACAATGTTAAAGGTATCATCATTAGCAACAAATAAAATAGGAAGAGTTTTCACCTTACACTTGATTTTTCTGATAACAGTAGTATGAGCATCAGTCCATGGCATGGGATTTTTCTTCAACCTTTGGTTAAGCAAAGACTTGTCTTTAGCACCATCTTGATAAAAGCTACTTACATAATTGAGACAACCCAAAAATCTTTGCAGCTGAGTTTTATCTATAATAATGTCTAGAAATTTATCAGCAAATTCTAGAGCATGACTTTGCAAAGAAATATGGCCCTCTTTGATAGTATGGCCAAGAAACTTGATAGAATTCCGAAACAGTTCTATCTTATTTTTGCTTTATACCAGGCCATTTCTTTTTACCACTTGCAGAAAAATATTTACATGTTTGAAATGATCATGCAAATTTTTGGAAAAGATCAAAATGTCATCAATATATACAAGTAACCATTCAAAATATGGTTTAAAAATTGAATCCATGACCTTCTGGAATTTGGAAGGAGCATGTGTTAATTCGAAGGGCATGACATTCCACTCATAATGACCTGTAGGCACACTAAATGCAGTCTTAAACTTGTCTTCTTCTTTTATTGAAACCTGCCAGAAACCAGATTTCATGTCAAATTTTGAGAAGATCTTGGCACTTGCAATTCTTGCCAACAAATCACCTTTGTGAGCAATAGGATAGGTATTATCTACAAGAACATAATTCAGAGGCTTATAATTTATGACTAGTCTGGGTATTCCTCTAATTTGTTCTGATATTTTTTTGACATTAAAACCATAACAGTTCCAGGGACTGTCAGATTCTCTAATCAAATTCCTATCCAGCAAATTTTTAATCTCCTTATTGCACAAATCTCTATATTCTTTGTTCATTGGGATTGCCTTACTTTTACATGGTCTGCCTTCATATTCTATCTTATAAGGCAATTCAACAAAATACTGTTTTTTGTGCCAAAAAGCATTCGGTTCTTCTGCACAACATTTTTTTTCAATTTTTTTCTTGAGATCAGAGATCTTTTGTTGAACAGCTAGAGAAAGGAGTTGTTCTCCAATTTTCATAGTTGCCTTTAAATCTTTAAATTCAATCAACTCATTACTAGCCATTTCAAGTTGTTATGTAGCCTGGACCATGGTAGAAATTCTGGGAGTAGATATATATGGCAACTTAATCTTTTTACAATTCCCATCTAACTTTGGCATAGTAATAAAATAACCAGCTATGTTGTTAGACAGCCTGGTTGAACCACGAGGTTCCATAGCTGCTAAAAACACATTGCCTAGAATGCAGTCAATAGGAATATCTGCAACTGCAAACTTTAATTTAATGCAATGTTCATCAAAACAAATAGTAGTCTGAGGAACTTCATAATGCAAATCTTTATTTCCCAATCCAACAACTTATCTAAATAATCTTACCCAATATTTTGCTGGAATAATCTTGTTGTGTAGCACATTCACATCTGCACAAGAATCAATCAATGTTTTAAGGGAAAACATTTGTCCCTCAATACAGATGTCAAGCATGACATGATGTTGCTGGTATTGAATGGTTATAATTCTCATATCTCTAAAACCAGTAGCAGTATCTCTTCTTCCCTCGAAAATTTCAACATTAGAATTTTTGTATGGTACAGAATTTCTATCTTCTTCTTCAACCTGAGGCTGTTTTCCTTTTTCAATATGAGAGATTCTATTTTTCAAAGTAGAGATTTCAGATTTCAAAGAGTGAATTTCCCTACTTACCTCCCCCAAAGTGAGTGTACACACTTTCTCTTGCAGTTGGTCTCTTTGGAATGCTTTTGTATTTCTCTCATAGGAGGCTTAAAAAAACAGAGGTTTGTTAGAAGAATATTTCTTAGTATTGTGCACCTGGTTAAGAAAGGCTTCAAGAAGCTTTTCTTTCATCTCACCTTTTTCAAGTGCATGAATTTGGGATAAGACTTTAAGCTCATCATCTTCAGCAGTTTTTGCCATTAAAAATTTTTCTTTAGGCTATTGAATGGGACTAGATTCTTCACATTCAGAAGAATCTTCATCATAAAATTCAGATTCAAAAGAATAATTACAATTGCATTTATCGGAATCAAAACAAAAACATGTGGCCATATGTGCATTGAGTTTTTCATCTGAGGAATCGGAGTAAGAACTTTAAGAATCAGAGGTTGTATCTTCAAGCTTTAATTGTTGGAGTTGTTCTCTCATAACAATATTTGGACAATTTTCAGAACGATGACTCCTTGACCCACATTTGAAACACACAATAGGAGTCCACAGAGAAGAGACTCAACAAGCCAAGTCAACATGTGTTTCTGTTGCAAGCTTCAGTTGGAAGCCCCTGCGAAAAATTTGTATCAGAGCCAGAAGTGTCATCTGGTTCGTGAAGGTTAGTACTCAAACACTTTACTCTTTGTTGAAAAATGGAACCAGCAAGAAGATTTGTTTCTTTCTGAGAATTAGATGAGAAGGATAAAGTTGAAGAAAATCCTCTCAGAGATATGTTTGCTTCATCCTCAAGCCGTGTTATAAACTCACCCGAGCTTAAATACTTAGAGTGTCAACCATCTCCTAGATGGCAGTTGCCAAGTATAAATGCATTCGATGTATATTCTGATTTTCTGCATTTCATCTAATTTCCACTACAATAATTTCCATAAAGGAAATCGTAAGTCAAATCCAAGAAAATTCTGATTGTGTGCAATCCATTCCTCTCCTCGATCCAAAAGTTCTTCAGGAAGAAGCCAAAAGACTTAAAAACCAATATCTTCATTTGGGATGTATCCGGGTAGGATTAAATGCTTTGACTCATAAAGGGATAGAAACTTTTGTACTTGCCACAGTTAGAGGTCTTACCCATAATAAATATACAGACCGTTTGATAGGTGGGATAGTGGCTGCATTATCTAATGGCCCAGTCTATTTTGATTGTTATCCAAATTTCTCTATATATGTCTTTGATGAGCATATAAAAGACATATTACAGCTACAGATCCAGACATCTGGATTTTATATGAGGAAAAAGAGACATAATATAGCCATACAGAAAAGAGGGTGCTTTAGGCATACCAACACCCTATATCCTACTGTCCTACATACTCCAAGTCAAGATTCCAAATCCAGTGTGGTGGTTCTGACAGATTCAAAAAATCAAAATATTGAACATCAAACAATCAGATGGGAAGATCTGAGTTTCCCTGAGCACTGGATTGTCCAAAATCTCAAGCCTCTTCGCATGCAGAGTATTACCTCGGCCAATGTCCAAGAAAATAAATCTTCTGCAGTAATTTCCTTTCCCAGAAGATCGACCATCGATCACAAAAGAATTAATCAACTCTGCAAAAGTTCTCCTCTGTACAAAAATCCTGAAAAAAATTGATACTTCTTGTTCCTCCCATTCTTCTGTACATTGTTAGCATATTGAGTTATTTGAGTTTTCTCAGTTAGTTAACTTTTCCTCTGTAGAAGTCATTTGCCAAAATTGTAAATCAAGTGTAAATTTCAGCCAGCTTTCTGAAATTTTTCTTCATTATAAACATCATCCACGGACTGGAGAAGCACCACCTTCTACATCAGTAAATCCATGTCCAAATCCTAAGTGCTCAGACATTCCCTTTCCTCATAGGAAAATTCAAATTCAGAAGAATAATTACAATTGCAGTTATCGAAATCGGAACAAAAACATGTGGCCATGTGCATGGAGTTCTTCATCTGAGGAATCAGAGTAAGAACTTTCAAAATCAGAGGTTGTATCTTCAAGATTTATTTGTTGGAGTTGTTCTCTCATAACAATATTTGGACAGTTTTCAGAATGATGACTCCTTGACCCACATTTGAAACACACAATAGGAGTCTCAATCTTAACAACTCTTTTGCCTTTAGCTAAGGCCTGTGATTTCTTACCTCTATTTTTCTTCGATTTTTCACCATCTAGGCATTTGTTTGAAGTATGGCCTATTTTTCCACAACCAACAGATCAACTTATTCCACTTTTCTTGTTTTGGAGTATGCAAGTTGATATCAGATAGCTGATAGTAGTGGGTTCTAGGGACATACTTGTAATATCCCTTCCTGGATCTGTGTTGGATCCTCTTTTTACCTTTATTATACTTGGTTGGGAAGTCTCGGGATTTCTTCTTTTCTTTCTTAGCCTACTTTTTGGTTTTTCTTCTTTTGACTATAGGATCATCAATAGAAAGACCATATTTATTGAAGATTGATTTAATATCAGGCAATTTTGAAAGTTTCTGAAGAGACTTATTAACTTTCATACTTGTACATAAACCAACCAATGTTTTAGTAATTACAACATATATTTCTCCCCATGTAAAAGATTCAAAAGGCAACTGAAAATATTCTTGCTATCCAAGATAGTCTACAAGCCTGGAAGACAAAGCAACAAGATAAACTTGTTTCCATAATAAGTTTTTGGAATCTTTTACCTCATATATGTGTTGTACCCAATCCCTGTGGAAATTTTCATACTGAGACATTTTATGACATTTGAGGTTCATGAGAATCCTCTCATGTTTGTTTGCTATCTCAATTTCAGATCCACACCAATGTTCCAGAATCATAGAGGTTAGGGCTCCTATCATATTGTTTTGAGGAGTCCCGTCAGTGTTGTGAATAATGTCACCAATATCATCTTTCAACATTTCATTTTCCATTTTTGTAATAAGAGCTAGTGATGATTCTATTTCCTACCATCTAAGCAGAGTACTATTAAAACATTGGATTATAGTTTTATAGGCTTCTACTTCACTTTTTCCCCTAAGACACGTGATTTTGTATTCTGTGAACATCATATCAATCAATTGTCTTATCTGACCCACACTCAGATTATCTATGTTCCATTCTCTATGAGCATCTGGATTGAATGTGTGAGTTTCAGAGATCTTCCCTTTACCACTAAAGTCAGAAGCAGGATAGCTGGTTAATTGACTCTCTAGTGGTTCATAGATAGGGAGCAACTGAGATTCTGAACCCTGGGAAGATTTATCTTCTAATTCCTTGAATAGAGAGGCTATTGATATCTTTTCATAGGTTTCTACCTCTTTTCTGGACTGGGTTACTTCTTTTGGAAGTAGCTGAGGAAATATATCAATGGGCTTGACAGGATGTTGTATTTGTACATTCCTTTTATGCAAAAATGATGCTAGGATAGGCTTGTCAATAATTTTTATTTTAAGCTTCTCAAATTGTACAGTAAGCTTCTCAATGAGTCCTTTGGTAGAATGGAATTCTTTGTCAACTTTGGATTCTACCAATTCAATTTTTTCTAAGGACTCCCTGACATAACTTTTCAAAGAATAAGTAGAAAAGTAAACATGATTCAAAGAATTATTTACATCAGAAATGGACACTTAAAGACCATCAAAATGTTCTTTGACTGAAGTTGCTTTAGCAGTATTCATCTCTAGGCCTTTGGTTGCAGTATTTGTCCAATTAATCTACTCACTAGCCTTCTGGATTCTACCATCAATTCCTAAGGCATTGTCATCTTTAAGAACCAAGGGGATAGCTTTAGCAGAGCTTGGTGCTTCACCTAAAATAATTCCTTTATATTGAGGAAATGTGGTAGTTGTTTCAGCTTTACCTCCATCTAAAGCAGTCCAAGAGTGCTGGGCTGTAGAAGATGAGGTTGTATCTGTCATCATGACAGATTCTGATTCTACAATCTTTTCCCAAACATAAAAGGATATCCATAGATCATTAGAATCCATATATGTCTCCCAATTTGTAGCCAATCTAATTCTTTCTTCTTTAGATGTGCTGATATCAAAAGATTCGGCATCAGGGTGAGTTATCAAATCCCAATTTAGCATAGCTTTCATCCATTGGGTATTTATTTTGTGTTTACTACACCCATCCATTATGGAAAAGAATTTATGCATCTCTGGGAGTGACAGCTTCTTGCAGTCATCAAGAAAATCAGTGAATATACTACTTGGAATTAGACTATTCAACTAGTCCAAGTATCCTATTCCATATCTGGGCATGCCTGGAGGTCTCAGATTGCTGAATATTTCTGTGAGCCGTGGGTCTTCTTATTCCAAAGAAGGTATGCTATGCATCATTAACACATGATCAGACTCATGAGGAAATGGAATGTCTGAGCACTTAGGATTTGGACATGGATTTACTGATGTAGAAGGTGTGTCAACGTTTCGAATCCCAACGGGGATCCATCATCAGGACTTTTTTGAATGAAGAAATTGAGAAAAAGACTAAGGCCATTAATATAGGTAGAGGAAGCTTTTCTAGAAAAGAGCCGACCAAAGTTTATAATTTCTATATATTTATTAATTTATCTTATATATATATATATTATAATCCTAATTCAATAAAAAAAATTATTTTATCAAGTTTAATAATCTAAGTTATAAGGTTCATTTAAAGAATATCAAATCTAGAAAAGGAGATTCCTACAAGGATAAAGATCTAAATAAACTAATAAAGTTTCTAATTTATATTTTTAAAGCCTAGAACGTAATTAATAAGAAAAAAGTATTTACTAAAATTAAAAATTATTGAAGGTGAACTATTATTAGTTAATTAAACAAAGGACTAAATAAAATATAAATATATAATTGAATTAAAAGGATATAATTAGTTACTATATCATTTTAATATATTATATATCCAATTTTATTTAAAAACAATAATTTTAATTTGTTATATATCTAATTATATTTTAAAAATAAAAATAAATTAAATTTTTTAATATAAAGATCTAACTTCATAAGAGTACTAAATACTAATCAAGATAAAAGTATACTAAGAATTAAAAGTATACTAAGAATTAAAAGACCTAGAGGTGACTTATTATGGTGACTTCTTATTGGATAACCTAATTAAGGTCAAACTAAAAATAAATACATAAATCAATTAAAAGGATATATCTATTTTATTAAATATACCATTGTAATTTTTTATGTATCTACTTTTATTATAAAATTAACATAAAAGGTTTATTTTTATTTAGAGGACAATGCTTAATTTAATAAACTAAAAAACTTATATAGGGAAAAAGTTATATGCATATTTAGGGAATAAAGCATAAAATCCTAATGATTATCGATTAATTAATTAACTTTTATTATAACACAATAATAAAAATTAATTACGAGGGATAATTATTAGAATTTTTTTGTTCATTTAAAACTAAAACTAAACTAGAAACCAAAGGAGGAGGACCATACCTGGGGTTATGTACCTGAAAACTATAATCCTGAAAGTTTTTTAAAAAATAATCACCACATGAGTTTAAAAACCAAAAAGATGTAGAAGGTGGTGCTTCTCTATTCCTTGAATGATGGTTATAATGAAGAACAAGTTCAGCAAGATGGCTCAAATTTACACTTGATTTACAATTTGGGAAAATGACTTCTACAGAGGAAAAGTTAACTAACTGAGAACACTCAAATAACTCAATATGCTGACAATGTACAGAAGAATGGGAGGAACAAGCAATATCAATTTCTTGAGGATTTTTGTACAAAGGAGAGCTCTTGCAGAGTTGATTAATTCTTCTGCGATTGATGGTCAATCTTCTGGGAAAAGAAATTACTGTAGAAGATTTATTTTCTTGGACATTGGCCGAAGTAATACTCTGTATGCTAGGAGGCTTGGGATTTTGGAAAATCCAGTGCTTAGGGAAACTCAGATCTTCCCATCTGATTGTTTGGTGTTCAATATTTTGATTTTTTGAATCTGTCAGAACCACCACACTAGATTTTCTATCTTGACTTGGAGTATGTAGGACAACAAGATATAGGGCGTTGGTATGCCTGAAACACCCTCTTGTCTGGATGGCTATATTATGTCTCTTTTTCCTCATATTAAATCTAGATGTCTGGATCTGCAACTGTAATATGTCTTTTATATTCTCATCAAAGACATATACAAAGAAATTTGGATAGAAATCAAAATATATTGGGCCATTAGACAATGGAGCCAGATAATTTGAGTTATTAAATTTGTATAATTTGAGATACATGGAATATGATAGGAAAAAAATACAAAGTTTGTTTTGGGACTGAATGTACTATTTTATTTTGAAAATAATTAATGCAATTTATAAAGTTTGATATTTTGTAAATGTGCATTTTTAAACTTGACTATATTATCTATTTCATGTTGTCATGATGTGATATTTTCTACTATCATCTAGTTTTAGAAATTTAATTTCTTTAATAAAAATAAATTTGATTGAAAATGAATGTAGAGATAATATATATTGTCACTAATTGAAATTTAAAAATTTTCAAGTTTTTCATTATGGAAAGGTGGCATGAATTGAAAACAAGACCAACCCTTCAAATTTTATCACTAACTGTGATCCCTTGGTCTTTTGAATCGAAAGCACAACACATTGCAACCAACACAACATCATGGAAATCACAACTCGAATGATTCTCACAGGATTTAGATTTTTGTTTTGTGCAAGAATTTTATATGTTTAAAAACATTTTAATTATTATAGCCTCATATTTGAATTTGCAAAAATAGTTCCCTTAGGATTTTATGAAAGATAGCAAGGGTATGTTTTAAGATTGTATTTTCTAGCTAGATTTTGACTCTAGTAAGGGAAATTTTGAGGATCGTAGTAGTTGATATTAAGTGAATGGGAATCGCCTCTTTCTGGAGGGTATGTTTGCGAAGGCATCAGCTGTTATTTTTTTTCTCACAACACCCCTAGGCAGTGGCTTTGTGCAACAATGTTGCTTCCAATAGCAGAATAGATGACTCTCAACAACAACCAACTCATGTATGACCTTAGTTCCGCTTTTCCAGTGATTTGGGAATTAAAAGAGGGAAATAATAGAAGATTTGCGTTCAAATACTCTTGAATATTTTCTCTCCTACCATCGCTGATATCTTCTTCCAATTTTTCAGTTTTACAAATTACAAGGTTGTTTATGGGAATTAAAATTCTAAACGTTGCTTGAAACATTTATAGAAAGGTAGACATAACAAGGAAACATACTTGGGGTTGTATTACTCTTTCTCACCTCTTTGTTTTGTGTTTGGCTATGAGAGGTTTTATGTATGATTTAACTCAATCTTCAATGTCTCTCTCAAAGATGGGGTTACAAAAATCCTTATTTTTCAAATGTTGTGGAATTAAACTCAGATATCACCATCACACTCAGTTTGTTGAGAGTTTTCTAGTGATACAAATTTCATCTCAATCCCATTTCTTAGTTAAGAGTTATATCCAATAGAAGTTAGACCTATCAGGAAATGCCATGTGGTATCCATGTAATCCCATGTGGCTCTTCCACGTCCTTGTAGGGAATTCCACGTCAACGCATGCTTCCCTATGTGGGGCACATATGCGAGGTAGTTCCTCGGCGTAAGGTTCCATAGTGTTTCCATCAACCAAGAAAACTAGGTGGTTTATTAGCTGAGTAATATCCGTCTTTTGAACCCCCCCCCTGCCCTCTCCCATTAAATCTAGGTAGACTAGCTATATCCCGGGGATGAACATGGATAGTTGATCAGTCCCATGCCTCGATCATACTGCCTAAAAATAATAAACCATATAACAGGGGACCCATGGTGGGAAACCCCATGTTCTAATCATCCCCCACCCCACCATTGTTAACTCTCGGGATAACAAATGGCTCGGGATCAATGTTAATCATTGATCTAAGCACCTTATGATTGCACCATCTAAATACTCGCACCAATTAATAAAGGTCACCCCAACATGGGGCCAAGCATATTTGATGAATATTCTCTCTATTGGTGACAATGGACAGGAATATGTCTATCTATCAAGTTCATCTAGTGATGTAACTTCTCGCCACCATCGCTAGCATTGAAATATTATGTTTTTCAATGAGGTGGTGGAAATAGAGTAATGGCTCCTTCTTGACCTTTGTGGCATTGCCACATCATCATAACACAGGGTCCACATCCTCATTTATTTTATACGTGGCCCTTACATGGTATTTACTAGGATCACATGGTGTTTCCATGTCAACATAAGGCATAGGTTCCACCATGACCTTCTCCACTATATTTGCAATAGATTTATGTTATATCCATATCTAAATCAATTCAAGTGTTCACAATATTGTCTACTATTGACATGCTCTGAAACTCCAGACCCCTAAATTTTACTTGGTTGCAAAAGGAAAATATAGCTTAGAATTTATTCTGAGCACCATAAAGGTGTGCATTTCTTGCAAACCCTAGATCTTGGATTCCTCGCATGTTATGCAAAAATAAAAAAATCTAATCCCAACCCCTTACAAGACCTCTATAATATGGACATACCCTAGTCCACATTTGGATCCCTAAGAACTTGGATGCAATCTTGACTTCACGAGAAGATATGGCCCTCACAAAAATAATCCGCTAACGTTGGGTCCACCCCTGATGTCCAGTTATAAATTGTGCTTACCACTAAATTTGGTCCAAACTAAATCCAAACTATTTCCAATTAGTTCATGCCTTGTCTATCTGAATGCTAAGATGACTAGATGCATCCAAGACTGATATGGGAAATCCACCCCCTTGAGTATCCATATACAAATAATAATTGGGGAAAGAAGAAGTATCCAACCCAAATACAAAATGCACTAAAGTGATCAACCTATCCCTGATGAGTTTAGGATTAAATCTAAGGATTTTAGATAAGGAAACTCAAGGGAAATATATCAGGATTCCCAAAGGACCAGTGCTTCTACTGAAAAATAACGTTTTTTGAGATAATAGACAAGTCCTGAGGAAAAGTCATCAAAGATTCCACATCGTGTCTAAAAACGAGTTCAAAGGGTTCCAATAGAATCTAGTTTACCATATATCATGAGCACAATAAAGGACTAGCTCCAAAGGAAAACTACCCCAGTCTAGGCATTCCACCATGATTGTTTATGTAGATTAGATAGTTCCCACAATCAGATACAAATTCTCAATTTCTCAAGTAGCCTACATGCTTGACTTTGAATAATGAATCTCAGAACATTACAACAACGCATACAATTGTGCATACACTTTCAAGATCATATCACTATTTTTAAACTAAACATTCTCAACATTAACTAGTCCTTTATGTGACACTTAACCTATGAAATAACCTATAATTTTTAAGCTCTACAACAAAGTTAAAAATACTAGACCATTAGATAAATTTTTAGTTATAAAATCGGCCTCCTAATTAATAAAATAATAGTGGAAATAATAAAATAATATTGGATTACATCATCAAATTTTAGAGGGAAAAAAGAAAAAACTACTTTTTCAACTCATATTTTTAAATTATCTCTTTACGGTTTTACTCAAATTTTGATTGTGAGTACTCATCAGATGCATAATTTAATTCCTCTTCCAAGGAGTACTCATGTTACATGCTTTTGATGGACCCTGCTACATGAAAAATGAGAAATACATGAAAAACTGGATTGCAATCATGTTTTTCATGTTTTTCTCATTTTTTGTGTAGTAGGGTCCATCAAAAGTATGTAACATGGGTACTCCTTGGAAGAGGAATTAAATTTTTCATCTAACGAGTGCTCCTACTCGAAATTTGATTAAAACTATCGTGAGACAAGTTGAAAATACTTCTTGAAAAAGTAGTTTATTTTTTAATTTTTTATTCCAAAAATGGCTAATCAACCCCAATAGTTGACATCATAATCTTGAATCTTATTGGTTATTTTAAAGTTTATAAATTTGACATGCTCATTAATCTCAAGTATTACATTCAACACTAACAATGCCTAAGTGTTCTCTCTGAAACTCATCAAAAACAATTCTTTCCAATTGTTTGGGGAAGATATCTATTAGTTGATCCCTAGATCCACAAAATTGAAGCAATATGTCACCATTGTTGACAAGCTCATGAGTCAATAGAATTTGACTCGTGAGATGTGAACATAATTTTTATTAATTGTGCAAATTCCTTCAACCTCAAGACTATAATCTCTCATTCGTCCAAATGTTATCTAAAAAGGAGAGTTATAGGATGTAGTTTGAGCTCAACACTAATATAGTGAGTAAATATAATCCTTAAGCCCAAATTTGAACAAGGTATTAGTGCCCATTCAAGTACAATTATCAAGTTTAATTTCATAGAGGATCCATGTTAACAAGATTGATAGGCCATAGGCGTACCATTTACAAATCATTTCTCCACACTCATCTTTTACTCCTCCTTTTGTGTTTTTCTTTTTCTTTTACAAACTCCATTTGGTGGCTTTACCTTTGGAATGATTCATTGGCCCCACCGCCATTCATTTCTCATTCTTCATGTTTTATTATATCTAGGGTGTCAAGATTCATTATCTAAAACTTCTTTTTAGTTAACATTGTCTTCTTTAATGGAGTATTGATATAGGATATATCATTGACTTTGGTTCTTATAAAGTTCTGGTTGTGACCTTTTGAAAATTCTATTATATAACACATCCCCACTTAGGGATTTGAACTCCCATATGTTCACATCTCTCTCCTCTTATAACTTCCCTTCCTTTGGGCCCTCAATTCTTTTTCCATCAACATCCTTGATGTCAATTCTATGATGGCCTACATTACTTTTGTTGGGGCCTTTGTTTTGGGCAAACTATTTTTGAGTTACGGACGGCCAGTTGCGAGAAGATCGGGTGGCGGAGAAT
The DNA here is from genome assembly GCA_034641835.2 of Pinus albicaulis. Classification (NCBI taxonomy): domain Eukaryota; kingdom Viridiplantae; phylum Streptophyta; class Pinopsida; order Pinales; family Pinaceae; genus Pinus; species Pinus albicaulis. The sequence continues at coordinate 2,965,450 of MU968403.1, read as the reverse complement.
CGTTATGAAAGGAAGGGAGCCGTTGTGATTTGCAGAGAAGGAGCAGACATGTGGTGAATTATAAAAAAGAAGCAGCACAGATGTCAAGGATAGGTGACAATGAACAAGAAGAAAGACTCCTAGAGGCAGAGCCAACCATGACAGAGAACAGGGAATGTCGGAGCGCAACAAAATAGTCAAGCGAAGAAAGGGTGAAAAATGACAGCGCCAGTCGAAGGAGATAGATAAGCAAGGAAAAGAGAGTTCTCTAGGTGATTTTGGGAGAGAACAAATTGGGTTTTGTATGATTATATGGAGCTCTACGGAGCCAGGGATGTAATGTGTTGTTTATGTTGAACTCTGCAAAGTCTGATATGAATTGTATTTATCATACAATATAATATATTGAAGTTGTTTTGTGGACCCAAGGATGTGTATGTTGAATAGTTCTTATACATGATGTATGATTAGTGATTTCAATTTTTTTTTAAAGCTTTACTTAATGACTGCTAAATGGTAGTTTATTTTTTGATTAATATGCAATGAGCATGTTCTGCATAACTGTAATGTCTGGATAGTTGTTAGCAGTTTATTTTTCATAATATGGTTCTATCTCTTTTATCTTAGTAAGGTCACGACATGCCTTGGGTGAGATTCCTTGCTGTCCTTGAGCGGGGTGAAATTTTTGGCGTTTTCCTAGACTACAACAGAATCTTGTTGGCCCTGAGCCTAAAATTGGGTCTTGCCTAGAATTCACCTTTTTCGCCAACAAATGGTTCCGTTTCCGGGACCTAAAAAATTGCTAGAGAGCTAGATCATGGTATCAAATATCTACGAAAGGGAATTAAGTAGTTGGTGGGATAATCATGTAGATCAGTTCATATCGCAATAGGCTAAGCTACGACATCAAAATGGAAGGACTATTAAGGATCAAGTTCTTTTTTCTGAATCGGTGAGTGATTTGTACGAGATTTTTGGGGAAATTTTCCCAAGGAGCTCTATAACTGGTTGCGAAGACTCCAGATCAAAGCAATTCCCTGAGGATTACATCGATCCCATCACCGTTGGATGCATACAAATTTGATGAAATTGCATAGAATGGATATAGAGTTAACCCAAGATGTAGATTTCTAGATTAAGACCACTTTGGAGGGATAAATTGTGTAGTTTGAAATTGAATGTTATCAGTCTTTTACTAAAGAAGAAGATATATTTAAATCTGGGTTGCGGGGAAATTTGTTGAATGAAATTCAGTTGTGGATTAAGGCTTTAACGGTGGATGAGGGACTAATGCCTTTCCAAGACCCTGTGATGGAAGCCTAAACCTATAGTATTGGGGGAAGGGCCTGAAGAAGAGATGCTACGAAAAAGGGAAAAATGAGAATAGGGATATGGACGCCGGGACCTCTAGTAGGTCAAGAGAGTTAAGAGCACATCACAGGGCACAAATCATTGAGAAGTGGTGGGAAAGGGCAATACAGGAGTTTGAAAATAAGAATAGGAGAATACAACAAAGAGAAGAGGCGTCGAAGATGACAGGGAGGATAGAAGATGAAGTAGGACTCAAAGGAAGACCATCTCAAAGAGAGAAGGGAAGAAGGTCCAATGAAGAGGAAGACACACACCCTCAAGATGAGTCCGATGTTGAGTTGCATGTTGCGATGGAACAACTATTTTGAGAGAGGTTGGCAACCATAACACAAAGTAATCCTATTCCCCAAGTTTAAAGTAGCACTTTTCCTAACCTTACCCTGGTACTTTACCACCCGCCTGATAAGTTTTTTATAAAGTTGCAAAAGTCAAGTTAGTTGCATAGTGTTCCATCTACAATACAGGTAACCGCTAGCAGTAGTACTAGCAATGGAATTTTGGAACCAGGAAGTAGAGGATTTATATTAGTTCTTCCCACACAAGTAGAAATGCAGGATCATTTATCCGATACCCGGAATTTTCTAGAAAGGGTAATGATGATGTAGAGCGACATTGGTATCTGTGTGAAGCGATTTGGAGGGCTCGTCGAACACCAGATGTAGTTAAATTAATTGAATTCCAAACTGCACTTAGGGAAAGAGCATTGTGCTAGTTTATCAAATGGTCAGAAGTACACCAGAACCCAGCTAGATATAATGTTAAAAGAGAGTTTTTACAAGAGTTCAAGCTCCCTCAGACTAATCAACAAGGATTGTCCTAATTATGGGAGATCAAATAGAGAGAAGGAGAAACTGCCTGGGATTTATTGAGAAAGTTCAAAGATGAAATCAGGAAACTGAGTTACCTGATTGATCCAAATCACCAACGTGACTGGTTCATTAAAACACTCTTACCCCTTACAAGAACGCCATTGACCCAGCATAATATTGATACACTCCAAGATGCGTTAGAAAAAGCAATGAAGATAGAAGCAATAGTTGGCTATGCGTGGGAGTTTAGGGGGGAGTAGCTACCCATGATCCTTCCATATTTGGATTGCAACATCAAATATCATTTTTTATGGAAAAGCTCAAAGATATTCAGAAAGCGCGTCTAGCACGACCCAATGTGTGGTGTACGCAATGTCTGTTGGAAGGACACTTGGTTACAGAGTGCCCAGGGTTGCGGGGAACCAACGTTGGGACTTCAGTGGCAGGAGTGCAAGGAACGCTTCCAGTGGGAGAAGTTGCGCAAGTGAATACTCAAGGACTATACCAGGCACAACCCCATTTCCCGGGTTTTCCTAACCAGCAGACTCCAAAGTCAAAAAAATACTATGGAATGTGCAAAGGAATTAGTCATCCTCAACGTTTATACCTGATATTACAAAAGTACTAAAATGTACCAAATAATGTCTATTGTGAATTATGTGCTTCAAAAACTCATCATACAGATCAATGCAGAGTCTTGGATGCATCAACAGACCGACTAGATATATCATCCTATAGAGTAAATGAAACTCTGAGAGGACGAGGAGGATTAGGAATGCGAGGAGGAAGGACTGGAGGAAGAGGACCCTTGAGATGTTACAATTGTGATCAAGAAGGCCATGTAGCGAGAGAATGCTCGCTACCAAGACGACCATGGTGTTCCTAATGTAGAGTGAAATTTGAATGCACATGCCACAGAGGATTGTCCATAACTAATTAAAAGGTGGGAAGAGAGGACTAGGAAATGAGGAGCCAATTTGGTCAATGCAGAGCCAAGATTAGTCGAGGCACAACCTCTACCATGTGTGGCCATAATAACCCGAGGAGGGAAGAAAACCGGAGAGGATGCAAGAGAGATGGAGCCAGTAAAACTAATCAAACCAACATCACCAAAGAAGTTATTTAATTCGGAGAAACAAAAACAGTACTTTAAGGAAGCAGTGGAAAAATTCTTGAAGTTGGAGAGTCACAAGGATATGCAACTAATGCAACCAGCTAGGGAAGGTGGAAAAACTGCTACAACAGGAACACCCATAAAAGAATGGTTCCAGTTGTTTTTTAATATTGTAAATGATGGACAGATGCTAGAGTAGTTAAAAAAATTTTGAAAGCAGTAGTAGAAGGAGGAATAGGGCACGAGGACCCAATTAACACTAACCTTCTAGAAAGGTATGTGAGGAGAGTAAAAATAAAGAAAAGAACAACGTGAAAGGAATTTTGCATAAATGTTCAAGTTGTAGGATTTTAGATAAGAAACACAATGCTGGATCTAGGATCAAACGTGAACATATTACCTAGAAAAACATGGGAAGCATTAGGCAAGCCAAAGTGGCATATTCCCCTATACAGCTAAGGATGGTGAACCAATATTGCATTTTGTCGGTAGGAAGGCTAGAAGAGGTTGAAGTAGATGTCACCAGAGTAAAAGACTTACACTTATTTTGAATTAATCGACATCATGGGAGATAAGGACCCATATCCATATCTGTTGGGGATATAATGGGCATTTGAAAATAATTCAGTTATTGATTTGAAGAAGGAGCTGATGATATTCAAAGATGGTGAAGTCAAAGTGGTCTAACCATCCATAGCAAGGACCCCGATATACAGAGATCGTCAGGGCCAGGGAAGATGCAGAACCTATCAACCAACTTTATCATATGACAACAGGTAAAAGAGAAGATTACATCAACCCTATAGTAGGAGGAACATTAAGTTAGCAAAGTTTTCAAAGTTTCGATGTAGGATCAAAAGTTGCATGGGATGATTGGCATCAAGGAGGATACGAGGTCAATACCATAAGATGTGCTGATGTTCGCAGAGTTAACTAGATCGATACAGAGGTAAGCAGTTACCCCACCCTTACTAATATTAAAACTATGAATACTTTCATTAAAAAAATTGAAGATAACATACCAGAGGAGCACAAGGTTCCTCTCATGGATATAGATTTGAAATCTACTTCAGCAAGGTGGTGGGTAAATCACCACAACTCTCTTTATAGTTGGGAACAGGTAGCAAAGGCATTGAAAACGAGATTCCAAGCATCTTCGGGACTGCAACTAGAAGAGAAGTACAGAGGAGTTTTGGATCCCCAAGTACATATAAAAAGCTGTGAATACAAGTGGGAAATGGAGAATTACCTAAAATCCTTGTGGGTGCATAATTTTGTACATTCATTGAATATAATCTCGTAATATTGGTACCTGACAGAGGAAACTAAGAGACAAACAGGTAGCTGGGAGACAGTAGCGGAAATATTTCCACTACGTTTCTCTTTCAAAGGCGAAAATGAAAAGGTTACGAAAACCTTGCAGGCAATCAAAGGGATTATGTTTTGTTTAGAATTTGCAGAATTTGAATAAACACTTGCATCAAGACAGATACCCGAGTCTAGCTATCAAGAAGCACTAGCATGTGGAAAAGTAGACCAGGAAATAGATGATGATGATTTAGAAATCTCATACACTTGTCATTTGAAGAAAAGGAAGGAGAATTCAAAATATAGGAGGAACCTACCATACAAGGACTACACCTGTTACCCCTAAGGAAAAAGAAACAAAATATTGGTAGTCAATAAAAGCCCAAGATATCGTCTATAGGGGAATATTGGGAATGAAGAGACTACAAAGGAAATTTTTTATTTTCTAAAGGAATATGAAGATCTATTCCCGTCTTCCATAGCATAACTAAAAGGTATCAAGGGAGATTTGGGGGAGATGCGGATAATGTTGAAACTAGATGCCAAACCAATAAAGCACAGACCCTATCGCTTGAACCCAAGGGTGAAAGAGAAAGTCAAAGAAAAAATAGACAAGATGCTAAATGCGGGATTGATTTTCCCAGTTGAAGAGGCAGAATGGATTAGTCCAATAGTGATCCAGAACAAAAAGGAGAAATCAAAAATCAGGGTATGTGTAGACTACAAAAATCTATATAATGCATGTGTCAACGATCCTTTCCCAACACCATTTAGTGATGAAGTTCTGGATAATGTGGCTAGAAATGAAGCATACTCATTCACATACGAATTCTCTGGTTATCATCAAGTCTGAATATCAGAGGATGACAAAAGAAAAACCATGTTCACTAATGAATGGGGATCATATGCTTATCACATAATTGCCTTTGGGTTAAATAATGCACCAGCGGTATCTTCAAGAATAGTGATAGCAACTTTCAAAGAGTATATCCACAAGTTTATTAAAGTGTACATGGATGACTGGACAATATACAATTTGTTGAAGAACTGTGCAAGCCTCCTTTGGATAATGTTTGACCACTGTAGACATATTCAAATCTCACTAAACCTAAAGAAATGCATATTTGCAGTACCATTTAGAACATTTCTTGGCCATGTGATCTGTAAACAAGGAGTATGTGTGGACCCCGCCAAGGTGGCGGTAATTGTCAATGTGGACACCCTAGAGAATGTTAAATAATTGAGATCATTACTGTGATACACAAGGTATTACAGAAGGTCTATCCGCAACTATGCTCGAATCATAGGACCGCTGGAAAAAATGTTGCAGAAGACATAACTATTTATATGGAATGAAGAATGCAGCAAGGCGTTGGACACTCTAAAAGAAAAATTAACAAGTGCACCTATTCTAACTCATCCTAACTCAGATAAATAGCTCCATGTGCATATTGATGCTTCAAGCATTGCTTTGGGGGTCGTGCTAGCGCAACAAGGAGAAACCAACAAAGACCACCCGGTTTATTTTGCAAGCAGGAAGTTGTTGACAATAGAAAATAATTATACAACAACTGAAAGAGAAGCTTTGGAAATGGTCTACTCTCTACAAAACTTTCGCCACTATTTACTTAGAGGTACATTTAATTTTTTTACATATCACTTTGCATTGAAGTATTTAGTAAATAAAACCTGTTCTAGAAGGCAGAATTTGCAGGTGGCTTCTACTACTCCAAGAGTTTACCTTTGAAGTAAAAATGAAACCAGGGAGACTAAACATGGGACCTAATCATCTATCAAGATTCGAAAATGGGGAAAATGGAGGACCACTTGATGACCAGCGGCCAGATGCAAACCTCTTCTAGATAGAGTCTGTCCCATATTATCTAGAGAAAATAGCAACATACCTTGCTACAGGACAGTGCCCATAAGAATATACAACCACTCATAGAAGACATTTATTCATTAAAGTAGTTTATTACGAACACATAGCGGGTCAATTATACAAAATGGGTATGGATTAACTACTACGAAGATGTGCATTACACCACGAAAGAAAATATATCCTATGGGAATGCCACAATGGAGTTACAAGAGGACATGTAGGAGTAAAGCCTACCGCAGTAAAAATATTACAGGCAAGGCTATGGTGCCATACAATGCACATAGATACCAAAGAGTATGTGAAGAAATGTGATGTGTGTCAAAGAACAAGGAAGCCTTCACACTGTGACGAACTACCCTTACAGCCTGTAAGAGAATTCAGGTATTTGATAAATGGGTCGTCGACTTTTTAGGACCCATTAAACCAGTTGCACACCATTCACAAGCCAGATACATAATCACCGCAACTGAATACCTAACTAGGTGGGCAGAGGGGGCACCAATGAAGGATTGTACAACAGACACAGTAGCCAAGTTTATCTTTGAAAAAATTATTACCATATTTGGGTTTCCAAGGAGCCTAACAAGTTATCAAGGCACCCACTTTATTAACGCCATAGTCAAATCATTACTGGAAAACTTCATGATACAGCATTATAAGAGCAGTCTGTATCACCTGCAGGAAAACGGAATTTTTGAAGCTTTCAACAAAATCTTAGAGAAAGGCTTAACTAATATCTGCAATGGAAATCGGGACGATTGGGACGAAAGAATACCAGCCACGTTATGTGTGTACAAGACTACTGTAAAATGATTACACAGTTAGATGTCATTTCAGCTTTTGTATGGGAAAGAAGTAGTGGTTCCAGCTAAATTTATTGTCCCTGGCCTATTAATTGCTGCAATAACACAAATTATCGAATCAGAATCCATCTCAACATCCCTTCATGAATTGCAGGAATTAGAGGAAGCAAGATCTTTTTTAGATTTTCATCAATCAGTGGATAAATAGAGACAAAAAACCTGGCACGACCACCACATCAAAAGAAAGACATTCAGGATTGGCAACAAAGTACTACTATATGACAACAAGTTCCAGAAATTTCTAGGGAAACTTCAAATGCATTGGATGGGACCATTCTAAGTCATAGAGATTCGTGACTCGAGAGAAATGAAACTAGCGCAACTGGATGGAGAAATACTACCAGGTTGGGTGAATGACGCATGCCTAAAACCCTACCATGAATGAATAGAAAAAAAAAAAATTTCAATAACTCTCACACCTGATAGAAGTCAGTAGGTTAGAAGTCAATAACTTTTTCGCAACTGAGATAAGTTAGTAGGTTAGAAGTCAATAATTCTCTCGCAACCAAGATGAGTTAGTAGGTTAATAATTCAATCAGTTTAAACAAAACAAGTCAATTACTGCTAATAAGATAGAAGCCTCGATAAAATAAGGTATATTTCATGAACACTCAACAACCACATTGTTGCGGCATGGGGACCATACCACAACCAATTTTGGTCGGGGGGGGAGGGTTGTAGTAACTATACGACCAAGCATGTCAACCATCACTTAGTCATAATTACCTATCATATAGGTGTCAGTCTGTAGTGTCAGCCAAAAATTTGAAAATATTTTCCGTAATTGGAAACACCATTCTGTAATAAAGTTTCCACATCATGTAAAAATAATTAGCCATCACATCTACTCAAATTTTGAATCCACCATCAGCAGATTCAGAGTCCACCTCATCTGAGTAACTAACCGCACGATTATAGCCACGGGGGCACCAAGGAAAAATTAATTAGTTATTAAGTCGCATCAACACCCTTCATGCCAACATTCCTACTTAAATTATAGGGAGAAAGGAAAAATGAGAGTGTCAAAGAATTGTGAATTGAAAGAAGGATAAACTGCTATAACGGTCAGCTAGAAGATATTAGTAAGAGTTCAAAGGCGTAGACCGAAAACACTACTAGTGTACTGTAGGAGAAGAGAGATGACGAAGGCAATGGTTTCAGTAATTGAACTAGAACTGGATGGGAGAATTCAAAAGTTAGAGCCACTGATAGGTAGGCATGACAATGCAACCTTGATAGATACAAACTTTACAGACTCTTTCCAATTTCCAGCTTTAAAGAGGAAAGTATATATTGTAAACTACGTGAGGGAGAGTGGTAGTGAAGTGGAAAGAGTCCACCTAGATTTCAAAGGTATCAAGAGGTCTACGATCCTGCATTTTAGAATTTTACCGGTGTTCGGCACAACAAGAGTGGCGATGCAATGCACAAAGCTCCTTATCAGCATAACTAATAACATGTCGCTTTGGCTCGGAAGAGAAATTCCAATTCATGCAGAGGATATCCACAAAATTACTGGGTTATCAGCAGCAGGAAATTATGTATTGACTAATTTTCAGAATACTTCCAAAAGAGCGAAGAAGATATGAGAATTTTACTATTATGGGAAATATGAGACCAGAAGAGGAGGAAAGGGGGAAAAAATAGACCTTATCAATTTCCCCAATGTGAAGTTCACGTGTTATTTGATAGAAGGAAAGATGATGAGGCACTACACCAAGGGGGAGTGTACTTTGGATACCATCTCAGTTGCGAAGCATTGTATACAGGGAGCGCAGCTCAATTGGTGTGTGTTCCTACTACAAGAGCTCTTTGAATCTTGTGAGGACAAATTTAAGAGAGCCACTAGATTCATATACGACTACTTAATCATGGCTTTGGCTATTTCAAAGTGGAGTCCACCAGGGAAGCAACCTATTGCGAATATAAGTGAAGATAAACCAATGTCTCTCAGATACATGCCATGGAGGGTCTCAGGGGGCCCTAACACTAAAGAAATAAATGAAGAAGCATTAACATAGTGGTACAGACTGATGTTCGATGTTTTCCAAGCACAACAAAGAATTCCTAGAACTCTGTTAGATAAGTACTCTCATCAATTATGGTTCATAATTTTGCACGAAAATATGTGGATTAGACCCGACTATGTTGCAGTAGACACTTTCCATAATAAACCCATGATATTCCAACTAAAAAAGGATGATTTATGCACAGAAGTTTCTTCTTAGCCAGGAGTGGCAGGAGAAATTAGAGAAGGGGAGCGCAAGTTCCTTCGACGCTATGCTTCCACACCCTCTACTAGGAGAAACACCAGCAGAAACAACTCACAGGGTATCACAGTTGCAAATCTAGCTGTTGATTAAGGGGCCGGACACACAAGTACAAGCTTTCAATAAGGTCATGGTAAGTATCAGAGAAAAATCTACTACATTTCCAATATTTAGTGAATTTCAAACACGTAATGTATGGTCGCCATCATTGATAACCCTAGTCCTCACTGCTCTCTCTTCCACCACCTTCCATCCAAATTCGCAGCCAACCATTGCCCCATTTCACAAGAACAAGGCGACCAAACCACCCATCCCGGGGCCTAAGGGAAAGAGATCTAGAATTCTAGGATCAGACCAGGTGGTAGACTTAACAGAGTAGGATCCTATGCAACTAATAGTCACAGGAATCCTGATCATAGAGGAACCATAAATAGGTACTCAAACTTCCCCCGTCATACCACAACCCAACCCTTCATCATCAAAAAGCGCACCATCCTCCTCATCACCAAATACTCAACATTCATCACCACATACTTCTAATGCTTCCAAAGATCAATTAACCCACACTGCATCCACTTCTTCCACCATTTCTGATGCAATACCTACATGCACGGTAATGGCTATCGATACTGAGGCTGAAATTAACTTGGGTACGATATAACTAACTGAGGTTAACTCATCCACGATAAAACCGGGGACCTTTTTAAATTTACTCATTCATACTAATCTACACATTCCTAAAAGTACTCCCATCGAGGCTTCTCTCAATCCATTTCAACAATTGATGTTAGCATTACAGCCATTCCTACCCACTCACTTACCATCTACTAGTTTTCATATTCCTGAACCTCAAACCGTCCCACTGAGTCAACCTAACTCTCCAAAAGGTTAATCTGAGTGTTCCATTGCCAATGGGCAACTACTCAGAGAGAGAAATCCGAGCCGTGAGATGACGAGTTGTGGAGATCTTCAGAGTTGGGGACCCAACCAACTTTTTAGTTTCATACAGGCAGCAGCTCGACAAGTAGAGTCTCTTCACAATTACCTCCTCCTGAGGTAGGAGCAGCAACATCAATAGATTATAACGCTCACTGATTAGCATAATCAATTACAAGAGGAAAGAGACAACCTTCAGCAACAAATTGACCAAATCACTGAGAATTTCCAGGATATGTGGCTAACCATTACTAGTGTTGTTGAAGTCACACCCTCTAATATGTGGGCTTTCCCAGTAGTTGAATGCTCAATGTGTATTAAGACAACTTACCAGTGTAGTTGAATGCTCAATGCATATGAGCAGATGAGCCAACTCAAGGAGACTCTCGGGAGCATAGTTACAAAAGCTTACACTTTACTCGAGCAAATCCATGAATGCTCGAATTCACTAATGATGAAGGTGCAACCGGTTTAAGAAAAGTTACAAAAGCTCTTCATCGAAATTAAAGGAATGCCTAATCTAGCCAGCCACAGGCAACTATACGATCAGGCCGAGGCTCTCTAGCTACAAATGCAAGCAATTGAAGATAACTCAATAAAGACAAAACAACTCCTTCGGGATCTCATGTAGCTGGTTAAGCATAAAGCGAAAACAATACATTAGTTAGTTTCCGAAGTGGATCCCAAGTTCAGTGTAGTGCTTACTAACCTACCACAACCAATTGACACCACTCACGTTAATAGAGTGATAAGAGAAACATAACCATTGATGAAAACATGGCAAGAGGCAATCAATGACTTCATGGAGTTCAGAATAGAAGCCATGCAAAAGGTTCTGGAGTTGGGACCTTTGGTAGAAGATGGGTAACCAAAGAATATGGAGCAAGAAAAGGAGGTAGTTGAACAATACCGGCCTAAGACAACAGTCGATGGTCAGCTAGGCACCGCAAAAATGGGAGAAAATTAACTCGGGACAAGTCAATAGCTTGTGGTTGGGGCCTATTAGGGCCTTTGTTTTGGGTAAACAATTTTTGAGTTACAGATGGCTAGGTGCCTGAAGATCGAGTGGCAGAGAATCGTTACGAAAGGAAGGGAGCCATTGCAGGTTGCAGAGAAGGAGCAGACATGTGGCGAAGTATAAACAAGCAGCATCACAGATGGCAAGGACAGGTGACAACGAACAAGCATAAAGACTCCTAGAGGTAGAGCCAACCACGAAAGAGAACAGGGAATGCCGAAGCGCAGTAAAACAACTGAGCAAAGAAAGGGTGAAGACTGATAGTGCCAGTTGGAGGAGATAAATAAGCAAGGAAAAGAAAGTTCACTCAGTGATTTTGGGAGAGAATAGGTTGGGTTTTCTATGATCATATGGAGCTCTATGAAGCTAGGGATGTAATGTGTTGTTTATGTTGAACTTTGCAGAGTTTGATATGCATTGTGTTTATCATACGATATAATAGATTGAAGTTGTTTTATGGACCCAAGGATGTATATGTTGAATAGTTTTTATATGTGATGTATGACCGATGATTTCAATTATTTTTTTATAGCTTTACTTAATGACGGTTAAATGGTAGTTTATTTCCTGATTAATATGCAATGGGTGTCTTCTGCATAATTGTAATGTCTAGATAGTTGTTAATAATTTCTCTTCAGTAATATGGTTCTAGCTCTTTTATCATAGTAAGGTCACAACACGCCTCGGGTGAGACTCCTTGCTCTCCTTTAGCAGGGTGAAAATGCCGACATTGTCCTAGACTACAACGGAATCTTGTTGGCCCTGAGCCTGAACTTGGGTCTTGCCCAGAAGTCACCCTTTTTCGCCAACAACTTCAACTTGTAATATTTCCCAATGATGTCATATCATTGCTCGCAAACTTGTATCTATTTTCTTCAAAATCTATTTAGAGATTGAGATCTGAAATGGTTTCATTCTCCTTCTTGGACCTGTGCAACTTCCCATACTTAGGATCCCTTCCATAATTTTTTTTTGAACATTTCCATCCCTTTCTCTTGGTTTCATCTTCCAATTTTTTGGTTTCTATTTTATTTATTGTACTGCCTTCTTCTTTCAATACCAATCTTGTTCACCTATCTTTTCACTCTAAATAATTTACATTTCCTCTTCCTTGGTTGTCATTTCTCACAACATCATCATTATTATTACTATTATTATTATTTCGTTTTCTTTTCTTCATCACCAAATTTTATTATATTTAAAAAATTAAAGATTTACCCCTCAATAGGGAAAATTTTAGGGGCCAATATTCGTAGGTGCGCTATTTTTCCATTTTTTTTTCAAAAAAAATGATTCATCAATTTCCATTTTTTCTAGAAATGATTCGCCCATATTTATAATATAAAATTATTTTACCCTAAAATTCGCTAAAAAATTATATAGAGTAATATAAAATCATTATAAATCTAAATATTTTTACAAAAATATTTCCAAATATTTTACAATTTGCATATTAAGGACTGGGAAGATTTGCCAAAGTTTCTAAACTTAAAGGTAAACATCCATCCTTAAAAATTTTCTTGCCCCTAAACTTCTATTGTGATCTCATTGTTATACTTATTCTTTTTCTCTTTATTTAACTTGATTCTCTTCTTCCTAATCTCATCTTTACCTTAAATTTTATGTTACAGTTTTCATTAACCACTTTTACTCTCATTAACATTTTGTTATTTCTTTAAAGTAAACCATTTGTCCAATGTGTAATGCATATATATATATATATATATATATATATATATATATATATATAAGATAAGATAAGATAAGAAAACAAGTACTATAACTTTAAAAACCTAAAACTATATAAAATAAATAAATAAACTTATACCACTTTAACAAAGTAATCATTCTCCCTTAATATTTTTTAACAAATTCTATTATTATCATTTTCTTTTATATCATTACATCTTATTTATTGATTAATTAAAATAAAATAAAGAATTATATACATATGAATACAACTACTTACATAATATAAATACAAATTGACTACCACACTAATATACAAATTTAATGCCACGTTAAAAATAAGTTTTGTAAAGATTTTTTTATTTTTTTTTTGTGAATTTAGTAGGACCTTTCTATTTTCTATTTATATTTGCAAAGCATGTTACAAAATTATAAATTCAGTCTATGGCCTCAACCTGCCCGTAGGAAACCAGGTCTGTTGGCCATCTTAGTGCATGAAAAGCAAACCAAAATTGGAATAATTTCATCTATCTATGTCCATCATGATCTATCTGTTCTAGTTCATACTTTTCTACATGCTGAAAATAAAAACTGAGTTCATACAAAATTGTAAATTTCATAAAACAACATTTTAAAAGGAGCCACTAGGTATCTGAAGAAGAGACTGGAGCAGGGCATTTTACTATAGACCCTGGCATGTCCACTTGCTGGAGTTGCTGGAGCTGCTTTTCCATACGACCCACGCGATTATCAAGTCTGCTAATGTAATCGGCTGCCTGATACTGGGTGATTTTAATATGATGAAGCTAGTTTTGCATATCTTGTAGCATGTCCTTGAGGTTGTTTTCTATCTTTGGCTGGTCTTTATTTGTAAAGATTTTCTTAACACACATGCATGAATCTTATAATTTTTTCTTTTTAATATGTTGAATCAGTATGTCATTGGAGTTGGGCGACTTTGTAACAACATAGCGTCCCTCGACCCCTATGGAACCTTAAATGCAATATATACAACATGGCTCTTGAAATTGTGTAAGATTCCTTTCGTGATGTTATCATGCAAAAAGAAATTATCTAGTGTATGTTTGTCACTTTCAATGCAACATAATAAAGGTCATATTTTATATTGAGGACACGGGTGTAGGTTATTGATACCCGTGTAAAGCGAAAATTAGGCGTAAAATGATGTTTATTTTTTATTTTTATTTTTATTTTTTTTAAATTAATAATGTGACAAAAGGGTTGCGAGATAAATGGTTGGATATTTCCTCATTGTCTTGTTCTCGTTTCTAAAACCATTTTAGTGACTTACATACTCTAGAGTACTCATTTAAGTAAATATCAAAGTTTTTTCACATTTTTTATGCAATGTGTTACATAATGTTATGGTAATTGGCAAAGGGATTTAATTGAATGAATTAGTGGCACTATCACATGCTTTGGTATAGAGATAAGGGATAAAAGATGGTTTAGATAGTCATTGTGTGATAATTGATATTTAATTGAAGGAGGAGTGAGGACGACAATATATTAATGTGCAAGGTGATGAGGTGATGGTTTGATGAGCACAATTTACATGCAATTTGAGTTTGCATTTACATTTGGTGGTTTTGGAATACAAAGTTACTTTTAGGATGGTCCTTTTCCTCCATCCTGTGTGACAACCAAATCTTTGATCACTTAGATAGGTTTCCCTGGAAAGCTATTATGGCATGTATATATGTGGGGAAAAATAATCATAGATCTCTAAAAGAGTTGATTCCACGAAGCCTCGAGACCATGTGTGTTCAACAAGATTTAATCTGATGATGCTGTGATATTATTATTTTTTGATACAAATGGATTTGTTCTTGTTTTTGAAGGTTTTGACGAGAGGTTTAGTGTTGAAAATCCCCATGGCCTCCAAAACCATTAGAGTAGGCATTCATTCTTCAATATTTCCTTATTTTTGCAAAATCAAATTCGATAATTTCCTGGTCCAAATAGCAATGATTCCTCTTATTTCTATCAACACTCCTACCCTTGATGTCCAAAACTTTGTGGTGAGCTTTCATTTGAAGCATCCAGAGTTGTTGAAGCTTTCCAAGAATTCTTGCCTCGAGGTTTTGAATCCGTAGCTAGAGATTATGGTTTACACGGTCCACTAGGGTTCAAACTATGGTTTGAAATTGGGATAGGCAATGGGTAAATTAATAGTTCCTTCGGACCTGGAAGGAGCCCACGAGATGTTTTTCGTGTTCCATAGCAAGTAGGTGTCTATTTGGAAAAACCCGGTTGAAGATTCGAAAGAAAGTCATCAACTTATTTTGAACGTCTAGGCAGGGTCCAACCCAAGGTTCTTTTTCCAGTTTGATGATGACATGAGTACATTCCACGGGTCCTGCATATTCAGGGCAATATCCGTCAACCAAATTTCAACTACAAGTTTAGTTGCAACACGGATTCCAAATCATTGTTTTTTCTTTGACTCTTAGATATCACCTCATTTATTCATTCATATATTTTTCATTCGTTTTGGTTAAAAATAAACACTACGAAACTACATTTTGGGACTAACACTCGATCTCATCCCTTCAAAACTATATCATCATAGTAGGATAGACAATTATGCTAATGAAACCCTAGTCGATGTTTCACTCTAATTTCACTCCATCAACTTCACCAGTGAAATCAGAATCAATGAATGAATTAAACCAACTATCTTCCTATTAAAACGTATCCCATACGTTGGGGTAGACCACAACTAGAATGGAACCATTATGAATGGCTTAACATAGTAGTCATTAACCTTAGCAGTGGATCATTGTCCACCTCAAAAGCAAGTCAAAATCGGCATGTTGTGATTTCCCTTTAAAATTCACAACTTCCAGGTGGGGCCTATGACATACAGATTGAAGCCTTGGTGGACGACCTACCACTCCATAAACATAATGATGAAAAAATACCCTATTGGCAATGGTCTATATTTCACTTTTTATTTGCCAAGAAAATATTGGTTCAATTCCATTCACATTTTGACTAGGTTCTCTTTATTCCTACGTTTTTTGTAGAGCTTTTCCAGCTGCTCTAAATTATAGATTCACATGGATGTTGCAAACTGTCATTCCGTTAAATAGATAAATGTGGGATTCTGATAAATCAAAGCCTTCTATTTCCATTGGTTAGATATAAAATATTAAGGAAAAAATAAAAGAATAGCAAAATGCAAAAGTTGGATGACGGGAGTCTTTTATTTTTGCAATTTGGATATTAAAATTAAATAGAGTTTTGTATAATTCAAGTTGTTATACTTGTATAATTTGAGTTATTAAATTTGTATAATTTGAGATACATGGAACACCATAAGAAAAATATATAATTTTGTTTTGAGGACAAAATGTATTATTTCATTTTAAAAATAATTAATGCAATTTATAAAGTTTGTTATTATGTAAATGTGCATTTTTAGACTTGACTATATTATCTATTTGATGTTTTCATAATGTGATATATTCTACCAACCATCTAATTTTAAGGATTTAATTTATTTAATAAAAATAAATGTGATTGAAAATAAAATGTAGAGATAATATATTGTTTTCAATCGAAATGTATTCTTTTAAGCTTTTGGTTATGGAAGGGCAACATGAATATATGCCCTTCTATTTGAAATTTTTACCAACCCTTCAAATTTGATCAGTGACCGTGACCCCCTAGTCCTTTGAATCAAAAGCACAACACATCACAACCAACACAACATTGTAGAAATCACAACTTGATTTTTTCTCACAAGATTTAGATTTTCTTTCTCTGCAAGCAGTTTTTGTGATTAAAAACATTTTAATTATAGCCTAGTATTTGAGTTTGCAAAATATTTCCGTTAGGATTTTATGAAAGAAAGTAAGGGTTTGATTTTAAGATTGTATTTTCCAGCCATATTTTGACTCCATTAATGGTAATTCCAAGGATCGCAACAATTAACATAAAGTGGATATAAATCGCATCTTTGCAGAGGGTATGTTTGCGAAGGTGGTGACTATTTTTTTTTTTCCCCTCACAACACCCTTAGGTAGTGGCTTTGTGCAAAAAAATTGCTTCCAATAGCAGAAGAGTGGAGTTTCAACAACAACCAACTCATGAATGGCCTTAGTTCTAATTTTTGTGTGATTTGTGAATTAAAAGAGGGAAATAATAGAAGAATTGAGTCAGAAGACTCTTGAAGCTTTTCTCTCCTACCGTCATGGATCTCTTCTTCCAATTTTGTAGTTTTACAGATTACAAGGTTGTTTATGGGAATCAAAATTTCAGTTCTTGCTTGAAATGTTTATAGAAAGGTAGACATAACAAGGAAACATAGTTGGGGTTGTAATAATATTTCTCACCACTTTGTTTTATGTTTGGCTATTCGATGAGTTATTTATGATTTAACTCAATCTTCAATGTCCCTCTTGAATATGGGGTTACAAAAATACTTTATTTTCAAAGGTTGTGGAATTAAATCCGATATCACCATCACACTCAACTTGTTGAGAGCTTTTTGGTGATATAATTTTCATCTCAATCCCATTCCTTGATTGAGAGTGATATCCAACATAAGTTAGACCTATTGCCACATGGCATTTAGGTAATCCCACGTGGCTCTTCCATGTCCTTGCAAGGAATCACGTCAACCCATGTTTCCCTGTGCGGGGCCCATGTGTGAGGTATTTCCTCGGTGCAATATTCCATAGTGTTTCCACCAACCAAGAAAACTAGGCGGTTTATTAGCTAAGAAATATATGATTTTGGACCCCTCCTCCCATTAACTCTCGGTAGACAAGCTGGAGCCCTAGGATGATCAGGGACCATTGATCGGTCCCACACCCCGGTCATAGTACTTGAAAATAACGCACCATATAACGAGGAACCCATGGTGGGAAACCCCATGTTGGAACCACTCCCCACCCCATCGTCGTTAAATCTTGGCATAACGAGTGGTTCAGGATCAATGTAAACCATTGATCTAAGCACCTCGTGATTGCACCATCTAGATACTCGCATCAATTAATAAAGGTCACCCCAACATGGGGTCAGGAATATTTGACAAATATCCTCTCCATTGGTGAAAATGGGCAGGAATATGTCCATCTTTTGGGTTCATCTAGAGACGTAACTTCCCACCACCGTCGCCACCATCGAAATTTTATGTTTTACAATTGGATGGTGGCAACAAAGTGATGACTTCTTCTTGACCTATGTGGCATTACCACATTGGAATAACATGGGGTCCACATCCTCATTTATTTTATACATGGCCCCCACATGGTATTTACCAGGACCCCGTGGTCTTTCCATGTCAACATAAGGCACAAGTTCCACCATGGCCTCCTCCACTGGATTTGTATCGGATTTATGTTATATCCATCTCTAGATCAATTCAAGTGTTCACATCATTGTCTATCGTTGAAATTCTCTGGAACTCTAGACCCCTGAATTTTACTTAGTTACAAAAGGAAATTTTGGTTTAATGGATATTTCAGGCACCATAAGGGTGTGCATTTCTTTCCAACCCTAGATCTTGGGTTCCTTGGATGCTATGCACAAATCACAAAATCCAATCTTAACCCTATATGGGACCTATATAATATGGAAATACCCTAATCCACATTCGGATCCCCTGGAACTTGGATGCAATCTTGAATTCACGAGAAAATATGGTTCTCACATAAATAAGTTGCTAATGTTGGGTTCCACCCCCGATGTCCAGTTATAAATTGTGCTTACCACTAAATCTTGTCCAAACTAAATCCAGAATATTTCCAATGAGTTCATGCCTTGTCTATGTGAATGCCAAGATGACCAGAAGCATCCAAGACTGATATGGGAAATCCACCCCCTTGAGTATCCAGATACAAATAATACTTGAGGAAAGAAGAATTATCCAACCCAAATACAAAATTCACTAAAGGGGTCAACCGGTCCTTGATGAGTTTAGGATTATAGCTAAGGCTTGTAGATAAGGTAAATCAAGGGAAATTTACTGGGATTCCCAAAGGACCAGTGCTTCTGCTGAAACACAAATTTTTTTGAGATAATATCCAAGTCCTGAGAATAGGTCATCAAATATGTTGCCTTGTGTCTAAAAAAGAGTTAAAAGGGTTCCAATGGAGCCTATTTTACCATATATCATGAGAATAGGAAAGGACTAGATCCAAAGGACAACAACACTAGTTTAGGCATTCCACCATGATTGTTTATGTATATTAGACAATTCTTCTAATGAGATACGACTTCTCAACTTCTCGTTAAGGTGACATGCAATTTACACGTTTGCAAAAGTATCCTACATGCTTGAATTTGAACAATGAATCTTAGAACATTACAACAATGCATACAAGTGTGCATACACTTTCAATATCATCTCACCATTTATAAACTAAAAATTCTCAGCAATAACTAGACCTTTATGTAACACTTTACATATGACATAGCCTATAATTTTTTAGCTCTACAATAGAGTTAACAGATCATTATAGATATTTTTAGGTCTAACATGGGCCTCCTAAGGAATAGTATAAAACAATAGTGGAAATAATAAAATAAGATTGGATTACATCATCACATTTTAGAGGGAAAAAAGAAAAAACTACTTTTCAACCTCATATTTTTAACTTGTCTCCTTACGATTTTACTAAAATTTCGAGTGGGGCTAATCGTTTGATGCATAATTTAATTCCTCATCCAAGGAGTGCCCATGTTACACGCTTTTTATGAACCCTACTACATGAAAAATGGGAAATACATGAAAAAAATGATTGCAATCACGTTTTTCATGTATCTCTCATTTTTTGTGTAGTAGGTTCCATCAAAAGTATGAAACATGGGTGCTCCTTCGATGATGAATTAAATTTTGCATCCATTGAGGGCTCTTGCTCAAAATTTGAGTAAAACCGTTGAGAGACAAGTTGAAAATAAGAGTTTAAAAAGTAGTTATTTTTATATTTTTGTTTTTTAATATTTTTACTTTTTTACTCCAAAAATGGTGAATCACCCCCCATGGTTGAAATCATCATATTGAATCCTATTGGTTCATATAAAGTTGATAGAGTTGATGTTCCCATTAATCTCAAGTATTACATTCAACACTAACAATGCCTAAGTGTTCTCTCTGAAACTCAAAAACAATTTTTTCCAATTGTTTGGTGAAGATATCTAATAGTTGATCTCTAGATCCACAAAATTGAAGCAATATGTCACTATTATTGATAAGATCATGAGTCAAGTGATAGTGAGTGTTAATGTGCTTTCTTTTCTTGTGAAACACATGGTTCTTTGACAAAGCAATTGATCAACTATTATCAGAAATGGTAGTATTTGGCTCTTTCTCAACATGTGCAAGATCTGTCAAAAGTCTTCTTAGACATATTGTATGGAATGTTGTTGTAGTAGATACTACATATTCTGCTTTTGGGGAAGATATTGAGATAATTAGTTGTTTCTTATATGCCTATGAGATTAAACTTGTGAAAAAATGAAAAGCATATCCTAAATTATTATCAACACTAGTAACAAAATCAATATTTATGAACTTTGTAAGCATGTTGTCTTTAGAACTTGTGTACCACAATCCATAATTAGTTTTACCTACAATATACCTCAAAATCGTTTTTCTAAATTTCCATTGATATTCCTTGGGAGACTACATAAATCTAGAAAGGCAACTAACGACATATATAACATTAAGTATAGTTTCAATAAGGTACATGAGACTTCCCACAAGCCTCTTATACAATGTTGAATCCACTACTATTCCATCATCCTACTTACTTAATTTTTTCCCTGTTACAATAGGTGTCTTTGCTAGTTTGCATTTGTCCATTATAAACCTCTAAAATATTTGTAGCATACATTCTCGACATATGAAAATCCCTTGAGTAGATTTATTAACTTCAATTCCCAAAAATTACTTCATAATACCAAGGTCTATTATCTCAAATGATGCTTGGCACAACCCAAATTGGTCCAATTTTGGTTAAACACTTCGCATTTCGAGGAGCGGAGTGTTTAGTACCGCGAAGTCATATCTACTGTGCAGAGTTCTAGGGACTTCAGGGAGGGTCAAAGCCCGTCATTTTGTAACAGGTATTGGGGTTTTAGTTGATTGTTTTATCGAGCCCATAGTATGTGGACCATGGTTTTGTGATGTAATGTTATATAAGGAGATGTAATGCTTTGTAGAGATAAGTAGATCATATCATCATACACATTGAGCACAAGTGTTGTATCTTTTCTGTGTTTTGGGCCTTAAGGAAAGGCTCTGCAACTGAGTGCGCAAAGTCTTTGGAAGAGTCTACAACTTAATGCACAGACCACCTGCACCTATGTCTACGGGTCGAGAAGTTGAATGTACTGAAGAGGCTCATGTTAATAAATAAGAAGATAATTTTTTGGCAATATTTTGTGTTTATGTTTATCATTATGTTTTGTTTCTATTTTTGATGTGAAGTACTGATTATATTATGATAGAGCAGTTATATTTTTCTGTAATATGCTTATGTTAAACTAAATGTGTCTAAGTAAGTAGTTGAGTTAGACCATGTAGTAATGATATGTAGGCTAAAATAATAAGTAAAATACATAAAAGTGAAGTAGAAGCCACCTCGTGTAGTCCATCAAGGTTGTAGAAACCTGGTTTGGCAACCACCCATAGCCACCTCTGGTGATACTGCGATCTACTTGCAGGTCGTTGCCGAAAGGGTTGGTGTCTACAGGTTTTGTTTGTGCGAAGTAAAAGCCAAACCTGGGTCACGCACAACGAAGCCAAAAAATGGTTATGTTGCCAAGACCAGGATATGTTTGAGGGACATGTGGATTTGGCATCCATCAAAGAAGGAAATACAAGATTGGGTGGATCAGAAATAACGAGAGTCCACAGATCCAGAAAATAGAAATCTTCAGTTGACAACTGAAGCCTGGTTGCAAAGGTATCTTTTCACAGAAAAAAAAAATGAGATTTTATTCACATCATTTGCTAATAAACTGTATGAGTGGGTTTCAAGGTTGGCTGAGAATAAGATTTTTTTTTTTAAACAATGAGCCTACTACGTGGAGCCTTGAATTGATACAACTCAAGGATACCAACAATAACAACTCAAGGGTTGTTGATTTTTGGATTGATAGTATTCTGGTAGGATTTATCAATGAGTTCGCAATACACACAATTGTATCTTAAATCGAAGATTCTTTAAGGGACTGCGAGGTAAGTATATAAATTCTTTGAAGTTGTGGATTAAAATGATTTTATGTGAAAAGGGTGTGTTATGGATGCAGTCAGATTAATGTTTAGATGAAAAGGGAATAAGTATCAACCAAGAACTTGCTCTACGTGAAGTGGAAAGCAATACAAAGTAGATCGCGAACCAAAGAAATTTATTGAGACTGGTTATAGTCCCTTGTTAGGTGAATATGAGGGTGAAGCAGAAAGAAGTATCCCCGCAACCTTGCGATATTCCCAACCCCAACCTGAAGTTGCATCGAAGTTAGAAGCTGAGAATAATCAGGGCATATTTGGGATTCCCCATCCCTCTACTTCCCTTACCCCCCATCCCCCTCCCCCTAATTCCCCTACACCCCATCCCCATCCCCCTAATGCCCCTATCCCTCCCCCTAATCCCCCGCAAGGAAACATGCTCGATGACATTAAGTTACTTGCTTTTAGAGGACTTAGATCAGAGGATCCCGAGCAGTTTTGGTTTGTAGATGATGCATTATGGAAATCAAGATATGTTACTGACGAAGATGTAAATAAGGCACAGCTCCTCATGACGTTGCGAGAAAGAGCATTGACATGGTACATGAAGTTTTCTTTGATTAATCAGGTTTCTTTATTGGAGGATATTAAGAAAGTGCTAGTATCAGAATTCAAGAAGCCAAAGTTTGAGTCTCAGTGCATTACTGAGATGAAGGAAATCAAACAGATGACTAATGAATCCATTTGGGAGTTGGATCAAAGATTCAAGGTGTTAATGGGACAAGTGAGCTTTAACATACCCCCAGAGTAGTATAAAGAATTGTTTATAGTTGCACTGCTGCTAGATATCAAGTTACACTTTACACAACAGAAAATAGAAACTCAAGATGAAGCTCTAGAAATGAAATGAAGTTGGAAGCTTCATCGGTAGGAGATACTTATGTAGGAGTATAACACATTCAAATTCAACTAGAAAACTTGACCTTGGAACTGCAAGATCTCAAGAAGACAAAAGAAGTTAGATAAGAAGTTTGGTATATAAAGTGAAAAGCAAAGGGCCATTCTAAGGAACAATTACTTGTCTTCAGATATTACTTGGATATTGGAGCACCTAATACATTAGATCTAGGATCAATCCTATGGTGTAAGATATGCAGAACTGCAGGACAACACCATCCAAAATAGTTTTATTTATTATAGAAGTATGTGCAAACCCTAAGGCATCTGTTTTGCAACTTTTGTAAATCAGTAGGACATGATGCGAAAAATTGTTGAAGTTATGACTTGATGATGGAACACATTGTTGATGCTTATAGAATGCAAGCTGAAGGATATGCACATGAGGATCAAGGACAACATGATGTATAAGGAGGTTTCCAAGAACAAAGACGAGGAGGAGGAGGATCTAGTCGAGGATCGTACCAAACCATCTATTACAACTGCAGACAAATAGGACACTACGCTAGAGATTGTTAGAATCCTACTATAACCTATAAGTACTAAAAATATTTCGATCATGTGATAGAAGAATGTCCAGTCCTTTTGGCGAAGATGCGGGAGAAAAGGAACCAACAAGCCACACAAAATCTGCAAATGATAATCGTTGAACCAAGGGAAGGTGAACCACACATCAACATCGTACCGAGGATTGGAGTTGTGACAAGAGATGATAAAGAAAAATGTAAGAAGAAAATGGAGGATACATGGATAAGAAAGACTGCCTAAAAGTCCCCTGGGTTCAACATTCATACAGAAAAAGAAATGTTCATGGAGGCAAAGCGAAGATTCATGGATCTTGGAGCTTCAAGCAAGGAAAACTTTAGGGGCTAATATTTGCAAGTGGGCTAATTTTATAAACTTTTCCCAAAAAATATATTCGCCAATTTCCATTTTTTATAAAAATAATTCGCCTAAATTTTATAGTATAAAATTATTTTACCTTAAAATTTACAAGATATTTAGAATAATATAATATAATTAGACATTTAGATATTTTTACAAAAATATCATCAAACATTTCACAATTTTTCTATTATATATTACAAAGATTCGCCAAGGTTTATAAACTTTCAAATAGATACCCATCCTTCAAAATTTTCTTGGCTTCAAAATATAAAGTGAAACTGATGCTAAAGTTAATACCAAAGAAGGACAATGCTAAATTAATTAATCATATGAAAGAACTATATCCAAGTATTTTAAGATCGTTCTTACAAACTTGTGTGAAGTTGTTGAGGAATCAGAGCACTCTCGAAGGACTCTAGGAATTGATAGACTCATGTGCTGATACATAAGTGCCACGAAGGGATCAGTGCATAGTAAAAAAATTACATCAGCATAAGAAGAGAACGGGGAAGGAAAAGAGACTAATTGTGCAGATATGATATGGATCATGTAATCCTAGATTTAGGTTTCGATGCCAACGTGTTTCCTAAGAAAAATTGGGAGTTAATGGGAAGACCAAAGTTGCAATGGTCGCCGATCCAATTGAGGATGGTCAAACAATAGAAGATCCTCCCTATGGGAAGGTTGCCTAGTGTTGTAGTAGATATTAAAGGAGTGTGTGTTACTGCAGACTTCAAGGTTATTGAAATTGTATATGATATCAATCCCTATTCGAAACTGTTTCGATTGTATTGGGCTTTCAATACTTTCGTGGTAATCAATTTGAAGAAGAGACGAATTGTGTTCAAAAAAGACAATATGAGGGTCATTGTTCCTTTAAACCCATCATAATGAGTGCACTATACATAGCTTGTTCGAGATGAATACTGTGACTCATGTGTCGACAACATCTATCAGATTATAGCTAATGAGGAATATTATATTAATCCCACTACATAAGGTAAAATAAACTTGGAACATGACAGTTCATGTACTTCAAATTCCAACAAAGAACCAGAAAATTGGTAGAACAAATTACATGAAGTATCTACAAGATGATCTATTAGAATCACAAGATCACTTCATTGCATAACTTTAGAGGTATGTAATGTTGGGTCTCCAAAATGTCTTTAAAATGACATATATTTTCACTTCATTCAAACCTCATTTCACCTTTATTACCTTCATTCCATCACTTTGTCACTATATAACATACATCTCTATCATCATATGGGTTCATAATTGTATTTTCCTAAAGTTATATTTTTCAAGTGTTTATAGTGAATTAATGATTAAAATTTATAAAAATGACATATACTTGCTAATATCTAAAAGCGGCTTGAGTTTCATGACAAGTGTAGGTCATTTGGAAGCTTCCAAGACACTCTTATGTGGCCTCCAAGGAACAATTTCGAATTCTCTTCAAGTTTGGAAGAAGATTTGGGATAGGAATCAGCCATATCTCATGGAGAAAAATCATAGATAATGGGATATGTTATGATTTTTAGGGATCTAGGGAGAGAATAGTGGATCCTCATTAATGAGGTAGCTTCTTATGTTTTCGTATAAATAGGAGATCCTTCTCCTCTCAAAGGCATGTGTAAATTTTGGAGTTATGCTCATGTTTTGAATAAAGAATTAGATTTGGCACGATACTCAAGAGTGTTCTTTCACTTTGAATTAGTTTTGGTTGCATATGGAGCTTCTTCACTTGCCATCCTCATGCATCATTGGACTGGCCACCTAAATGAGTGTGAGATTGTATCATAATTTCATTCATTTCTTTATGTTTAATTTATATTTCAATTCATTCTTTTCAATTCTTGCAAGAAGTTTAGATTTTGAATTCATGAAGTGTCCCTAGATTAGATTTCCAATTCTATGCAAGTGTGTTGTAATTTAGATTTATATTCATGCAAGTGTGTATGGTAGATTAAGATTTCAATTCTAGTAAGTGTGTTTTGAATGCTTTCCTAGATTAGATTTCTTATTTTTTGTAGATTAAATATTTCTTTCTTTCCTAGACTAGATTTTCTTTCATTAGCATAAATTTAGTTTCTTGTCGTTAGATTAAGTCTAATTTCAATCATGCAAGTATGTGTATAGATCAGCATTTCATTTCATGTAAGAATATTATATTAATTTTCATTCCTAGATTAAAAGATTCATTTTCAAGAGATTGTGTGCACATTCATATTAGACAAATTTTGTGAATAGGATTTGAATTGCCTTTCATAGATTAAGTTTTTCCTTTATGTAGATTTATTTAAGTTTCCTTATGTTTTTATT
Source organism: Pinus albicaulis (assembly GCA_034641835.2). NCBI lineage: Eukaryota > Viridiplantae > Streptophyta > Pinopsida > Pinales > Pinaceae > Pinus > Pinus albicaulis. Next base: position 2,938,830 of record MU968403.1, on the reverse strand, counting down.
TTGTCATCATTTGATTTCGTAGTTATATTAATCTAAATTGGAGGATAATTTTTAGCATATATAGTTCACACACACTTCACAAGTTTTACAAAACCCCCGGGTTGACAATTAAATGATATGTAATTAAATTGCCTCAACATGTAGTCTTCCTTATTATGATGCGATAGGAGATGTAAGACTTTTCTTGGTGAATATGAGAGGAAATTACCAGAATAATAGAGGTTGCAAGCTTTGGATGTAGCCTTGAAATCTACACCTGCTAGATGGTGTGGCACTCATAAAATGAATATGGGAAGTTGGAAAGAGTATCAAATATTGATGTGGGTTAGATTTGGGCCAATAGATAAAAAATTCGAAATAAATTATGATGGTAAGTTTTACCCTCGGGCACATATTCATCGTTTCACTTCAGCTTGGAATGAAGTTCCAAAACGGGAGTGGGTACATGGGTTTATCCACACACTAGAAACGATTCCTATGAATTGGTATCTGGAGATAGAACTGCGACATGGAACTGCGAACTCGAAAAAATTGGTTGAAGGATTCATACTAAAATTATTGATCTCTCTATAATCCAAACACATGTGCCATGATCCCTCCTTCTTGGGCACAAATACTACTGGAGCAGAGAAATAACTTTGAATAGGTTGAATTATACCAACCTCTAATATTTCTACAATCATACATTCAATTTCGCTCTTTTGGACATAAGGATATATGTAAGGCCTGATGTTTGGAGGAACACTTCTCGGAATCAAATGAATAAGATGATCATGATCACGAATAGGTGGGAGTCCTTTGTGAGTTTCAAACACCTTGGAATGATTGTCCAAGGCTTTTTGGAGATCTAGATAAATATATGATTTTGATGTTGGAACTTCTAGTGAGCATAATTGTGCAATTACACCTCGTTGTTCTTTCTTAAGAAGATTTTTCATGACATTAGTGCTTATTATCTTTCCTGGCTTCCCTGCAATACCTCGTAATTCGACTTCCTTTCCTTCCGAAAAAAAATTCAAGAAAAGTTCTTGAAAATTAAAAGCTATCATCCCCAAAGATTGTAACCATTGTACTCCTAGTACAACATCAGCACCTCCCATTGGAATGGAAATAATTGGACTATTTAATACAAATTCCCTCATGTTTAGTTTGACATTATGGCATTTTCCAGATCAATTTATAGTTCCTCCATTTTCAACCATCACTTGACATTCTGGTGCCGGGTATATGAAGAAATTCAATTCCTTGGCTACCTTACAATGAATAAAATTATGGATACTACCCGAATCAATCAACACTATTATGTTTTTCTTCTTGATATGTCCTTATATAAGAGTTTGAGGAATGTTAATTCATGCCAATGCATTACATGATATGGTCGGACTCATTTCTTCTTTCTCTAGGGTTGGTTCCTAGTGTATATCCTCTTCTTTTGAAGTTTCTTGTTCATTTTATTCCTCCTCTTCACAATATATGTAAAATAATTTCTCTCAGCACACTTATGACCTTTAGTGTATTTTCTATCACAACTGTAGAAAAGATCTTTTTCTCTTTTTACTTCCACTTTTTGTGGTGTCAACCTTGTAAGTTGTGGAATTCTATGAGTAGCAACACTTCCATCTTTATAGATGTGAGTGGTAGGCTTCCTTGTCGCCATAATTTTACATTCAATTTTTTGTGCCAACCTAAATGCATTCTCCAATGAATCAGGTTCCCAAAGGCGAACCTCATGTTGGATGTTATCCTTTAAATTCCCTATGAAGACATCAATCTTGTGTTCCTATGGAATATCAGTTACCCTTATATTCAATTCTTGGAAGTCCTCAATGTGTTCCACCACTGAACCCTTTTGTTTGAAATTTATCAATTAGCTAAAGAAGGTGCTTCTCTTTGTATCCTCATAATGTGCTATCATTTCCTCCGTAAAAATTGACCAAGTGGAAATTTTTTTACGAGAGAAAAGGAATCGATACCATAAAAATGTATTATGTTCTAAATATAAAGTTGAAATGTGTACCTTTTGTGTGTTTTTAACATTATTGAGATCAAAATATTGCTCCATCTGTAGTATCCATGTTACGAGATCCTTGCGATCAAACTTCCTTATATCGATCTTTCGAATATGGTGGGTCTTACATCCAACATTCGAGTTTATGAAATCAATATTAACATTTATTTTTTTCTCATCATGAGTTTCCTCTACTATCTTTTTGCCATTAGGAATCATTTCTTGTATCAACTTTGACAAACCTTCCTTCAAACCTTCCATTTTTTCTTCCATGTATTCCATGCCATTCTTCAAACCATCCATCTTAGCTTCCATGCCTTTCTTCAAACCATCCATATTAGCTTGAACGCCTTTCTTCAAACTATCCATCTTCGCTTCCATGCCTTTCTTCAAAACTTCCATTTCATTTTTTTTTGTTCTTTGTGAGAGCAAAATTTGGTGCACTTTGTCTTGTAATTTTTATATATCATGTTGCACTTCTTCATCTTCATGAGTCATAGTAGAGTATTCTGAGAGCTTAATGAGTGTTGAATTCTTTTTAGGGGGCATTTTAGAACCCAATACTGATATCTATGCTTCAATATGCCATTGGAATCACTTCAAACTAATTTTTCAAACATGACTTATGCAATTTGAAAAAAAATACACACCTTTTTCTTGCTTTTGAGGAGCTCGATATTGAAACTAAATTATATCTGTGATTTTGGATCTTCAATATCTGAAATTCGGTCTTCTAGTAGCCCTCTGAAACTTCTTTCGAATGCCACAGGTCTGACCTGAATTGGATGCTTCAAGACAAATTTATGCCTAATCTCCCACAATGACCTAATTATGGACTAGTTCAGTAGAGTGAAATTTTATGGCATGCCATGTGTCATTGTTTCCTCCTTCATCTCTGAAATTGATACATAGGAAATTGTAGTCCGTGTAATTTCGGCCACTTTTTATAGAATTCAAATCTTATGCTCAGAGAGAGAGTTATGGAAATTTTCCCAAGGTCACCTCTTTTAGATGAAATTAGGGAGCCTGCAAAAACCCTAACTTTCACAAATCATATCTCTGAAAATATTGTGAACCAAAATCTAATTTTTTTACATGACATTCCTCAGGATTTCGGCTTTGCGTGATACGTTTTTAGCTTAGGAACCTTCATAGAAACAAATTTATAGAAAAAATTCCATGATGACTTGTTTGGAGCAATGAAACCCTAGAATCCAAGGTTCTGATACCAAATGTTATGAAACCAGCTCCAAAAATATAAGAAAAGAGAGATCAACACCTTATAAATAAGCCACTTCAAGGGGGAAACCTCCTTTACATTACATAAATGAACAATTTGGATGATAAAAATGAAAACACCTCCTATATATAGGAGTCTATAGGGTCACAATATAATCCTAGCCGACCTAACAGTAATAATATAAGGGCACAATAATAAAAATATGGGGGTTACAGGGGTACAACAATAACAATAAGGGGGTTATAATAACAACAAGAAGGGACTACACTAGTAATATCGGAACCTAATAATATTATCAGTTTATGATTAGACATGCATTCATTACCTATAGCTTATATGTATACCATATGTTTGACGAAATTTCTATCATGGATTAGGCATGTCTAGGTAAATTTATTTCTTTAGTTTTCATTGATTAGCATTGTCATTACCTTTGATTTTAGCCTAGAAATTTACAGGTATTTATGGGCTGTGGTCTGGAGGCTAGCCTGAAAAAACGGCCCAAATTTCGGAACCACTAGCACTAAACTCAATAATTTTCGTCATAACTGCATGGAGGCAAGTCTATGCATGTGATTGGTACCTCATAACCACACTAATGTTGTGTTGTGTGTGTGGTTGGGGAGTTTCCCTAGTGAAACAAAGTTATAGCTTAGGTATTGAACACCTTGGGTGGTTTTCAGCCTTCTAAGTGGTTTATGGTCTCCAAGGGATGTCAATTTATCATCGGGTTGTTAGCCCCACTTCCATAACTAGAACTTGGAGGTCAGGTCATATCATATTGAAACTAATCTCATGTTTACTCGAGTGAGATTGTAAGAGTGGGAAGATGTGGTGTGACATGGTTACACACACTCTAATTCATTGACCCTTCAAAGTATCTCTCATACCATGTTGTTTTTCCATGACATTGGAGAATCTAGGTTAGGGTCTTAGATTCACTTGGAAATACTGACTCAAATTCCGCAACAGACTACTTTTCACAACAAAATATAAACAATATTAAATCAACTATTGTACAAAATAAAATAAAAAATTACAATTTTGAACAGGCCAACTATGTTATAATAACAAATTGTAATACAACTATCTAGGGCTCTCGTACCAGGGATAATGGCCCTCATCCATCCATTGATACAAGAATACAAATTAGGGCTTGTTGTTAACAACTATGACAATCAAACTGCCTTGAAAAATATACACTGACCAACTACTTGATGCAGTCGACAATCACAACTGCCTTGATCATACCCTGAACACAATTGTTGGTCCTTCTACTCCTAATCTACAACTCTACTTCTATCAATTTTATTTCTCCTTTAGGTCACTGAACATAGCTCACCAATATGCCTTATATTTGATCATTCATCCATCAATGAATCAACACATAGGGACTCATGTTGAGTTTTTCACAACTCCATTTAACACATAGGGACTCATGTTGAGTTGTTCACAACTCCATTTGTGAACAACTCTAGACTTCCCATTGTTTCTCCTCAACTCCTTTGAGAATTATTCCCACTATTGTCTTCCTAAAATGCTCCAATGAAGACAAACTTAGGGCAGGAGGGCTTCCCACTATCACTATCAAACGTCCTTCTCCAACAATGAACTTAGATATGGTCAAACTAATCCATTCGAATTCCTTCTTTTTTCCTTCAAATATAAATCCTGAGCATCAACACTTTTCCTCTTCTAACACCTCTCTTTTTCCTTCGATAAGACTGTATGTAGGGCCTCATTTAGCACCTACTTTCTACCCTCCAACAACCTTAATATGCTCAATAAAAACTATCCTATACTAGGACAACCATCCTCTAGCAACAAATCAACTTCAAGACATCAAATACATACCTTATACTCACATATAGGTTGGTGTATACTATTGTAGATGTTTCTTCTTGGTTAGGGCTTTTGAAAATCCCTGTTATCCCTCTCCTTATGCTCCCAAAAAAATTCTACAATTGCAACCTTCCCTCCTCTTTGGTTATGTACCCTCTGCCATCCAAAATAGGGGTCTCAACCCTCTTGAGGTTGCTCCAATAGAGCTCAACCTCCCTGCAATTCAAAATAATTTATGTGGACCCCAAATCAGAGAGATGTATGCCACAAAACCTCACAAAAAACCATCCATATTCTCTTCTAGCCTCAACCTACAATATTGATCTACTTGGCCCTCAATAAAGTCACAAGAAGCACCAAAATAATCCTCCTCATCTTCGTTTGAGCTACTCCTGTTCTACGACCTATTTCAAATGTATTTATCATGAATTATTACACTTGTATGGATCCTTTTGAGGCCTAAAATATCCTCTATTTATATGCCTCTTGTGTTGTGACTCTTTAGCCCTTAAGGGCACTCCTTACACTAGGTTGACTTGTCAATTTTAAAAACATAACCACACTTTTACATACAAAATTTATTTTTTTACTTTGTACACCTCCTGTCTTGGTGCTTGAAGTTTCCCCTTTCTCCTCTAAGCATGATTTTTCATATCCAAGGGTTAAATTAACAAAATTAATATTGGTTTTGTCCCAAATCCTTTGGGTGAAAAACCCCTAACCTTCGGTTCTTAACCCAAAAGAGACTTTATGGTGCCAATTCCTCAAAAATCCTAAACATTTGGGTTTCCAGTACCTCCAAAGCTACTAATATCAACATAGACCTTAGATGTTCCACTTAGCCATAAACCATGCTAATCCAGATCTCTCAAAAATTCCAGATCACCCTCGAGCTAGGACCATGAATCCACCATGATAATGGAATACCCAAAGCCAAATACATAATAAATACCAAACATGAGTAGGGCTAAGGTACCAAACCCCAATAGCCTCTCATATCCCCCATCGGCCCATACAACCCAAGGTAGTGCACCCCTTTCTTAACACCTGGGTTCCATTGGGAAATGACGCTACCCTTTCAATGTCTCCAAATTTGGTTTAACAAGGATTTCCTAGAGCGATATGGCTTCAAATAATTCCCCCTACCCTTATAAGTCTCCAAGTATCCTTCAAATCCATATATGGACACCTTTCCCTACACCTCTCCCTCACAGATTTCAGCCTTTCCCAAGGAAACCTAAGGAGAAGTGCACTTGTACTCAGACGCACCCAAAATCCTTAGGATACAATATCTAGATACCCTTTGGATCTTCTTAGAGAATACACAACAAGTCTATTGATATCATTCCCCACTAAATTTTGGAATCCTCCCTTTACAAGCATACTCTCCTTTACTTTATAATTTAATAGTATATTATAATATTATAGCATATTTTGATATCAAACCATTTTTGTTTTTATAACATTAGCTAGGAACACAATAATGTTTTTCCTATATTATCCCACTTGTTAAGCTCCCTAGCCACTAATACTCTTTTTCTTCCATGGTCTATAGCTATGGTGTTATTTTATTAATACATATTTTATTACATGTTATATCTACTAGGATCATTAGCCTTTTAAGGAACATGCTCTTTGAACTACCCACACAGGAAATATGGTTGTGAAACACATTTGTACACTAGCCCACTAACCTAACAAATTGATATACACAAGCACACAAGACTTAATATAACCTGGATCACCAACATAATTTCCATGTATTGACTCACAAAATTAAGTGTCACATGTACATATATATCAAAATCTAGGTATTAAGATAGTTTAATTATATTGGTTGTGATAATCAATGCAATCTTCCTCGAAAATAACCTAAATTACCATTTAAGGCAAAAAAAAAACATATTTATTTTTAGTAGCATTTCATTAAATACAAAGTGGAAATAAAGAAGGCACTGATGGTAAAAATTAAACATTATGAAGAATGTTGTATACATTTTAACAAAGCCAAGGAGCATTGGTAAAGTCTCTTTGTGCAAAGAGGAGTTGGACCTAGGATCCCTAGTTCAATAAAAGTGCATTATTAAAAGTTCATGCAAATAAGACAACAAGTGAGAGAATGATGAGGTGTTGTACACTTTGTAGGTAATTATCCAATTGGAGTTCAACCAATCAAATGGTTAGGTTGGGAAACACAACAAGGAATAAAGCTAAAAAATTATCGTCCAAAATGAATGACTAGGAGGACAAGTCAACAGTCGAATTTATAGATCAACAATCAAGTCAAAACAGTAGTTACCTCAGTTGAAGTTTGTTGAAGTTGAGAAACTGATAGATGTTGATAATTTACTAGAGCAGTATAAGGAATCACAGCTGGACACAAGCGCACAGTGGAATTATATTGGTGGTCAAAAGAGAGTTGACTATAGTTGTGAAATGGTTATAAATCCTAATATTCTTGAGATTTTAGACAATGATCTTCAATCACATGCACTAATTTGAGATGCTTCAAATTAGTTTTTTCTTGTGTCTATAAAAAGAGCATGATGTAAGGCTAGAGAGAGATGATTAAATACGAGACGATGTAAAATGAATGTATTGGTATTAGGTGTGGACAAAGGTTGACATTAATTGTAGACTAATTGTAATATTTGGTTAAAAATATAAGAGTGGTGGTGCTCAAAGGTTAGCTAGTTTTCCTAATTAAGGGTTTCCAAGGTAAAAAATATGTGTGTTGTGTAATTATTTATTGTATGCCATTGTATATTTTTTTATATTTAAATTCTCTCATGATATTTACAGATTTATGTTAATTGAGCTTCTAGTTTGGTCGATATGTCTAGTCAAATCTATATTTTGGCATTTTGTATCTAAAGTGTAAATCAAGTTCTTTAAACTTGACATTTTTGAAATAAATTTTTTAATCCTGTAAGCTATGAAAAGGAGCAGCTCATGAAGTGATAATATCTTAAAAAATAATAGGGACATGGAATGCAAGAATACACTTCTATTTTAGGATTTATGACATCATGTTTGGCATCTCTCTAGAAGAGTCAGGAGTGGCGGTAAAGCATCATAGAGGAGTTCATGACCATATCCAAAGATAATTTTAGTTTTTTTGTGTGAAAAGCATATATAAGGTGAGAAAGCATCCTCTCTACATTGACTTGTATTTCAATAAATGATGGTAGCATATACTCCAAGAAGAAACCAATAAGAGAAGATATACAAATATGGTAATCACTAACAAAAAAATAAGGATCCTAATAGGCATTACAAACATATGATGTTGATGGGCACATAAAAGAGAAGTGCTAGAAAATTCCTCTAAAATTGCATCCAAAGTGAAAAAAGTCCAAAGGGAAAGTAAAGGTATCTACTTATATGAAAGAAAAAGTGGTGGAAGGCACCTCTAATTTGAACAAATACATTGGTTTCACCACATTGCAGCAACTAAAGGAGAGTGGAGATAAATTTTCATTATTCCAAATCACAGTTCAAATGAAAAAAATTGAATACAAATGCTTGTTTAATAGTGGTTCCCAATGTAATCTATGTTTTGAAACATTAGCTGATTAGTTTGGTGTAGAAACCTATGACTTGTATTCAAGTTCACTAATATCATTACAAGAGAAAATTTTTATGAGAAGCACTTGAAGATGTAAAATCAATTTTTTTATAATCGATAGAGATGCTGATGAAGTATATTGTGAAGTTACATCATTAGATTCCCATGGAGTGATGATTGATAACACATAATTGTAGGATATGGATTCTTATTGAGAGAGACAGAGAAATCAATTTTTGTATTAGCGATAGTGATGTCAATGAAGTAGATTGTGAAGTTGCATCATTAGATTCCCATGGTGTGATGATTGATAACACATAATTATGGGATCCGATTCTTCTTGAGAGAGAGAGAGAGAGAGAGAGAGAGAATAACTCCTATAAAAGAAAGAAAGAAGAAATCTTTGTCAACAATGGAATGATGGATATAGATAGGAGCATATCGTCAGTTTATAATAAGCATGTAATTGTAGAATGATGGATATAGAGAGGATCCTATTTTAAATTTATAATAAGAATGTAATTTTTAATTTTATTTTACTATTATTTTTTGGAAAAATGGAAGGTGAATGAACTGTTGTGATGGTTCTCCTTTGAAAAATAGTCGAATAAAAGAAATGATGGTTGTAGTGAAGAAATTAATGGGAAAGATGCAAAGGAATTGGGAGGATAGTAGCTTAAATGAGAGCTAGAAGAGGGAAACTTACTTGAATATTGATGAATGGAATCAAGGAGCTTTCCACAATGACTGAAGGGGCATTTTATCCATGTCCATTTGCAATATTTTTTTCATCTATTTGTAACAACATTTTTTTTTGTATAACTCATTACTTTGTATTTATATCCTGAGATCAATAAAAAATCCTCATGTAATGCTTTTTTTCCAGTGTAAAATCTACATGTCAATGGTGGGTTTTATTGTTGTGTTAATAGTTATATGATTGTAATAATGGATAATGCTTGAATCTAGATGTCAATGGAGGTATTTATTGTTGTGTTAATAACTATATGATTGTATTAATGGATAATGCTTGAATTTTTTCACTATTTGTTCAAATTCAACACCAACACATAGCTTACCTTGAGTTACTACAACATTGATTTTCTTTTGATGTAATTCACTGGACTTGTGAAAAATACAATATTCATTTTCCTATGTGGGGTATTGCATACAACCCATCCACACCCAATGAAAATGGTTGATTAATTAGAACATCAAGTGTATTTTACAACCAACATTAATTTCTACCTAAATGCGTCACCCATCGAATTATTTGACACTTGATTCAGTTTCCTTCTATATTCTATCTCCTTGGTGTGAGACATTAGTAAAGGGCCCTCTGTTCTGTTGATTACAAAACTATCACAATATATTTAAAGTGTAAAACATGTGTGAATATCAACTTCATGCACTAAATTAGAGGGTTGAGAGAGTTTGAAATATTTAGCTTGTGAGAAATACAAATCATTTACACATAATTAGCAACAAATTAATTTTTTTTTTTTACATAAGTAATGGAAAATGGCGGTTCTCATTTTTTTGTTAAGATCACTTCAATCCGGATAAAATAATTTTTGATTACTTCACATTATTTCCAACGAAAAGATTCATTGCCTTTGATTTGTTTCATATAATTTAACCCATGGTGTAACTAGACTTCCATTATCTAGTATGGGAAAGATTTCTCACTTATACAAGTAAGAGTATTTGTTTATGTGAATGTGACCTACCTTCGTGGAAATAAGTGTCAATATAATTTTAGTAGTGGTGTAAATTCCTTCAAACTTGAGACTATAATCTACTCTTCATCCAAAATATATTGACAAACAAGAGTTATAGCAGGTAGTTTTAACTCAACGCTTTCAGAGCAAGTAAATAAAAGCCTTAAGGCCAAATATAAATAGGGGAATACTACCCATTCAAGTACAAGTTTAAATAAAAGTTGGATGCATTTTTTATGTACAACATAGAATAAAATCATAATTAACTCCTCCTTTATGCAACTTCAGAAGATATTAGACAGTGAAATTGGGTTTTCAAGCTATCTTAAGACATTCATGGTGGTAAGGAAGATTTTTTCTTGGTGAAGTTTCCTTTATAAGCGGTTTCCTTGGCAATATACTCATGAATCTCAATATCTATGCATTTTTATAAGTTTTTTATTAGTTATCACATTGTTCCCACTGATACCGTCATTTTTTTGGGGCAATTTTACCATCTTCCACTATAAGGAACAATGTTTAACCATGATTTAATAGGTGGATTTCTCTAGGGCTTGTTTCCTTTGACTTGGGACTAACATGTCCCCTAGCCATGGGAGTCAAAGAATCCCTAAAATATGATATGGATGTATCAAACTATCAGGAAATTTGGCCACAACCGCCTCTGCTAAGTCACACGAATCATGGTGTTTTTTCTCACAACGTTATGGGGGTTTCCATATCTGCTCTATATTTCTCCTCAGAACCTCAAATTTTAGGGTTCCTTTCTTCTGGTGGAGAGGAATTAGACCCGAAGGTTGTTCTCTTTTCAAATGTGATTTTGAGTACAGAGGATATTTCTGGTGCAATTAGGAATATATAGGGTCTCCTATCGTCCCTTTGGTGCTTGAGCCTATATAATCATGATATGTCTCACTAGTAGCCACCCAGACACCTAGAGTTAGGGTTTGGCTCTCTTTTTTCATCGGATTCTATTGATGTTCCACAGTTTTTTCCTCGAAGAGTAGTTTATTGATGGAGCTAGTGTATTTATTAAAGGATGGGAGGCCTATAAAAAATGGCTTGTTAGAGTTGTCGACTAGTAGAGAGACACAACTCAGCAAGGTGTTTATAAAAATAGTAAAGGAAAGGGTTTTATTCAAGGTAAGAGAAATAAATAAAATTTCACAAATTTGTCTAAGGAAGTGACTATGTCTTTAGCCCTCAAATCTAATATGGCTATTTATCAAGCGTAGGCTTTATCCAAAAATTCACTGGTTGGAAGGGTTCATGGGTGAAAATTTGGTATGGATCTACTCTTTGAATGGGTTGAGACCAAGGTTCATCCATTGATTATAAAACCCATGTCAATTTTGGTACTTTTCAAGGGTTGGATTCACTTAATTTTTCAAGATGTCGAGGAATCAAAGTTGATCATTGGCTGGGTTTTGAAATTTTATTATATGTTAGTTTTCTTCAAACCCAGTTCTCCACAATGTGATGCTAGATGTGAATGAACTGGAATTGTCCCTCTTTGGGTAAGGATATTGGGACTTCGTGCTCACCTTTGGCACAAGTTAATTTTTCAAGATATTGGTAATCTCTTGGGGGTTTACTCAGAGCGTGACTCCTCCTACCTCACTATGGGAGACATTTCCATGGTTAGGATCCTCATAAGTGTGGATCTAAGAAGCGGGATTCCTATTTCAATAAACATGGGTACTGAGATGGATCATCTGGCTTTGGACTATCAAGGGTACCAACTCTGATGTAGGAGGTTCCACAAACATGGGAAAATCGCTAAAGAATGTGTGCTTCCTTGGCACAAGAAGGCACATAGAGATAAAGCCTCAACATCATTTGGAGTTGTTGATTTAGGGGTTCATTCTCAGGGCTTCATGGAAAGTGATCATAAGACACATTGGACGAAAGAGGGCTCTGATTCAGCAGTTTAGACTTCATAGTAGTCAACTCCAATTCGTGCAGGTTCCATGTTATCCCCTCCTTCCCACATCTACCTCCATGACTATTTTAAATGATGCTATATTTTCTTATGCTCGGTCTATTTCTCCTTTGACATCTAAGGACCCATGTTTTGTTTTCTCATGAAATCCTTCTCAGTCATCCTCTTCTTCACCCATTCTAGCTTTATTCCATTCCCAAACAATTCAGGTAACATGTCCTCCCCTTCTTCCTCCTTAATTTTATATGCTTTCGAGCACTATGTATCAGAAATTTTTTTGTACAATATTCATTCTCGTATGGTTGTTCCCATGAAGCGGAGTATCGTTTGGGGTAAGGGTAAACTTTCCCTATCCCCTACGAAAGGTTGATTTCATGTTAGGAAAACCTTCCTATCCAAAGCTAAGGAAAAATCTAGTGCAAATATTTTTTCCAGTAACCAACTATCTATCAAAGGGGTCCTTAGAGCCAACCCTACCCTTATAATTCCCCCTCAATGCAATTAATGTCCTTAAACTATATGAGTATTTCTTTCCCCTCTGAAAAATAAGCCCTGAAGAGACTAGTCAAATTCAATGACTCTGATATGATTTTCATTCAGGAAACCCTTGTAATCATTTAGTCAAATCTATCATTGCCCAGAATCCTTCCTGAAGGGGTGGGCCTTTATAGCAGTGGATTCTTCTGGACAATCGAGGGGTCTTGCAGTGGGATGTAAACCTATTCAAAATTTGGTATTAAATATATGGAGGATGGAATTAGTAATGGGGATGGAGACTTATGCCCTGGTAATGGGTCAAATCCTTTTGCTGATAAATTTTTATGGTCCATCTCAAAATTCACACTAATTTCTGGGAGATAGTTCCCAATAGACCTCTCATTCGATCAAATAATATTATCATTGGAGATGATATGAAATTCTCCTTGGGACCTTCTGAATCTTAGGTTCCTTTAGCTAGACTGTATCCTTTAATAGATTTCTATAGAAGCAGGCTCACCCGCAACAAGCTGGTGGATCTGGTTCTATTCAAAATTCCCCTTACTTATCAGAATCTTCGTTTTGGTGAGGATTTGGTGGCTATGTGTATTGATATGTTTATCATGGTTGAAGGTCTCCTAGATTCTCTTCCCATGATCAAACTATGGACAGGTGAGGGAGGAATCTCATATCACTCCCCCATTTTCCTATAAATAAGGGGAATCCAAAAGAAACCTTCCAGTTCCTTCAAGATTAATTCAACATGGCTAAAGGATGAAGATTTAATTTCCATATTTAAGTATAATTAGACTCTATTCTCTGCTCACTTAGAGGTTTCAACAACAACCCAATTTGCAACAAACTTAAAAGAAATTAAATAAAATAATAAGGACTGGGAAAAAAGGAAGAAAATGATGGAACCAAATCAACTGGAGGAGATTGAAAGTAAATTCACAATTATATCATCTATAATGGGGGAAGGATTTTCATCCTAGGAATCTAGTATTATTTGCAGGAACCTTGAAAAAAGAAAGATCTACTTTCTTGTTACAAGAGAGGAGGAATGTCAACTAAAAAGTAAATCCATTTAGTTAAAGAGCAGTGATGAAAACATGAATTTTTTTAGGCCTTTTCTAACGACGGAAAAATGATGAACACTAGGAAAATAACACTTTAAAGACCTTTTTAGAGCCCTTGAGAATCATTAATTGTAAAAATCATACAAATTTCTCAAGTCTTTTCAAGAATAGTGGATGAAGAGGAGAGCATGGATTTAATGAAGGAGGTTTCTATGGAGGAATTCCATAATGTGCTCCATATTCTCCAAAGGTACTAAAGCCCTGAGCTGGATGGGTGGGATGTTGAATTCTTCCTGGAACTCTTTAAATACTTTGGATCTGATATATTAGAGGTTATTAAAGAATCTAGGAAGGATGGGCGAATCTATCTGGTCTTAAACTCAACTTTCATTTCCCTTATTCCTAAATCTTGCTATCCCCTCTCCTTCTTAGAATTTAGAACTATATCTATATATAATTTAATATATCAATTATATCCAAGGTCATTACTTCCTGGCTTAAACCGATTCTCTCTTGATACATCTCTCTCTAGTAGTTTTCTTTTTGGAAGGGAGACAAATTCGCGAAGCTATTGTGGTTTCTCTAGAAGGTATTCACAAAATTAAAATTAAAACCTGAAAGGGAATGCTATAAAAATTTATTTATCCAAGGCATATGACAGAGTAAAATGGATTTTCATTAGAATCCTTTTCTCATTTGGGTTTTATTTGGAGTTCATTAACTGGATCATGATTTGTAGCTAATTTATTTCATTTGTGGTACACATAAATGGATCGTCTTCCCCTTTTTTCCACATGCAAAGAGGATTGCGTCAGGGATGCCCTCTTTCTCCTCTTATTTTTCTTCTCATAGCAAAGGGCTTGAGTTGTCTTATATCTGATGCTAAGAGTAGTGTGGTTTTCCATGGTTCTCTATTTGCTATGAATATGGAAATATCCCACCTTCTTTTTGCTGATGATATTCCTATTTTTTTCAATTGTGATATCAGAAATATTACGGTGCTAGTGGATATCCTATCTATTTTTGGACATGGCACTAGTATGTCGATAAATTCGCAGAAATATTGCACATCTCATCATAATATTTTTGAATCCGTGCTCCTTCAAATATCTCAGCTTCTTCCATATGACTCAAATCCGTTGGAGCTAGGATTGAAAAACTTGTGTTTTTAGTTGAAAACCAAACTGTCACAATAAAACAAACTAGGCATGACACATTGTAAAGGTGGAAAATCATCTGAATTTTTGGTACCATAAATGGTTGTCTAGACTTGGTCGCTTGGTCTTCGTAAAACCAGTATTAGAAGCTACTCTAGTATAGTGGGCGTCATTAGCCTAGATCCCTAAGTGTGCCTTGGATAAAATTTGTGGACCATTGTTTCATAGTTAAAATGGGTTCAGGTCCGGGGACCAATAATCAAGCAAAACTTATTTCTTGCAAAAATATGCTTCATTTTTCCAAAGAGAAGGGTTGCACTCACCTTCACATATTTGGGGACTTTTTTCTATCCATAAACTAGCTCAAAAACATGATTGCATGAAGTAACATTTTTTATTGCCTATTTTTAAGGAGATAAAACACATTATTGATTCTTTCACTATGTTTGCATGCTCACACATTTGCATGGAAAGGAACCAAGCTACTGAAAACTTGTCAAAGGATGGTCTCATTTTGGAAAAGGATATTTGGTCAATGACTGAGCAATTTAATGAGAAAAGTCTTGAGTACCTGCATAATCCTTTCATTCCTACTATGCAGACAAATGTTTATGGTTGAGACAATTTGCATCGAGATCCACAATATTTCTATAGATGTCTTGTTATTTTTGTTCAAAATTCAACAAGAAATGTGTGTCTAATTTAATTTTCCCTTAAAATAATTGGACAATAAAATGTAATCTTATCTCATAATCACTTATAATAGTTATATGAGTGTGATAAACTCAGTTAGATCATGAATTTTGAGTTGAGGGTGGTTGGTGAGGGATGTAGAGTGATTCTATTATTTATGGAGTTCGAGTTGCAGTTAGTCCATTAGTCATTAGGGGAATTTTGAGGTCTAAAATGGGCCTCCTAAGAAAAATGTACAAAAAAAATAAACTTTATAAGAAACAATAGGATTCAAGATGATGATTTCAACCATGGGGGACGATTCACCATTTTTGGAGTAAAAAAATAAAAATATTAAAAAATAATAAAATAATAAAACTATTTTTTCAACTCGTATTTTCAACTTATCTCTCTAATTTTTTACTCAAATTTCGAGTGAGAGTACTCGTTGGATGAAAAATTTAATTCCTCATCCAAGGAGTACCCATGTTGCATACTTTTGATGGACCTTGCTACACGAAAAATGAGAAATACATGAAAAAACGTGTTTACAATCACGTTTTTCATATTTTTCTCATTTTTCAGGTAGTAGTGTCCATCAAAAGTATGCAACATGGGTACTCCTTGGATGGGAAATCAAATTCTGCATCCAATGAGTGTTTCCACTCCAAATTTGAGTAAACCCATAGGGAGATAAGTTGAAAATACGAGTTGAAAAAATAGTTTTCCCTTTTTTCCCTCTAAAATTTGATGATGTAATCAAATCTTATTTTATTATTAACACTATTATTTTATAATTTCCTTAGGAGGCCCATTTTAGACCTCAAAATTCCCCTAATTTTAATGCATGAGAAATAAGTTAACTCGATTTATTGAGTTAAAGTCATTTGAACTAGTTGTAACTGTTTGTTGCACTAGTGAGAGCTCAAGTGAATTAAATCGGACTTAATTCACATGTAGTGATTGGTCATGCAACTGATGTTTTACTATTAATAGTTGCATGCATGTCAGTTCCAGTGGAGACTCAGTTGAGACAAAGGTTAAAGGGATTTTAACTATCAGTTGTATTATTAGTAGGCTTCCTGCATGCAGTAAGACAATCATAGGATTTCCCATGAGCATTACACAGTTTTGGAAGGCTAAAATTCCTAAAGAATAGGTATTTCATTCCACATGAATTATGCAAGGCAGGCAGGCTGAGCAGAGGCAGGAAATTGGCTAAGTGTGTTCGATTTTGTCTGGATCAGTGTTAAACAGTTGTGAGAGTGCAGGAGACTCTTGTGAGAAGAGTGCATTGTAATTGTTTCATGATTCCTTGGTGAATATAAAATAGAAGATAGAGGGGTTTTGAGCAGTAAGCTTTCCCTTGGAAAATATATGTGTTGTGGTTTGATTTGCTTCTTTCTTAACTTGTTTTGATTGGTGACCCTTTTTGTTTTCCGCAATTGATTTGTAGAAGGAATCAGTATCTTGCTTTAGTAGATCACATGATCGGATTGAATCCATTGATATACATATTGTTTGTATAATTTATACATGGTATCAGAGCGCCATAAATCACTATAGTGGTGAATAAATTGAGTTTGTGTTGAATAGTATTCAAACTTGCAGATAATTTTGTTGGTGTGATAAGCGGATCAAGATTCCTTTCAATGGCTTAAGATTGGAATATGCACTCAAGGGAAGTTCTAATTATATTGCATGGAAAGATAGAATGGAGGTAGTTTTGGAGGACAATGGGTTGAAATAATTCATTGATAATGATATTCCCAAGCCCGCAGTAGCAGACACCACTCTTCTTGATTTTTGGAAAAATAAGGTAGTGAGGGCGAGGAGGATCTTATTAGAGGGAGTTCCATGGCAAGGCAACTCCATATGAAATATGGAAGGCCTTGACAGATTTATTTCAAAACAACAGTGACCAAAGGAAGTTGGTGCTTAAGGAAAGGCTCAGGACAATAAAAAAGGATAAAGCCATGTGATTTTCCCTTAAGAGGGAGCTTGATTTTCATGCAGAGGAGGAACACTTGGTTCCAAAGGATGAACCTCAAGATGTGGAGCTTAGGGTGCGTAGGATCACAAATTGTAAACACTTGAAATGGTAGAAGTCGCACCACATAAGCTTATAGATTGAGACTTGATGCGACAAAACATGTAGGAGAACCTACTTTGTTGCGCAGACAGAGACAGTCTCTAGACATGTTTACTGGATACATGGCTCTTATGAGAAAGTGTATTGTGACAGAACCATCCTCCTTTGAGGATGCAGTGCAGCAACCAATTTGGGTTGACACCATGGTTGACAAGTATGACTCCATCGTCAAGAAAAATGCATGGTTAGTTGTCCCAAGACCGATCAAAGAATCAGTGTTTGGATCTAGATGGATCTATAAGGTGAAGCAAACAGCAGATGGGAGTGTGGAGAAGTACAAGGCTAGATTTATAGCCCGAGGATTCTCACAGGTTGAGGGGGTTGACTATGAGGAGACTTTCGTGCCGGTTGTGAGGTACTCATCGATAAGATCTGTCCTTGCACTTTCAGTGCAGATGGGGTGGCAGATACATAAAATGGATGTGAAAACTACGTTTCTCATTGGAGTTATTGAGGAAGAAGTGTACATAGAGCAGCCAGAAGGTTTTGAGATCTTTGACAGTGATTCACATGTTTTTCGACTCAAGAAAGAATTGTATGGGGTGAATCAAGCACCTCGTGCTTGGTACACCAGGATTGACAGCTATTTCACCAAGTTGGGATTCACCAAAACTGAAGCGGATGCGAACCTGTACTAGATTGTGGTTGATGGTAAGCTCTTGATTATCATACTTTATGTTGATGATTTAATTTTTACAAGTGATGAATATTTGATAACTTCTTGCAAAGAGGATCTTGCAAGAGAGTTTGAAATGAAGGTCATGGGACTCCTTCATTATTTCCTTGGTTTGGAAATATGGCAGCGGGATGGTGGGCTATTTTTTTCTCAAGGAAAGTATGCCAAGAAGATTCAGAGTAAGTTTCACATGGAGAGTTGTAAACCCACAAAGACTCCTCTTCCAAGAAACTGGAGGAAGAAGGATGCTACTTCAGGTGAGGTAGTGGATGCTTATGTTTATAGGAAGCTAGTGGGTTCACTGATTTACTTGGTGAACACCAGACCAGACATTTTCTACGCAGTTAACCAGCTGAGTCAAGCTATGGTTAAGCCGACCACGCTCTTTTGGAAGGTGGAGAAGCATGGCTTGAGATATCTCTAGGGCACTACAGAGTATGGATTATGGTACAGATGGATAGACAGAGTGAAGCTTCAAGGCTTCACCAATCCAGATTGGGTAGGTAGTCTATCAAAAATAAAGAGAACATCAAGAGGGATCTTTAGCATAGGATTGACAACAGATTCTTGGTATAGCAGGAAGCAGAGATCTGTGGCACTCAGTTCAGCCAAGTCAGAGTACATGGCAGTAAGTCAGGTTGCATGTGAGGCCATCTAGATGAGGAATATTCTGGTTGGTTTGTTTGGTTCTCATATGGATCTAACGGTGATACATTGTGATAGCTAGAGTTGCATTAAACTCTCGATTAATCCACCAGTATTTCATGATAGGTCCAAGCATATAGACATCCGGTACCGCCATCTCAAATATTGTGTTTAAAGGCACATTATGTTACTTCAGTACATTCCCACTAAAGATCAGGATGCAGATATTCTGACGAAGGCGCTCGCTAGGAGAAAATTAAAATACCATAGACGCAGGATTAGGGTGGAAAATAATCCCTTTCTTGTTGAGAGGGAGTGTTGAAATGTCAACAAGAAATGTGTGTCTAATTTAATTTTCCCTTAATGAAATTGGACAATAAAATGTAATCTTATCTCATAATCACTAGTAATAGTTAACTGAGTGTGATAAACTCAGTTATCTCATGAATTTCAAGTTGAGGGTAGTTGGTGAGGCATGCCAAGTGATTCTATTAGTTATTGGGTTCAAGTTGCAGTTAGTGCATTAGTTCAATGCATGACAAATCAGTTAACTCAATTTATTGAGTTAAAGTCAGCTAAACTAGTTGTAATTGTTTGCTGCACTAGTGAGAAGTCAAGTGAATTAAATAATATTTAATTCACATGAAGTGATATTTCATGGAACTGATGATTTACTATTAATATTTTCATGCATGTCATTTCCAGTGGAGACCCAATTAGGGCAAAGGTTAAAGGGATGTTAACTATCACTTGTATTATTAGTAGGTTGTCTGCATGCAGTAAGACAACCATAGGATTGACCTTGAACATTGCGCAGTTTTGGAAGGCTGAAATTCCTAAATAATAGGGATTGCATTCCACATGAATTGCGCAAGGCATGCAGGCTGAGGAAAGGCATGAAATTGGCTAAGTGTTTGTCGATTTTGTCTAGATCAATGTGAGACAGTTGTGAGAGTGCAGGAGACTCTTGTGAGAAGAGTGCATTGTAATTGTTTCACGATTCCTTGGTGAATATACAATAGAAGATAGAGGGGTTTTGAGCAGCAAGATTTCCCTCGGAAAATATTTGTGTTGTGATTTGATTTTCTTCTTTCTTTACTTGTTGTGATTGGTGATTGTGTTTATTTTCTACAATTGATTTGTAGAAGGATTCAATAACTTGCTTTAGTAGATCGCATGATCGGATTGAATCCATTGATATGCATATTGTTTGTATAATTTCTACAACTTTTGGTCATATTTTATTTCTCTTGTACATAGTCAGTATATTTTGGAGAAGACACACCAAAAGGTCATGCTAAATTTTACTAGGCTAATTCACAGTTTTGAAATACATAATTCACCTTTTTTATGCTCTCGATGATAGAAAACACATAAAATTTTTGGGGGGTTGTTTATGAAAATAATTGTATGTGTATTTTAATCTAGATCTCTCTCACCATGTGTGGAAATTTTTTCCAAATTCTTCATGTTTATGCGAATAGCCAACGAATCGGCAATACAAACCTGTATAATATTTTTTTTTCTTTTTGTGGTACTTACAGTATAGATATTTTTTTATTGACCATCATTTCTCCTCTAGCATGTTCCTAAATGGCTACCCCACATGATTAGTAAATACTTGAATACACTACTACAATGTATATGCATAATGTAATTGCTTTCATTTTATTATGAATGGAATTACGGGTCTTTTTCTACGGAAAAAATAAAAATAAAAATAAAAAATTAGAAAGATTAAATTTAATTCCATAGAGGATCCATGTTAACAAAAATGGATAGACCATAGGTCCACTATTTATGAATCATTTCTCCACACTTGTCCTTTGCTCCTCCTTTTATGCTTTTCTTCCTTTTACAAACTCCATTTAGGGTCTTGTTGAAGCCTGAGAAATCTATGGCAACAACAAGGGGGATAACCACCCGGTCTGGAACTTAAAGCAGTTCCTTTTCCGTTTGGGATGGTTGTTCCAACTGGTCAAATTAGGTCCAGTTACCTTTTCCCTTTTTGCTATTGGTTTAAGATGTGTCTCTAGTTTCCAATAGACAGGGATATCAGGTTGATTCTCAGTTACTGGTTAGATAAGAGAATGACCCTTAAAATGTTTTTAATGATACAACCAAACTACCACTAAGATCTACCTTAAATTTAACCTAGCCTGGAATTTAAGAGTTAATCTATCCATGTCATGCTAAGTTATTTTAGGTAATATTTATTTTTAACTTCATAAATCTAATACAATCTATAACTTGTATTAATTATATTAAATCTATGTTATTTTATTAAACTTATGTTAATATTAATGTGAAATGTATATATCTAACTAAAACATAAACTAATTATTAATTAAATCTAATAATATCATTATTATATTTAATAAGATTGATCCTAAAGAAATGTTAATATATTATTTAATATTAAATCTATTTAAATCTTAACCTTTCTAATTCTATTGATAGTGAAGAGAAATTACTAATTATCACTAACTTGTAAAAGTTAAATTCTATAATTAGATTGTATCAAAAACTAATTTAAACAATTTTTAAAAAGCAATTAAACTAATATATACAAAAAATATATAATTAAAACTCTTTTTATTGATCTATTAATGATGTAAAATTAAAGATTCAGATCAATACAAAAAGTTTGACTAAAACTCACCTAAATGAGTGTGTGTCTTTAAAGAGGCCTTGCTACATGATTAAGCTCTAAATATAAAATTAATTTAAATCATATCTCAGACTAGAAAGGGATAACTATCTCTTTCTACTTCGAGAGAAAATTTGAATAAAATAGGGGAAATGACTGATATAATTTATCACGAAATTTTGTATTAATTAAAGGAAACAATTCACATTTAACCAATACAAGTGAAAACAAAAATAAACATGTAAATGAATAATAAATTTTATCAAACATCACAGGAATACTTGAATGAATTAGAACTTTATTCCGATCTGATTATGTGAATAAATAGGGGGAATGACTAATATAATTCATCACGAAATTTTGTATTAATTAAAGGAAACAATTCACATTTAACCAATACAAGTGAAAACAAAAATAAACTTGTAAATGAATAATAAATAGTTATCAGTCACCACAGGAATACTTGAATGAATTAGAATTTTATTTCGATCTCATTCTGTCTTGCAAAGATAGCTTTAGCAAGACTTAGATGGTAAAATATTAATGACACAACAATAGTGTATGATATCAAAGAAACATAATACTTTATAGAATTTGAGATCAAAACAAAAATGAAATTTTAATAGTAAGAAAATAATCCTTCGTTCCAGTAATAGTACACAATAACGAGAATAAATTAAAATCATATTAAAATCCCATTACCACAGTCTTAGGAGCAGCTGTAACCCTGAATAAAAGTACCCGCAATAGTACGAAGCCACTTTATAACAGAATCATAGATTCTCTACAATCTCCGCAATCAAACAGTAAACACTCTGAAATAGTGCAAAAGCACAAATTGATCAATTACAGAGAAATTCCCTGTGCTGGATCATAACCCCTGTAGAATGGCTATCCTTCTAGCCCTGTAGAGTCTCCTTCCAGCCTCCTTCTTAATGTTTATTCATCCTTCTTATATACTCAAACAAATTAGTTTGTTTCCTTCTCCTTGAGCTAAGGCTTCAAATCCTCCATTATTCCTTATCTTTAGATTTCATGATTTTTTGTTTCCATAGTTTCTGTAAAATCTCAACCAAAAATTAATTAATAAAAATTATATAAATATGATTAATAACAAAATGGAACTATATAAAAAAATATTTTTTTTTCAAATAAGATCTAAAAACTTTAAATAGAATCTTAAACATATGAGACTTCCCTTTTCATGTAAGTTTTTCCATGTGACATTTCTTGAAGTCGTTTTTTTTTTTTTAAAGCTCGAGAGTTAATATTCTGCTTCCTCGAAGTCTTTTAACTTGCCACGAAATTTCGGAATTCGTTTGATCCCATTGTAAAAATGAAATCTTATTGTAGCAAGGATGCTTGTATTTTAACTCGCACGTAATCTGCTTACTTGGGAGTGAACCAATGTACCATGGTTGCATGCTAAGGCATCCAAGAAATCGTGTTGCTGAAAATTGGCCATGAAAAGCAAATGCATGAATTTACAGAAATAATTTCTTACTCAGAAATTAATAAATTAGGCACCTAACAAACAAACAAATTGTTTTCTATTTGCAATCTGTTGCCTGATCTGAGCACTCCGAGCATGCTAGAAGATAAGATAATGGAGATTTGAGGACAAACGTATGAGGAGGGCTGGACAGTTTTCGATGAAAAAGGAGCAATGGACTGGCGGTGCCTTAAAAATGGTTATAGTTAGCCTTAGATGTGACATTCCAGCCCAACCAGTCTAGGGCGTCAAAAATGTGAGCCTTTTAAAATTCGATACGTCCAAGCCTTTACAAAATTACTGATTTCCCTGCAAACATGGAAAAAATTGATAATTAATAATTGTTTTGGATCCAATGCTAAAAATAAATCCGAAATATATGTCAAATATCCTATCCGTTATGCAAATTAGTTGAGCGGATCTTTGAGCCATTTTTAGAATTCGATATGTCAAAGTCTTTATAAAAATGTTGATTCTCGTTCTAAAAATGTTTTTTGGGATTTTGATGTTTAAATAAAGAAAATAAACATAATTTTAAATTAGTCTAATGATTTTATAAACTATTAAAATAATGAAATTATATTCATTTATGTACAAGTTATAAAAATGGATAATATGGTAAATTAATGATTCAGTCCTTTATTAATGGATATGTCAAGCCAAGTGAAGGAGATAAACAATCAATATAACTAAACATGAAATGCGAAATGACATGCCAAGTCATGTGGAGGAAATGCCAACCAATGAAGTCAAATACCAAATGCGAGGTGATGTGACAACCGAAGGTGCCACTTTGTCTTCAATTAACCAATATGAAAATGTTTCCATGAATGCGAAAGAAAGCAAAGAGGTGCCAAAAATAAAAAATCATCAATCATAATGATAAAACACAAATGTATGGAAAATATGATTAGAACCAATATGATTGTAAACTTTTGAGCCAAGTGATAAATCTCTGAAAAGTCAGGAATTTTCTAAAATTCATTTAAAGGAGGGAGTTGAAAAATGAAGGGTCCCTGTGATAAATATTCAGAATTTATAAATAAAATAAAATCAAACAAATAAGATAATATACAAATAAAAATCCAAAGCAGCTAAAATGCATCCAATCTTCAAACAAGTGCATTTCACAACAACTAGTCCAAATGAGGTCAAAACAAATTAATATAGACATATAAGGACAAATCGAACTCATTTAGGCCTTTCCTCATTCTCAAAATCCAATAATAGTACTATCAAGTGATCAGTTAAAAGGGTCCCCATTTTTCATTTATAAGTGGAAAATGGGGGGTTGTGTTTCATCACAACAATGGCGACATATTGGGAAGAACCAGTTATCTCTATTCAAATTGATGATAAAATTCCAAGGAAAAAGAAATAGAAGTTAAATTAAATCAAATTGCTAAGATTCATACTTTTCTTCGAAACTTTTAACTGAAGTCAAAATACTATCATTTTGTATATCTTGTAAATATTGACTATAAGGGAGCTGATTACGAACAACTATTTAATGACAACTTAAACTTAAAGAACACAAACATGTTGTTTTGTTTAGTGATAAAGGTGAACTCTTATAATAATAGGTAGAACCATTGTTGCCAGCAGGCATCCATAGCCTCAGCAGGGTTACCTCTTAGCCCAAGATGTCAGTGTCCCTTCTATGTTTGAATTTTCAGAGAAAAATTTATTTTATTAAAAACCTAAGAACCATTGCCCTGGCTTGGTGACCAGATCATGACAATGCCATTCACAATTTTTGATAGTCACGAGCAAGCCGACTCGTGATGAGACCTCTTGTCTTACAACATAAAGCTGTGAGCCATTATCCTGATGTGGTAATCACATTGACAATGTCATAATTATCAGAACCTATGATCATGGTAGGCTAGCTCTGTACAGAGACCCCCTATCTTTCAAGGTCTTGTAGCTTTTAATTTATACTCTAATAGTTGGCGATAATAGATGGGGAGACAAATTATCTCTTTAAGAGATTTGGGATGACATGGAAGAGTTTAAAAGCTAAAATTTTGATATTGCTTTGTGTTACTTTTAGTTAAAGCTGAGTTTAGGATAAATTGTCGTAAAAATAAATGCTTATGTTATAGATTGAGATCGTCAAAATGATAATAAAGAAACAATCAGAGTTTCAAATTAAAATCCGAATGGAAACAATTTTGAAAATTAACACTATATACTTCCTTTATCCCTAGAATTCTTTAAAATATAGAGTTAATAATTTCCCATGAATGAAACCAAAGTTGAATAGAAAAATTCCTCTTATTAACAGTTGATAATACTACTAAAATAATATGTATGAGGATTTTCAAAGTAATTAAAAATGATCTATCGTGAAATGAACTCCATTGAAAGGGGAAAAAATGAAAATGAAAGAGCTAAGAATGAAAACAAACAAGCTCTTAAAAACAAAAACATGAAATGAAAACAACTCAAAGAAGATGATGATGTCTTAACAAAAACATTAAGTTTTTGTTTACAAATATTCGTCAAGTTAAGTTACTGTCTTTTTTATATTTTTTTATTTTATTTATTTATTTTTTATTTTTGAGAGTCATCATGTTTGTGAGTTTATTAAAATCTAATCAAATTAAATGAAAGATAGCAAACCAGAAAGAAGACCATCAAGAGAATAGATCGTGAGAAAAAATCTTTACAAGATAAAAAGTATAAAATGATGAATATGTTTTAAAATTAGAAATTTTATCTTGTAAGATGTTTGTTAAGTGTTGCTCTTATGTTAAAAGCATTGATGCAGTTTTAAATTTTTTTATTCGAATGCTTTAATAGGAGTTTTCAATCTTTTGCCAATTTTGCTTAAAACTTATCTTGCAAGTCTTTTAATGATCATGTTTTAAGAATAAGACTAAAAATTAGTTTCAAAAAATTGTAAATGAATTAAGAAGCAAAATTTGGAAAAGGAAAAGGAATTCCCTGTATGGATCATGGTGATTTTCTTTTCTAAATTTCTTTTGCAAGAAAAACCAAATCCTCAAATTGCACTCGTAAAAACCTGCAAAAGAAAAGAAGACAAGGATAAGAAAATATAACTAAAAGAGAAAATAAAATAAAGGACTAAAGGAGAAATGAAGATCAACATGTACACAGACCTGAGAAAAATGCATACCAAATTACATTGTGAATCTTGACGTCTTCATATGAAGAGTATATAAAAATAGGAAAGACTAGTTACATTTATCTCTAAGTTTGGATATGTTGAAAATCATGAATTATTGAATCTAAAAACTAAGCAATGCTACAAGGATTCTTCACAGGACAACATAAAAGGAATTGACATATGAATAAAGTGAATGATAAAATATTTTATGCCATCATTTGAATTTTTGTCTTGTGAGATCCTTTTATTAATTAACCATTATTTAAAATGTAAATTCAAATCTTATTGCAATTATATGAGTAGAAATTGGAAATGAGCCCTATATTTGAGTTAACATCTTAGAATGTGGGGTTTATCATTTATCAAATGTAAAAATTGTTTTACCAATGAAAACCTCAAAGATGCCAACTAAATGTATGATAAGGTCCCATCTTTATTCATTAAAATATCATAATTGCATTATTTTGGAAAACAACAAAAAAAAATGAAACAAAATTAAATTTATTCCTACTCTAAACCTTTTGAAGGAAAATGACTAGGTATAGTCATATTTCCAATGTAACCAGGAACTAATTTTGTTACCTGCAAAAATATACATTGCATGTCTTAGAAAAAGATAAATCTTAATTATTAAATTATATACAAAAATCCTAGAATATTTATGCATGTTAATTCCTAAAAATGAAAATAGAAGAAATTTATAATTAGAAAATTTTATGCTAAAATGATTTTGTAACTAAAAATAAAATTTATCGAAATATGTACAATCTAAAGGGTTAGAGATATTACCTTTAAAGATCCACCAATGTTCTGTTTTTGAAAATTGTGCAATAGAAGTATTAACATCAATTGTTTCTAAGATTTTATAGAAATTGTCATTTTCCCTTGTGAGACGTTGATCATCCTAATGAAGAGAAAAAGAAGGAAAATCCTTAGAGTAATCTATTATGTGTACATCAGAATTATGAAAATTAACCAACTCATGATTAATGTTAAAAACTTGTAATAGAGTTTGATGATCTAAATCATAATGGAAGGAGGCAATTTTGAGCTTAAAAAATGAATCAAATGATCTAAACTCATGAATATCGTGATTATTAAAGATCACATCCTTTTCAAATGATTTATAAGTATCTTGAATATTGTAGAAAAGATGGATAAGGATTTCCATATTTATATAAATAAGTAATTGATCATTTAAAAATACCCCTTGCATTTTATGATGTAATTCCTTCTTAAGTTTTGAACTAGAAAATATTCCAACAGGTTGACACATATAATGATTAGGTTTCAAATAATGATAACCATAATGTAAGTTAGATGAATTTTCTTCAAGATGATCATTTTTATTTCCCTGGATTAATGACGTGTCATCTGTTGTCGCAATAGAATCTAGCCCATTTCCAAAAGAAGAATTATTGTTATGATTATTCATTAAATCTTGTTGTTGTGTAGAATTTGATTCTATTGAATGTGACTCATTATCATAAACATTAGGAGGTACCATACAAACGCTTTCCGATATAAGATTCTCTTCTGATGTTGATGGTTGAGAAAGATTAGAATTTTCATTTAAAGATTCAATAGGATCAATAATAGAACCAAGATTTATTGTTGGAGATTCCTCTTTATGTTTCCTATGAGTTCTTATATTATGTTTTTGAATAATAGAGGTATCTTTCTCAATTAAAATTTTCTTAAGAGGTAAATCTTCATAATGAAATCTGCAGCACAATAACATAAATCTCTCAGAAAATTTGCTAACAGTTTCATTATCAAATATTGTAAAGTCATCAAATTATAAACACAAATTCTTATAGTTGTAATTGTGATGAGAAAAAAGAATCCTACATAACGTGATTCCAAGAGTGAATACACTTAGCTGGTAGGATATTATACCATTCATGAATCCTTCCTTGAAGTGTGAGAGTGAATAACCTACAAATTTCATTGTCTTTAGTGATGTTAAAACATTTGCATTTACATATAAATTGATCAACATGATCTAAAGCATAAATGAAATTCTCACCATCATATTGCAATTCGTATATTGATTCAAGTTGTCTCTTGGGTATACCTCTGGTAGGCTTGCATGAGCTAAAAGCATGACCCAATGTTGGAATACAAACACGAGCCATGGCTAGTTAAAAAATGTTAAAACAAGACTTCATGCGGATTAACTATCTCAACCCTCCTTCTAGCACAAAAAATGTTGAGGCCTCAGAAATCTGTGGCAACAATGAGGGGGATAACCACCCGGTCCGGAACTTAAAGTAGTTCCTTTTCCATTTGGGATGGTGGTTCCAACTGGTCAAATTAGGTCCAGTTACCTTTTCCCTTTTTTCTATTGCTTTAAGATGTGTCTCTAGTTTCCAATAGATAGGGATATCAAGTCGATTCTTCTTACTGGTTAGATAAGAGAATGACCCTTAAGATGTTTTTAATGATACAACCAAACTACCACTAAGATCTACCTTAAAGTTAACCAAGTGTGGACTTTAAGAGTTAATCTATCCATGTCATGCTAAGTTATTTTATGTAATATTTATCGTTAATTTCATAGATATAATACAATCTATAACTTGTATTAATTATATTAAATCTATGTTATTTTATTAAACTTATGTTAATATTAATATGAAATGTATATATCTAACTAAAACATAAACTAATTATTAATTAAATCTAATAATATCATTATTAGATTTAAAAAGATTGATCCTAAAGAAATGTTAATATATTATTTAATATTAAATCTATTTAAATCTTAACCTTTCTAATTCTATTGATAGTAAAGAGAAATTACTAATTATCACTAACTTGTAAAAGTTAAATTCTATAATTAGATTGTATTAAAAACTAATTTAAACCATTTTTAAAAAAGAATTAAACTAATATATAAAAAATATATATAATTAGAACTCTTTTTATTGATCTATTAATGATGTAAAATTAAAGATTCAGATCAATATACAAATTTTGACTAAAACTCACCTAAAGGAGTGTGTGTCTTTAAAGAGGCATTGCTACGTGATTAAGCTATAAATATAAAACTAATTTAAATCCTATCTCAGACTAGAAATGGATAACTATCTCTTTCTAATTTGAGAGCAAATTTGAATAAAATAGGGGAAATGACTGATATAATTCATCACAAAATTCTGTATTAATTAAAGGAAACAATTCACATTTAACCAATACAAGTGAAAACAAAAATAAACCTGTAAATGAATAATAAGTAATTATCAAACGTCACAAGAATACTTGAATGAATTAGAATTTTATTCTGATCTGATTATGTGAATAAAATAGGGGGAATGAATGATATAATTCATCACGAAATTTTGTATTAATTAAAGGAAATAATTCACATTTAACCAATACAAGTGAAAACAAAAATAAACCTGTAAATGAATAATAAATAGTTATCAGTCACCACAGGAATATTTGAATGAATTAGAATTTTATCTCAATCTGACTCTATCTTGAAAAGATAGCTTTAACAAGACTTCGATGGTAAAATATTAATGACACAACAATAGTGTATGATATCAAAGAAACATAATTCTTTCTAGAATTTGAGATCAAAACAAAAATGAAATTTTAATAGTAAGAAAATAATCCTTCGTTCTGATAATAGTACACAATAACGAGAATAAATTAAAATCATATTAAAATCCCATTACCACAGTCTTGAGAGCAGATCTAACCCTGAATAAAAGTACCCGCAATAGTACGAAGCCACTTTATAACAGAATCATAGATTCTCTACAATCTCCGCAATCAAACAGTAAACACTCTGAAATAGTGCAAAAGCACAAATTGATCAATTACATAGAAATTCCCTGTGCTGGATCATAACCCCTGTAGAATGGCTATCCTTCTAGTCCTGTAGAGTCTCCTTCCAGCCTCATTCTTAATGTTTATTCATCCTTCTTATATAGTCAAACAAATTAGTTAGTTTCCTTCTCCTTGAGCTAAGGCTTCAAATCCTCCATTATTCCTCATATTTAGATTTCATGATTTTTTGTTTCCAGAGTTTCTATAAAATCTCAACCAAAAAATTATTAATAAAACTTATATAAATATGATTAATAACAAAATAAAACTATATAAAAAAATAAAAGTTTTTCAAATAAGATCTAAAAACTTTAAATAAAATCTTAAACGTATGAGACTTCCCTTTTTACGTAAGTTTTTCCATGTGATATTTCTTGAAGTCCTTTTTTTTTTAAGCTCGACAGTTAATATTGTGCTTCCTCTTATTAGCTCTCAACATTCAGGAGATGTCTTTTAACTCGCCACAAAGTTTCGGAATTCATTTGATCCCATTGTAAAAATGAAATCGTATTGCAGTAGGGATGCTTGTATTCTACGCTGGTTTAATTCGCACGTAATCTGCTTACTTGGGAGTGAACCAATGTACCATGGTTGCATGCTAAGACATCCAAGAAATCGTGTTGCTGAAACGTGGCCATGACAAGTAGATGCATGAATTTACATAAATAATTTCTTACTCAGAAGTTAATAAATTAGGCACCTAACAAACAAACAAATGGTTTGCTATTTGTAATCCACTGCCTGATCTGAGCACTCCAAGCATGCTGGAAGATAAGATAATGGAGATTTGAGGACAAACGTATGAGGAGGGCTGGGCAGTTTTTGATGAAAAAGGAGTGGTGGACTAGCGGTGCCTTAAAAATGGTTATAGTTAGCCTTAGAGGTGACATTCCAGCCCAACCAGTCCAAGGCATCAAAAATGTGAGCCTTTTAAAATTCGATATGTCAAAGCCTTTACAAAATTACTGATTTCCCTGCAAACATGGAAAAAATCGATTATTAATAATTTATTTGGATCCAATGCTAAAAATAAATCCGAAATATATGTCAAATATCCTATCCGTTATGCAAATTAATTGAGCAGATCTTTGAGCCTTTTTTAGAATTCGATATGTCAAAGTCTTTATAAAAATGTTGATTCTCGTTCTAAAAATGTTTTTTGGGATTTTTATGTTTAAATAAAGAAAATAAACATAATTTTAAATTAATCTAATGATTTTATAAACTACTAAAATAATGAAATTATATTCATTTATGTACAAGGTATAAAAATGGATAATATGGTAAATTAATAATTCACTCCTTTAGTAATGGATATGTGAAGCCAAGTGAAGGAGATAAAAAATCAATATAACTAAACATGAAATGTGAAATGATGTGCCAAGTCATGTCGAGGAAATGCCAACCAGTGAAGTCAAATACCAAATGCAAGGTAATGTGACAACCGAAGGTGCCGCTTTGTCTTCAATTAACCAATATGAAAATGTTTCCATGAATGCGAAAGAAAGCAAGGAGGTGCCAAAAATCAAAAATCATCAATCATAATGATCAAACACAGATGTATGGAAAATATGATCAGAACCAATATGATTGTAAACTTCTGAGCCAAGTGATAAAGCTCTGAAAAGTAAAGAATTTTCTAAAATTCATTTAAAGGAGGGAGTTGAAAAATGAAGGGTCCCTGTGATAAATATTCATAATTTATAAAAAATCTAAAATCAAACAAATAAGATAATATACAAATAAAAAGCCAAAGCAGCTAAAACACATCCAATCTTCAAACAAGTGCATTTCACAAAAACTAGTCCAAATGAGGTCAAAACAAATTAATATAGACATATAAGGACAAATCGAACTCATTTAGGCCTTTCCTCATTCTCAAAATCCAATAATAGTACTATCAAGTGATCGATTAATAGGGTCCCCATTTTTCATTTATAAGTGAAAACTGGGGGGTTGTGTTTCACCACAACAGGTCTCCACCTTTGAAACAGTTGATTGGGACCCACCATCATTCATTTCTTATTATTCATGTTGTATTACATTTAGGATTTCAAGTTTCATTATCTAAAGGTTCTTTTTATTTAACATTATCTTCTTTAATGGAGTCTCGAGATCCGATATCTCATTGAATTCAATTATTATTAAGTTCTTGTTGTGACCCCTTGACAATTTTTATTATAGAACACATCCCCACTTGGGGATTTAAACTCCCATATGTTCACAGGGTGAAAATGTGAAGATGGGTAACACTTTTGTGAGAATTCGGGGCGGAAATTTTTTTTCCTCCATAGTTCGGCCAAACTCTTGTCATAGTTCAACCAAACTATTCAGGAGTTCGATCGAACTATTGAATTTAGTTCTGCCAAACTTTGTTTTCCATTTACATTGACGGCGTACTAACGGAAATGGCAAACAGATTTTTTCCTGAGTTTGGAAAACCGGCAAACAAAGTTCGGCCGAACTATTATTTTATAAATATATCGCCCGCAAATTGTTCCGAGTTTTTATCCACATTTATCTCGCGTTCTCATTTCTGTTTGACGCAGCAATAGCTATGAGTTAAACAAACGCTCCCAAATGTGCTTTGATAAGAAATGTAATACCAATAAGCAACCTTTTTCGGTGTTTCTTTTCTGTGGCTCTATTTTTTCATTTTTCCCCTGGCATATAACTTTTTGTTTTGCATGTACATTTTACATATCTTTGAAACAAATACATCACAACTCATTGTTGTTTAACAACATATTTGACTTCTACCTCAAGGGTTACCCCGGTCTAGTGTCCCATAGTTTGTGAACCATTCTTTTATAAAATTTTGTAATAACAAATGTGGCCCATTCTAAATTAATTTAAACTTACCCCAAAAATCCCCAAAAGCATAAAATTTTTGGTTTTGTTCACATATCAATGAGTTAAGGAACATGCAAAGAACCAATGAATCAGTCTAACTGTATACGCTTTTTTGGCTCTCTGCTTTTTGGAAATGTGTTGATAAGACTGTCAATTACTACACCTTTGTAATAGAGTTTAATAAGGATAAGACTATCAATTACTACAACTTTTTAATAGAGTTTAATACGGATAAGATTGTCTATTACTGTTATCTCTTTAAAATGTATACGCTTTTTTGGCTCTCTGCTTTTTGGAAATGTGTTGATAAGACTGTCAATTACTACAGCTTTGTAATAGAGTTTAATAAGGATAAGACTGTCAATTACTACAGCTCTGTAATAGAGTTTAATAAGGATAAGACTGCAAATTACTACTATCTCTTTAAACTGTATACGCTTTTTTGGCTCTTTGCTTTTTGGAAATGTGTTGATAAGACTGTCAATTACTACAACTTTGTAATAGAGTTTAACAAGGATAAGACTGTCAATTACTACAGCTTTGTAATAGATTTAATAAAAATAAGACTGTCAATTACTACTATCTCTTTGAATCTAAGCTTCCATAATAAGCTAATACAACAGAGTCCATAGGAATCATACTAGCATTGAATACGAGTAAAAACCATGTTTGGAATGAAGTAATGGTAATATCCATAAGGTGTAAGAAGAACCATAAGCATTGGTGTGAAGATTAGATCTATAAGGGGAATAGCTCTATGTATGAACTAGTACTAATACATACCATATTCTATAAGATCGTAAGATTTTATATATAATAGTAATGGTAATAGCTCTTGTATTACGATTAACATATCCGTAAGGTGTAAGAAGAACCATAAGCACTGGTGTGAAGATTAGCTCTATAAGGGGAATAGCTCGATGTATGAACTAGTACTAATACATACCATATTCTATAAGATCGTAAGCTTTTATATATAATAGTTAGATCATAACGAGTCTAATACGTAACCAATCACTTACATGTAATCACCTATATGGGTATTTTTTCATGGTATAACCTCTATTGTAATGTATGTCCGATTAGTTCTATTGTGAAATAAATAAATGTTACTAGCTATGTGTAATAAGCTGGGCTTCTTGATATCATAGTTATATAGTATATATCTATATCCATAATATAGAGAGATTATATGATCAGTACTAGCTCAATCTACGTGTTTAACCTCATAGTGAATAAAAGCCTTGTACTAATTTACCATTATATATGTAATATAACCTTGTTTACCTAGCTTATTACGTGTATCGACCAACTGTACGCTCTAATCACACTTTTTCTATGATTCTTAATTACTTGTAACTGCTCAATACTTATGGGATTAGTTAGAACATGATAGTATTCAACACGTGTATTAGATTAGCATAGATTACAGAGCTTTCATAATATGGATATGCTTATCTTCATGGTATCTACTTTAGACTAGTATAATTACCATAGCTCGGGTTATTGGTTGTATACATATCTTATGAAACCAGTATGATCAATGACGCTTACTTGTTCACAGCTTATGTAACCCTTATATACTAGTTATAAATAATATGGATATGCTTATCTTCATGGTATCTACATTAGACTAGTATAATTACAATAGCTCGGGTTATTGGTTGTATACATCTCTTATGAAACCAGTATGATCAATGATGCTTACTTGTTCATAGCTTATGTAACCCTTATCTACTAGTTATAACATCATACATCAGTTATACTTATGGTATTTTATCTATGCAATCACTAGTTCTAAGCAGTTAAAGCAGGCAAGTTCATAATATTTCTTGAACTTCCTTCATGATATATATGGTTGCTCACCTTAGTTCAATATTGGGTAAAAGGTCATGGTCTTACCTTAATTTCTATTCTAATTCCCTTTCCCAACTTTGATTTTCATTTAATATTTCTTATCATAATATTTCTTTATGAACTTCCTTCATGATATATATGGTTCCTAGCTTATCTAACCCTTATCTACTAGGTATAACATCGTACATCAGTTATACTTATGGTATTTTATCTATGTAATCACTAGGTCTAAGTAGTTAAATCAAGAAAGTTCATAATATTTCTTGAACTTCCTTTATGATATATATGGTTGCTCACCTTCGTTCAATATTGGGTAAAAGGTCATGGTCTTACCTTAATTTCTATTCTAATTCCCTTTCTTAACTTTGATTTTCATTTAATATTTCTTTATGAACTTCCTTCATAATATATATGGTTCCTAGCTTATGTAACCCTTATCTACTATGTATAACATCATACATCAGTTATACTTATGGTATTTTATCTATGTAACCACTAGTTCTAAGCAGTTAAAGCAATCAAGTTCATAATATTTCTTGAACTTCCTTCATGATATATATGGTTGCTCACCTTCGTTCAATATTGGGTAGAAGGTCGTGGTCTTACCTTAATTTCTATTCTAATTCCATTTCCTAACTTTGATTTTCATCTAATATTTCTTATCATAATATTTCTTTATGAACTTCCTTCATGATATATATGGTTGCTCACCTTCGTTCAATATTGGGTAAAAGGTCATGGTCTTACCTTAATTTCTATTCTAATCCCCTTTCCTAACTTTGATTTTCCTTTTGACCTTGGAGATAAACCGAATCATTATATTGGGTAAAAGGTCATGGTCTTACCATAATTTCTATTCTAATTCCCTTTCCTAAATTCCTAACTTTGATTTTCATTTAATATTTCTGATCATAATATTTCTTGAACTTCTTTCATGATATATATGGTTGCTCACCTTTTTTCAATATTGGGTAAAAGGTCATGGTCTTACCTTAATTTCTATTCTAATTCCCTTCCTTAACTTCCTAACTTTGATTTTAATTTAATATTTCTTATATCATAATATTTCTTCTTACCCAAGTAGGTATGTGATTAATTATGGTAATTACTATGTACCAAATCACGTAAGCTGATATCACTAGCCCTTATAGTAATGATGAAAGTATTGATTACTATGAATACGTACATATCTCTCCATGGTGTTATAACTAGGAGATCACTTAAAGCTTATGATATCCATACATAAAGCAGTACCATGATCCCCATATTAGCTAGTATGGTACTGGTAGTCTTTGATAAACTATATGTGTATAATAACAATGGTAGTCATAGTAATCATAAAATAGTCATAAACATGAGCATATTGTAAACACTAAGCTATTAGGGATAATACATACTCTATTATTCCCATGATATCAAAAAAACTAAGCATGTACGAGTAAATGAATCACACTAGTTTATTGATATGACCTGTTTCAATAGAGAGCTTTGTAATGATGTACTAGCTTTCCATATATATTTCTATCATTAAGATCAGAGCCCCAACCCTTGGATATGAATCACACTCAGTAATTAGGGAGACACTGTGATGATTGTTCATAGTAAAACGTATAAGTAGTGTGTAAACTTATCCTAATGAAAATAAGCTTTATTCCCATTGTTCAACATGATTATACTGGTTATGATTCCTCCTTGTATCTATTATCCATAAGACGTATGAGTTTATACATCTAGTAAGATTAGGTATTCCACTTGGTTCATATGTAAGAGCTTATAGTTAAGCTAACTGTTATATCGTCTAAATAAAGGTCAATTTAAGATTAGCACATATGATATAAGTAACACAACTTGCTAATTAGTTATTAGACTACATATCTTCATATAGAACTTGCAAATAGTATGGTGGAAATGTGGAATGTAAGTATAGCACATATGATATAAGTAACACAAATTGCTAATTAGTTATTAGACTACATATCTTCATATATAACTTGCAAATAGTATGGTGTAAATGTGGATGTCATGACTCTTCATGATTAATGCTTCTAGAAACCAAACATAATAATGTATTAGGAAATGCTCCTTTAACTTGCAAATAGTATGGTGTAAATGTGGATGTCATGACTCTTCATGATTAATGCTTCTAGAAACCAAACATAATTTAATGTATTAGGACATGCTCCTTTAGGCTTGGTGGAATTACCTTTGCTTTTTATTTCTCTCTCTCTCTCTCACACACACACATATATATATACATGAAGAGATCCCATTTTCTTTTTTATTCATAGATCAAATGTCATTTAAATACAAGATTTATCATAATGTACAATGATTCATTCAATATTATTCATAGATCAAATGTCATTTAAATACAAGATTTATCATAATGTACAATGATTCATTCCATATTATTCATAGATCAAATTTCATTAAAATACAAGATTTATCATAATGTACAATGACTCATTCCATATTCATTTTTAGATTCAGGAGGAGCTTTTGAGAATGTTATGATAATGCCAATAAAGAATGAGCTAGACTCATCTTCAACATCTATTAATTAGATATGAAAATTTATAATACTACTGTGTACATTTGAGAATATTTATTTACATGTTTATATAATTTATATATACATATGTACTTTTTTTTCATAAATATTTTCATTAAAAAATGAACCTTTAAATGATGAACCTAGTTAATGTTGCTTCTTCATGAAGAAGACTACTTGATCTTGCAATTTGATGATGGTCCTTTGTTATGTTTCTTGACTACTTCAAAATTTGACACAATCATATGCTTCTTGTTACTCTTTTAAATCCTTCCTTATATTGTATTCTCCCCCTTAGATATTGTGTACTCTCCCACATAGGTATTACACTCAATTTCATATTCTCTGTAATATTCTAGGCTCTTCTTTTGAAGTCAAATAAGTGACAATAATTTACAAGAACTATACCTAATTTTTTTCTCACATATTCAAATGGTTCTCTAACAATATAATTTACAAGAACTATCCTAATTTGTTTCTCACATATTCAAATGGTTCTCTAACAGATAATTTACAAGAACTATACCTAATTTTTTTCTCACATATTCAAATGGTTCTCTAACAAGAGGCTTTGTGGGTATCTATTCCATCTTCACTATTTTCTCAAAGACTTGTTGTGTGAGGAAGTGGTACTTTATGATGATATGTTTAGTGATTGAAGGAAGTAGAATATTTTATTTTTGAAATTATTATTACACTTGTATTGAAACACTTAGTAGATATATAGGTTCACTTAAATTTACCTTAATATCTTGTAGAGCTCATTTCATCCAAAACACTCAAAAAGAAGTAACTACTATGTATTCCACTTCTACTCTAGATAGATAGAGAAAGTAATGACTCTTTCTTGCTTAACCATTAAACCAAAGACTCTTCCTAAGTAGAATTATACATTTTCCACTTGTACTTTTCATGTCATCCACACAAGCCTAGTTGAATCTCTATATGTTTTCAATGTAAATTTCTCACCTTTTGGGTACTATATTCCATTGTTTGTAGTCTCTTTCAAGTATCTTAATATATGTTTGTTGGTAATAGATGAATTTCTCACCTTTTGGGTACTATATTCCATTGTTTGTAGTCCCTTTCAAGTATCTTAATATCTGTTTGTTGGTAATAGATGACTCTGTTTAGTTGTTGATTGAAATATTCCAACTAATATAAATTCTAAAATTATATCTAGTCTTTAAACCTTGTTATGTATATCAAGCTTCCTATCATATAGATGTAAAGGTTATGATAAAAATATCACCTCATTCATCATCCATCATCTACACATAACTTGCATCCAATTGATATGGAGATTCACTTAGGTCATTCATCATCCATCATCTGCACATAACTTGAATTCCAAAATTATATCTAGTCTAAACCTTGTTATTTATATCAAGCTTCCTATCATAAAGATGTAAAGGTTATGATCAACATCACCTCATTCATCATCCATCATCTGCACATAACTTGCATCCAATTGATATGGAGATTCACTTAGGTCATTCATCATCCATCATCTCCACATAACTTGAATTCCAAAATTATATCTAGTCTAAACCTTGTTATGTATATCAAGCTTCCTATCATATAGATGTAAAGGTTATGATCAACATCACCTCATTCATCATTCATCATCTGCACATAACTTGAATTCCAAAATTATATCTAGTCTAAACCTTGTTATGTATATCAAGCTTCCTATCATATAGATGTAAAGGTTATGATCAACATCACCTCATTCATCATCCATCATCTGCACATAACTTGCATCCAATGGATATGGAGATTCACTTAGGTCATTCATCATCCATCATTTGCACATAACTTGCATGTTATGTGCATCCAATTGATATGGAGATTCACTTAGGTTTATAGTATTCCATTTCAAACTTTTCAACATATCTTTTAGGTATTTATATTGAGAAATGGATATGCCTATTGAATTTTGTATAATTTATGGCTTGTAGTCCTAGGTAAAAGATAAGTTCTCCAATCATTCATATCTCGAATTCAAATTTCATCTCTTCACCAAAATATTTTACTAGATGATTTTTATTGATTCTAAACATAATATAATCCACATACACAAACACAATTAGTAATTCATCACCATGAGACTTTATCCATAGATTATTATTAGCCCCTTGAAACACAAAATATTTTACTAGATGATTTTTATTGATTCTAAACATAATATAATCCACATACACAAACATAATTAGTAATTCATCACCATGAGCCTTTATCCATGGATTATTATTAGCCCCTTGAAACACATTTTTTTAAGGTACTTGTCTAGATTAAAGACTACCATGTTGTTGGTGGTTTTTTAAGTCCATATAGTTCCTTATTTAGCCTACAAACATATTTAGGATTATCTAACTCCTCAAGTTATTTTTCTTACCAAGTAGCTCTTCATCAAACTTTAAAGTAGTTTGAGTGATTCCACGAGTCCTCTACACCCTTCAGAGGGTATAATTGGGACATGTAGTGTTAACTTCTACAAGTTCTATAGGCAAAGTCTGTAAAGGGCTAGGTAGCCTCTGGATCTCATCTTTTATGAAAGGTGACATATCTAGTAAATTCCCCTACAGTCAATCTCTGGAATAGATGTAAATACCCCTACAGTAAATTCTCCTACAGTCAACATGTATATAGTATTTAGAAACAAAAAGTAATTTTTTACAAAACATAGGTTTTAACCAAGTATATAGATTTTCATTTTCATATCCATGGTCTCAAACAATGAGAGAGAAAAATCCTTTTATATTCAACATGTAAAACACAAATTAGCCATAAAATTTTTCCATTAAAACCAAAAGGGATTTGATACAAAACATATGTTTTAACCTAATCTAGTAAATGCCCCTACATTCTATCTCTAGAATAGATCTAATTAGAAGTTTTTCATTTTCATATCCATGGTAGTTCTATAGGAAGAGTCTGTAAAGGGCCAGGTAGCCTCTGGATCTCATCTTTTATGAAAGGTGACATATCTAGTAAATGCCTCTACAGTCAATCTTTGGAATAGATCTAAATGCCCCTACAGTCAACATGTATATAGTATTTAGAAACAAAAATTAATTTGATACAAAACATAGGTTTCAACCAAGTATATAGTTTTTCATTTTCATATCCATGGTCTCAAACAATGAGAGAGAAAAAACCTTTTATATTCAACGTGTAAAACACAAATTAGCCATAAAAGTTTGCCATTGAAACCAAAAGTGATTTGATACAAAACATAGGTTTTAACCTAATCTAGTAAATTCCCCTACATTCAATTTCTAGAATAGATATAATTAGAAGTTTTTCATTTTCATATCCATGATATTTCTATAGGCAGAGTCTGTAAAGGGCCAGGTAGCCTCTGGATCTCATCTTTTATGAAAGGTGACATATCTAGTAAATGCCCGTATAGTCAATCTCTGGAATATATCTAAATTCCCCTACAGTAAATTCTCCTACATTCAACATGTATATAGTATTTAGAAACAAAAATTAATTTGATACAAAACATAGGTTTTAACTAAGTATATAGTTTTTCATTTTCATATCCATCGTCTCAAACAATGAGAGAGAAAAAACCTTAAATATATTCAACATGTAAAACACAAATTAGCCATAAAATTTTGCCATTGAAACCAAAAGTGATTTGATACAAAACATATAGGTTTTAAATAGAGTTTGTTTAAATGGAGTTTCACTTATTTTTTAATGACAATGTGTTTTTTTCAATTTTATACCAAGTGTGCTCCCACCATGTAAAACACAATTTGGTGAACTTATCATTTTTATAACTTTTTTTTTCTTAAATTGAGTTTCACACATCAATTAGTGCTTTGAAAGTTGTGTTTTACATAATTTTTTTAATACTAAATTACATTAATTTTCTGAAATTTATTTTGAATTTAATTTAAATTAGTTATTTAAAAAAATAATTGTAAATGTCCACCGTAGATATATATATCATGGAGGATAAACGACGAATATCAACAGAATCTCATATCTCTACTAGAGGGGGGGATCAGGGATCAAGAGATGTTCATGGTAAATTTAAATATAATCTTAAATTTCCATACATGTGTGTACATATGGAATTGATTTCTTATCAACTTTGTGAGTTAAATTAGTTGTTAATAAGTTTCATTTTTTATTTTTTAGGAGCTAATAAGAAGTGAAGGGTCTCTACTCCATCTATGGATGCCCATGTTTCACCCAGTCGTGGTATGGTTTTAACACAATTTAATCAATGAATATGTACATGTGTATTTATATGTACATGCATGTATTTTTCAATTGATTATAAATTCGTATTTGTTTATGAAGCTTCTCTCTCCTCTCAAGAGGTTGGTGGTGGTTCAAATCCCCTTAGAGGGCCATCAATAAGTGGTATAAGGTTGAGTGAAGGTGGTGATATTTATTCTCCCGGAGTCCAATCAACGGCTGGTGGTGCTGGTTCTCAGCAGGGTCATTCTGGTTCTCAACAATTTCAGGGTGGAGAAGATGCTAGCCAACCACGTCGAGGTTGCCATCAATTTCAATA
Source organism: Pinus albicaulis (assembly GCA_034641835.2). Classification (NCBI taxonomy): domain Eukaryota; kingdom Viridiplantae; phylum Streptophyta; class Pinopsida; order Pinales; family Pinaceae; genus Pinus; species Pinus albicaulis. The sequence continues at coordinate 2,896,735 of MU968403.1, read as the reverse complement.
TTTTTTTCATTTAATTTGTACAAATTTTTTTACACGTGTTTTTTCTAATATACAAAATTTTATATATCTCGATTCAAAGGCTGAAAATGTTCCAAATATTGGTCAAAATAGACGCAGGGTAGAATGCTACATTCAAGAATAAGGTTGTCTACCCACCACAACTTATCTGGCCGACATTTCTAATATACCATGGGAAAGAAACATGGCGCAATTCACCTTAGAAAGATGTCAACAACTTCATGCAAAATTGTGGAGAGATCTCGTGGGTTTGACTCTACCTGCTGAGAGTCGACAAAGCCTCGAAACAGTTACACATTCATTGGGCGAACTAGTAAATGTGTACAAAAATCTTGGGCCAACGACTGATACATTTGTAGAAGTCATGAGAAAGAGAAAGAAAATAGTAATGGTTCCCGATAAATGGGAGGATGTAAAACAAAGAGTTACAAAAGACATGGCGAAGTCAATGTTTAATTTCAAGGAAGGGCCAAAAAGAAAAATGCTGAAGGTGCAATATTTCAAGCACCCCGATATAGCTCACTATTTGTATGATAGGCACCTTGCGGCCTATGGAAGGCTCCCATGGAACGACGAGGTTCCTATTTATTTTGCAAAATTATTTTACGCAGAATTTTTTTTGAAAATGAAAACCAATTACAATGACCTTCCATCAGAATTTTTTGGTCCGGGGAAAGGTCAATTGTGTGACCGTAGGGGTGCTAGGCGAGATGTGGAGTTGCCTTGCCCTGAGCTGCCATTGGTGAGTCGACCTTTTCGTGTCGAAACTCTGCGGTCAGAGATGGATGCGACTTCTCAAATAAGTCGAGAAGCAAGGGATGTCATTATTGACAATGTTCACAGTGAATTGGGTGGAGTCGATGTTTGTCTAAATCGACAAAGAGCACGTGAGAATTCACGTGCCAATTTTGTGTATTGTACAGATGAAGAGATTGAAAATATGAATGTTGAAGATCTCTGAATATATGCAAATAATTTTCACAATGGTTGGAAATACCTAATTCTTCATGAGGAAGAGAGCACGGGAACGGTATGTGTTAATGACCTTAGGGTTCAATTATTTTAACACAAACATGTGTACAATTTGTAATAAATACATGTGTATGTACATGTATACATTTATTTGTATGTACATTAATCTAACAAAAATGTATCATTATATGTTAAAAAACCATTTGCAGTTGCCACGCATGATGAATGACGAAAATGTTAATATCATGTTCGGGGCTTCTGGTTCAAACAATGAAGATGGGTCTCACCATCAAGATATGTTGACAAATGTTAGTGTTTTTTAAGTAATATTTTTAAAATAAATAATTGTGCACACATGTACATGTACATATATAATAATAAAATGTTTTAACAGATTCTGATTCCGTCCGATGTTTTTGGGATGGCGGTACTTTCTTCTTCCTTGGGAGATGTACCTTCTACTTCCTTAGGAGATGTGCCACATCCACAACAAGTATGGATATTTTTTCACTTTTAAAATTTATGTTTAAGTTATATATATATATATCTATTCCACCTCAAAAAGTTCCATTAAAAATTGAGATATATATATCTATATCTTGAGTTATTTTAAATTTTTTGAATTTTAGGTTTTTGGGGATTTTCTTTTGGAGCCTCTCTTAGGAGATGTCCCAAATTCACCTGCAAAAGTATTCAATTTTTCACTTTTAAATATATGTTTTTTTTCTTAAGTTATAATTTATAAATTGAAATTTATTTAAGTTTTATTATAAATTGAGATCTTGATCTTGAGTTATTTTATACTTTTAAAATTTTGAATTTTAGGTTTCTATAGAAGATTTCTTTAATCCACGGACTCTAGCGATGGAGATAGGAACATCCACACCATTTCAACCATTTGAACAAGTTGTCTAACGTTTTTTTTTTTTTATATTATTGAAAATAAGTTTATATATGTACACATGCATTTTCATCTAAATTTTTTTAATATATATATATATTTAACTATACATGTATATTGTATAGTTTACTGTTGGAGATGTTCCCATGGGGGAACCTGTAGCAGGCGAAAAAATGGAGAGTGAACCTCATGAGGTATTGCATGATTTTTTTTTATATTTTTTTTTTTACATGAAGTTCTATATATATTCTCACTCATTTTTAAAACATAAAATTTTATTGTTTGTATGTGTATTGTGTACAGGTTTCTCATGCTTCGCAAGATAGCGCGTGAATTGAGACTTTGATAGGAAAGGCTCTACCTCCATCTGTATTTGATGGAAATGATTTGTAGATTTGATTTCAAGATTTAGATAGTCTTAAATTTACTTTTTTATATATTATCTAGATGCACAGTCATATATATATAACTTGATACTTGATACTTGTGAGATCTACAATTTTTGGACATATTTTATTACAGTGTTAATATAATTTGTTTTGTTCCAAAAAGTTAATTTTTGGATGGTTTTAGTACTTTTGGCATGTGAATGTGAAGTAATATTGTTATATAATTTGTTTGGTTTTTAAAACATTTAAGTTTTGGATACTTGAACTACTAGTAATGTTGTCATCTATAAATTAATGTTTTTCTTCTGAACTACATTTGGCATGTTATGTAATGATGTGTTATAATTTGTTTTGTTTTTAAAACTTAAGTTTTGGATGCTTGAAGTACATTTGGCATGTGAAGAAATATTGTGATCTATAATTTTTTGTTAAACTAAAAGTTAAGTTTTGGATGGTTTCAATCTACATTTGGCATGTGATATAATGTTAAATTTTTTTATTGGATAGTTGAACTATAATTGGCATGGCATGTGAAGTAATGTTGTGATACAATCAAAAAGTTTTTAAAACTCAAGTTTTGGATGGTTTCAATCTACATTTGGCATGTGATATAATGTTAAATGTTTAATTTTTTTATTAGATAGTTGAACTACAATTGGCATGGCATGTGAAGTAATGTTGTGATATAATCAAAAAGTTTTTAAAACTCAAGTTTTGGATGGTTGAAGTACATTTGGCATGTGAAGTAATGTTGTGATCTATAATTTTTTGTTAAATTAAAGGTTAAGTTTTGGATGGTTTCAATCTAAATTTGGCATGTGATATAATGTTAAATGTTTTTATTGGATAGTTGAACTATAATTGGCATGGCATGTGAAGTAATGTTGCTTGATATATAATCAAAAAGTTTTTAAAACTTAAGTTTTGGATGGTTATAATCAAAAAAAAAATTAAAACTTAAGTTTTGGATGGTTTCAATCTACATTTGGCATGTGATATAATGTTAAATGTTTTTATTGGATAGTTGAACTACAATTGGATGGCCTGTGAAATAATGTTGTGATATAATCAAAAAAAAAATTAAAACTCAAGTTTTGGATGGTTGAAGTACATTAGGCATGTAAAGTAATGTTGTGATATAATCAAAAAGTTTTTAAAACTAAGTTTTGGATACCATTTCAATCTACATTTGGCATGTGATATAATGTTAAATATTTAATGTTTTTATTGGATAGTTGAACTACAATTGGCATGACATGTGAAGTAATTTGTTTTGATATAGTCAAAAAGTTTTTAAAATTCAATTTTTGGATGGTTGAAGTAAATTTGGTAAGTTTTTAAATTTTTTTTCACTCAAACAATAGTATGTAGTATGTAAAGATCAAAAAAAATCTTAAGATTACTTTCAAGTACGATCAAGTGTTCTTGAAACATTTTCCCACATGATGATACCTTCATTGACCTATGAACTAAAGTAGTTCATGGGCTATATGTTCTGCCTCTTTCCCATATAAATCCCTTTAATTTTGATTGGAAATATAAGAAGTAGATATATGTTTGTTGAATTGGGGTCAATGTCATTAATGCACTCAACTAGGTAGCCTTGTTGATTTATAAATTGGTAAATTGATGGTCCATTCAGTTTTAATTTCATTCTAGAATATATATATTCAGTACGTGAAACATTTTTCATCAATGCACATGGGAAAACTACTTGAACAATTAATTGCATTATAGAACATATATATATATCCAATACGTGCACAACATTTTTCATCAATGCACATAGAACATATTCGACCATTGGACAGACAAATTTTGTACTAGATTTTCAATCAGGAATAGAGATGTGGGTCAAATCCCACCAAAAGTCAAAGAAGTGCTCCGAGTCTCTTGTCTGAAAGGAATCTTCATACAAAATTATACTTCGGATGATTTATTTACATTGTGGATACTTTTTACCAAAAAATCCCACAAGAAAAACTGGGTGTGCATTGAGTTCGTGTATATATCCAGTACATGCAACATTTTTCATCAATGCACATAGAAAAACTACTTTCAGTTAATTGCATTCTAGAACATATATATTGAGTACGTGAAATTTTTTTCATCAATGCACATAGTAAAACTACTTGAACAGTTAATTGCATTCTAGAACATATACATATATATCCAATATGTATGCAACATTTTTCATCAATGCATGTATAAAAAAGCTATTTTCAATTGATACTAGAGTGTGCATGTACCAAAACAATTTGTACATGTGAAAACACTTGCACAGATAACATAACAAGGCAGCTCAATTTTTAATTGAGCACTGGAAGTTCTAGAACATATAATCCAAAGAGAATAAATTGTTGGGCAGTTCAATAAAAAAAATTCCAATGGAATGCCATCTTTAAGAATCTGTTCATGATCGTATTTTGACATTTTCCATTTCTTAATATTCGTTTTTTTCTTTGATTGAACCTCGATCAACTTTATGTGTGCTGCACACACCAAGTGACTATATTGACAACTTATGAAATCAGGTTCATAGTCTTCAAAGTAAACAAAATTCCCACTTTGATTAGTTTGTCTGAAAAAATAACCTTTCAATATAATAGATCCTCTTTCATATGGAAATCCGTGATCATTATAGTCTTCTAATAATTTCATTTTTCGTTCAGTGCAACGCATCAAATAATACTTCATATTCTCATTGTTGTCAGTAGGTGCAATTACAGCAAAAACATCTCCTGCACAATAAAACAAACTTGACAAAATTATACATATTCAAATTTATTTCTTGATCTTTATCATTAGAAAGCTATTCAAATGTTACCTTCTCTAACAAGATCAGAACTCTATCACCATCGGATGATATCGTAGTCTCCTCTGATTACATTGCAACAAACATTTTGCCATTTGTATTTAGCTCTGTATGTTTCCAATCTTTTACATACATTTTGTTTTCACAAACATCATTGGATTTTGTTTTGTCTATGCAAACATGAAAAAAACAAGAATATTTTCTTTTATCCAATGCAAACACATTTCTAGACGACTTTGTTTTAATTGAATGCAATTTTCAAGTCCCTTTTATTGTTTCAACGTCATTTCCAATTGATCTATCTATGTCTTCGATACCAATATGCCAAAAAAACCTTTATATGAAAAATTTAAAGAAGAATGTAAATATGATATCAAAATACAATGAAAGATAATCATTGTGATAAATGTATACTGTTTAAAATTAGATATCCAATAAAAATTAAATTGAATGTACCTTCGCACTTCCCTTGATCGGTTAGTCTCATGGCTTAGAGCAGCGATGCACCATTGAACAATTTCTTTCGCGTCCTCAAGTCGGCTTGCAGAGGGGTTCGTTTGATATCTTCGAAGTGCTCATTTTATGCATGCCCCTACACCGTCATGTTCTCCTTTTCCATGGCCAATCTCAAAGAAATTCCAACAAATGTTTAATGCAGGTTTTCTTATGAAGACAACACATCCAAAAGAATGATCGTGCAAATTTGAATTGTCGTGCGCATCCGTCTGACCATATCCAATGTTCATTTAATGTTATTCCACAATTTTTCAAGGAATCATAAAGTTTTTCAAAACAATGTTGTAAAAAATATGTATCATGTGTACGATCGTCATTGATATAAAAGTGATATTCTTTAAAAATATGTCGATTTTCACTGGTGCTTTCTATATGATCGACGTTTTGTTCAGCATGTCTATATAGAATATGAACGAGCATGGAGACTTGGTCAGAATGATAGTATTCACTCTGAATTTCTTTTTGTGTAACAAATGTGTAGTTTTCTGCAAAATCAATTACTGAGAAAATGGTCCCTGGTGGAAAAACTTCATTGGATTTTTTGAATTGCAAGTCTTGCCATCGAGCTCTATGGAAATGCTTGGTGTATTTGTAAATTTCTACCTCAAACTTCTCAAAAAGTCTATCACAAAAATTTCTTCTTCTCATAATTCAATTCTTTTAACACTATTTGCACCTTGAATCGATGTATGGATATATCTATTTCACTTTCATGTTGGACAATGATTGATCATTTATATCAGTACGATATTTTTATTCAAATTTCCACAATCATCGCATTTTTTTACCACCAACACATTTCTTTTCGTAAAATAGTGCATCGCTTTCTCTTTGACATAGAATTTGAGATATGAAATCACGGATAATGGAAGGAGGAGGTGAATCCTTCCAAAATGTTCAACCAAAATCAAGGAATGTGTCATAATATAACTCAAATTCCACATGATAACGGCAACAAAAAGTGTCGCGTACGATGATAGGTTTTACATACCATGGTTTTTGTTGAACAAAAGCACTGATTGAAACATGAATTTCACGATTCTCTTCTTTGAACTTGTTGAACAACTCTATCTGAGTGGTTTCCAAGAAAAAATTTTCATGTTCTTCGTACTGATTTCATGATATTCTTCTTCGCATCACATGCCTTGCAGTTGGCAAAACACGCAAATTGTTCTTCCAATATTCATATATTATTTTTTTAAAATTTTCTCCAAGTCTATCTTTGTATGGTTGCCTACAAATAGCTCTCCAACAAGCAAGTTCATCATTTACATCTATTTGTAACCGAAATTTCCAATGTTTGTGCAAAGTTTTTCGCGAGGTTCCTAATGCTTGTGCCATAGATTTTACCAAGCGATTATCTTTAGTACTTGATGAAACCACTGCCATATGTATTACCCACTACTTGTGAATTAAATCTAATTTAATTCAAAAATCATCAATCATAATTTAATCTCCTCTTGTAACTTCCCTTCCTTTGGGTCTTCAATGCCTTTTCCATCAATACTCTCGATCTCAATCTTATGATGACCTACATTACCTCAACCTATGAGATTCCCTAGTGATATCATATCATTTCTCACAAAAATATATCTATTTTCTCTAAAATCTTTTTAAAGCTTGAGATCTGAAATGGTTTCACTCTCGTTCTTGGACCTCTACAAATTCCTATCCTTAAGATCCCTTCCATGAAAACCTTTCCAACATTTCCATCCCCTTCAATTGGTTTCATCTTCCAAATTTTTAGTCTAAAATTAATATTATGCTTTCTTATTCCTTCAATACCTTAATTGTTAACCCATCTTTTCATTATTTTTCATTCTAAAAAATTTATATTTCTTCTTTCTTGCTTGTCATTTCTCACTTTTATTTATTTAGTTATTTATTTTTCTTTTCCTTTTTTCATCACTAAATTATATTATTTGTTCAAAAACTTAAAGATCTACCCTTAGCCTCTATCGTGATCTCATTATTTTCCTTACCCTCTATTTAACTCGATTTTTTTCTTTGTAATCCTATCCTTGCCTCTAATTTTCTTGAATATTTATTCATTAACCATTTTTACTTTTATTACTATTTTTTAAGTACGCAAACTATCCAAAATGTGATGATTATTTTTAAATTTTTCATATATATTATTTTTATTTAACTAATATAAATTCATGAATATTTAGGAGTGTGTATAAAATGAATAAAAAATATTTATCACTGGAATATTTTGTAAATGAAAAAGAAAAAAAAAACACTTACTTTAATTTGAACAAAGTGATCATTCTCCCTTTATACATTTTAACATTTTCTTTTATTTAAGTATTGAGGGGTGCATTATATTAGATATCATATTATTTTCTTTTAGTTAAGTATTGAGGGGTTTTAGCAATGCATTATATTAGATATCATATTTGGGATTCAACTACGTTAATAAAGACATTCATCTATGACCATTTACATGAAAAATAATTAATTTCTCATAATTTTGAATAGTCCACTCATTACTTCAATTGATGCTCACAAAAATGAAATTATTCATTTATTAATTAATTAATTAAATTAAATTAAAAATTTATGTACAACATAAATACAACCAATTACATAATACAAATACAAATTTACTCCCACGCTAACATATGCTTTATAAACATTTTCTAAACGCAAAATATGCATGAATCTTACAGTGTCTTCAATATCGATTCTCTCGCAACAACAAAGGTCCCTCGACCTCTATGGGACCTTAATGCAATCTAGACAACATGCCTCATGAAATTGTGTTATCTAGAAAAGTAAATTGTATAGTGTGTGCTTGTCATTTTCCATGTAGCATAATAAAGGTCATATTTTATAGTGAGTACCAAGGGTTTACGTTATGGGTTATTTATGATATAAATAGTGCTTCTACTTTGGCTTAACCAAGGAAGGAAGCTAGCGGCAATCTAAAAGGTGGTACCATTATGACATAGACATTTTCATAGATCAACGTCCTATAAATGGTTCTACAAGTTATTGAAAGTCACAACTTTGATGGATTAACATATCAACCTACTCTTAAATTGTTTCAAAAAAAAAAAAAAAAACTGCAGCCCACGATGAGGAAATTGCTTTCCGTGTATCGTCATTGATTACGAATAGGCGTGGTATGGTCTTTTTCCTACAGAAATGGTCTACGTTGTTGTTTAGTACCAGGAATGTGGTTCAATGTTCAATGGGGGGAGAATTAGTTTACCGGTGGTGTAGTTCAATTTTATATAATATATTTTTAGGTTGTTGATTGTTGTTTGGTATTGGAATGTGGTTCTAAAAAGATTTGGTTTACAAGTGCGGTGGTCCAATTTCATAGTCTTATAAACTAATTTATAATCTTATAAATTACTTTTAGTATAAAAATATCATTTCATTTCATATGTTTAAAAAGTCAAAAGAAAGAATTTTTAATGTCCACAAGGCTAAAAACTTATGGGACAAAAATACCGACAGAGACGATTTCTTCCACGTGGTCAAGTTTACTGAACGTACAAGTTTTCTTGCCTTCACGTTTAAGCAAACCATGATAACCGGGCCTTTAAATCGAAAGAACAGCCCATCGCAGCAAGCACGGGCGTCGTGGAAATCACAACTCGATTTTTGTTCACAGATTTCAGATTTGCGTGCTCTGCCAGCATTTTCTCTTATTGTTCCGTATTGAATTTTGCAGAAGAGTTCCCTTAGCTTTTTGTGAAAGAAAGTAAGGATTCGATATTGAAATAGTTTTTTCCGGCCAGATTTTGACTCTGGTAATGGCGATTTCAAAGACTACAACAACTGACGCAAAGTGGATAGAAATCGCCCCTCCGCGTAGGGTATGTCTGCGAAGGCGGCGGCCTTTTGAGAAAACGTTGCTTCCAATAGCAGAAGAGCGGAGTCTCAGCGACAGCGAGCTCATGGATGGTCTGCGATCTGCTTTTCCTTCGATCTGTGAATTCAAAGAGGAGGGCGATAATAGAAGATTTGCGTCTTGAATTCTTTGTGGACTTGTTTCGCTAACGTGTAAATTTTGTGAAATTAGCTTTTATATGTCTGCCTTAGTCTTGTACAGAATATTTTTCCATCTGAAAGGCTACTAAATTTCTATCTAGTGCCGTCTTTGTACATAATATTTTTCCATCTGAAAGGCTATTAAATCTCTATTTAGTGCCTCTTACAATGATCTCAATTCTTTTTTATTAGTCCTTACCGGGGACTATCGTAATCTAAATGCCTTCTTTCATTAACCTGGCACATCAATCAATATACTTTAAAAAATTTAAACCATGCTTTTTTGCGTAGTGTATCACCATATTTCCTTTGTCAATTAAATGTATAGACTTTTTAGATTGACAAATCAATATAATTCTCATTTTAATGGCCTCATACCCAGGCAATATCATGCAAAACTTAGGCTAAGAATGGGCAGTCTAAAAAAATTGAGTTTCAAAAGAATTAATGCTACATTCACCTTCGCATTAATTATGAGCATTTTATGTTAATAAACCATCAGCATAATGTGGCTTATAAAGCTCGGAAAGTGATACAAACAGGTCTATCATACATGTCAACACTTTTGAATTGTTTTATAATTTATCACAACATTGATACCGTCATTTTTTTGGGCAATTTTACTATCTTCCATTGTAAGGAGCAAGGTTTAACCACAATTTAATAGGTGGATTTCTCTGCGGCTTGTTTCCTTTGCCTTGGGAGTATTGGGAGTAAAGTGTCCCCTGGCCATGGGGGGTGAAGAATCCCTAAACTATGATATGGATGTATCAAACTATCAGGAAATTTGCGCCTAACTGCTTCTGCTAAGTCACACGAATCTTGGTGGTTTTTCTCACAATGTTGTGGGGGTGTCCAAATCTTCTCTGTTTTTCTCCTCAAAACCTCAATATTTAGGTTTCCTTTCTTCTGGTGGATCGGCATTAGACCCGAAGGTTGTTCTCTTTTCGTGTGTGATTTTGAGTACAAAGAATATTTCTCGCGGAATTAGGAATATTCAAGGTCTCCTCTTATCCCCTTGGTGCTTGAGCCTATCTAACCATGTTATGTCTCACTAGTAGCCACCCAGACACCTAGAGTTAGGGTTTGGCTCTCTTTTTTCATTGGATTCTATTGACGTTCCAGAGTTTTTTTTCCTTGAAGAGTAGTTTATTGATGGAGATGGTGTCTTCAGTAAAGGATAGGAGGCCTATAAAAAATGGCTTGTTAGAGTTGTTGACTAGTAGATACGACACAACTGAGCAAGGTGTTTATAAAACTAGTAAAGGAAAGGGTTTTCTTCAAGGTAAGAGAAATAAATAACATTGCATAAAGTTGTGTGAGGAAGTGACTATGTCCCTAGCCCTCAAATCTAACATGGCTTTTTATCAAGCGTAAGCTTTGTCCAAACATTCACTAGTTGGAAGGGTGAAATTTTGGTATGCATCTACTCTCTGAATAGGTTGAGACCAAGGTTCATCCATTGATTAAAAACCCCCTATCAATTTTGGTTCTTGTCAAGGGTTGGATTCACCTAAGTTTTCAAGAAGTCAAGGAATCAAAGTTGATCATTGGCTGGGTTTTAAAATTTTATTATATGTCAGTTTTCTTCAAACCACGGTCTCTACAATTTGATGCTAGATGCGAACGAACTAGCATTTTCCCTCTCTGGGTAAGGATCTCGGGACCCTGTGCTCACCTTTGGCAAAAGTTAATTTTTCAAGATATTGGTAATCTCTTGGAGGTTTACTCAGAGCATGACTCCTCCAACCTCACTATGGGAGACATGTCCATGGTTAAGATCCTCATAAGTGTGGATCTAAGTAGCAGGATTCGTATTTCGATAAACATGGGTGCTGAGATGCTCATCCAGAGCTAGACTATGAAGGATACTAATTCTAATGTAGGAGGTTCCAAAACATGGTAATCTCGCTAAATAATGTGTGCTTTCCTTGCACAAGAAGGCACATAGAGATAAAGCCTCAACATCATTTGGAGTTGTTGATTAAGGGGTTCATTCTCAGGGCTTCATGGAAATTTATCATGAGACACATTGGACCAAAGAGGGCTCCCATTCAACGGTTTATACTTCAGATTAGTCGACTCCAGTTTGTGTAGGTTCCATGTCATCCCCTCCCTCCCACATCTACCTCTATGACTATTTTAAATGATGTTATATTTTCTTGTGCTCGGTCTATTTCTCCTTTGACATCTGAGGAACCATGTTCTATTTTCTCATGAAATCCTTCTCAGTCATCCTCTTCTTCGCCCATTCTAGCTTTATGTCATTTCCCAAACACTTTAGGTGACATGTCCTCCCCTTCTTCCTCCTCAATTTTCTTTGCTTCCGAGCATGATGTATCAGACATTGTTCTATACAATATTCATTCTCGTATGGGTAATGTTCCCATGAAGTGGAGTATCGTTTGAGGCCTGGGTCAACTTTCCCTATCCCCCATGGAAGGCTGATTTCATGGTAGGAAAACCTTCCTATCCAAAGCTAAGGAAAAATCCAGTGCAAATATTTTTTCCAATAACCAACTATCTATCAAAGGGCCCATTATAGCCAACCCAACCCCTATGATGCCCCCTCGATGAAATTAATGCCCTTAAACTATAGGAGTATTTATTGTCCCTATGAAAAACAAGCCCTGAAGAGACTGGTCAAATTTAATGATCATGATATGATTTTCCTTCACGAAACCCTAGGATCTTTTAGTCAAATTTATCATTGCCCAAAATCCTCCTTGAAGGGGTGGGCCTTTATGGCAGTGGATTCTTCTGGCCAATCGGGGGGTCTTGTAGTGGGATGGAAAAATATTCAAACTCTTGTATTAAATATACGAAGTATGGAATCAGTAATGGGAATGGAGGCTTCTCCCTTGGTAATGGGCCAAACCCTTTTGCTGATAGTTGTTTATGGTCTGTCTCAAAATCACATTGATTTATGGGTGACAGTTCCCAATAGACCTCTCGTTCGATCAAATAACACTATCATTGGAGATGATATCAAATTATTCTTTGGACCTTCTGAATCTTGGGGTCCTTTGGTTAGACTAGATCCTTTAATAGATTTCTTTAGAAGCATGCTCACCCGCAACAAGCTGATGGATGTGGTTCTTTTCAAAATTTCTCCTACTTAATGGAATCTTCGTTCTAGTGAGGTTTGGTGGCTATTTGTATTGATATACTTATCATAGTTGAAGGTATCCTATATTCTCTTCCCCTTATCAAACAATGGATGAGTGAGGGAGGAAGCTCATATCACTCCCCCATTTTCCTAGAAATAAGGGGAATTCCAAAAGAAAACTTCCGATTCCTTCAAGATGAATTCAACAAGGCTAAATGATGAAGAGTTCCTTTCCCTATTTAAGTCTAATTAGAATCTATTCTTCGCTCACTCGGAGGTTTCAAAAATAACCAAATTTGCAAGAAACTTAAAAGAAATTAAATAAAAGACTAAGGACTGGGAAAAAAGGAAGAAAATGATGGAACCAATTCAACTGGAAGAGATTGAAAGTAAGCTCACAGTTAGCTCATCTATAGTGGGGGAATGATTTTCATCCTAGGAATCTAGTATTATTTGCATGAACCTCAAAAAAAGAAAGATTTACCTTCTTGTTACAAGAGAGGAGGAATTTCGACTAAAAATTAAATCCATTTGGTTAAAAAGAAGTGATGAAAACATGAATTTTTTAAGGCCATTGCTAAAGGCCAGAAAATAATGAACACTATATGGAGCTTGTAGGATGAAAATGGTGTTATATTCTCTTCCTTTGATGGTCTAGCAAGAATGGGAAAATGACACTTTGAAAACCTTTTTAGAGCCCTCCGGAATCATTAATTTCCAAAATCATACAAATTTCTCAATTCTTTCCAAGAATAGTGGATGAAGAGGAAAGCATGGCTTTAATGAAGGAGGTTTCTATGGAGGAACTCCAAGATGTGCTCCACAGTTTCCACAGATACAAAATCCCTTAGCCGAATGGGTGGGATGTTGATTTCTTCTTGGAGATCTTGAAATATTTTGGGTATGATCTATTAGAGGTTATTGAAGAATCTATGAAGGATGGACCAATCTATCTAGTCTTCAACTCAACTTTCATTGCCCTTATTCATAAATCTTGTTACCCCCTCCCCTTCTCAGAATTTAGACCTATATCTCTCTATAATGTAATATACAAATCATATCCAAGGTAATTACTTCCTGGCTTAAACTGATTCTCTCTCGAGTAGTTTTCTTTTGGAAGGGAGAGAAATTCACGAAGCTATTGTGGTTTCTTAGGAATGTATTCACAACATTAAACAAAAAAACTTGAAAGGGGATGTTATCAAAATTAATTTATCCAAGGCATATGACAGAGTAAAATGGATTTTCATTAGAATCATTTTTACTCGTTTGGGTTTAATTTGGAGATAATTAACTAGATTATGAGTTGTATCCAATTGGTCTCAATTGGGGTACACATAAATGGATCATCTTCCCCTTTTTTCCACGTGCAAAGACGATTGCGTCAGGGATGCCCTCTTTCTCCTCTTCTTTTTCTTCTCATAGCAAAGGGCCCAAGTTGTCTTATGTCTAATGCTAAGAGGAGGGGGGTTTTCCATGGTTATGTTATTTCTAGGAATATGACAATATCCCACCTTCTTTTCGCTGATGATATTCTTATTTTTTGCAATTGTGATGTCAGAAATATTACAGTGCTAGTGGAGATCCTATCTCTTTTTGGACGCGCCACTGGTATGTCGATAAATTCCTAGAAATATTCCATACCTCATCATAATATTTTTTAAGTTGAGCTCCTTCAACTATCTCAGCTTCTCCCATATGAGTCAAATCTGTTGGAGCTAGGATTGAAATACTTGGGTTTTCAGTTGAAACCAAACTGTCACAACAAAAAAAACTAGGCATGGCTCATTGCTAAGGTGGAAAATCATATGAATTGTTGGTACCATAAGTGGTTGTCTAGAGCTAGTCACCTGGTCTTCATAAAATCAATATTAGAAGCTATTTTAGTATATTAGGCATCATTAGCCTAGATCCATAAGCATGTCTTGGAGAAAATTTGTTGACCGTATTTTCAAAGTTAAAATGGGTTTGGGTCCGGGGACCAATAATCAAGAGAAACTTCTCGCTTGCAAAAATCGACTTCATTTTTCCAAAGAGAAGGGTTGCACCCACCTTCACATATTTGGGGACTCTTTTCATCCATAAACTGGCTCAACAACATTATTGCATGCAGGAACATTTTCTTATTGCCTATTCTTGAGGAGATAAAACACATTATTGGTACTTTCACTATAATTGCATCCTCACACATTTGCAGGGAAAGGAACCAAGTTGTTGACAACTTGTAAAGGGATGGTCACCTTTTGGAAAATGATAATTGGTCAATAATTGAGCAAGTTAATGAGCAAAGTCTCGAGTACATCCATCGTCCTTTCAGGCCTGCTCTGCGGACAAATGTTTATGGTTGAGACAATTTTCATCAAGATCCACAATATTTCTATAGATGTCATGTTATTTTTTATCATATTTTATTTTTCATGTACATAGTCGGTATATTTTGGAAACCTTGCCCGAATCTGAAACAAAGTGATTTCAAGAATCTATTTCTAAATGTGTAAAAAATCATCCTACATCCATCTTAACTCCGAATCTATCAAGCCCCGAGAGGGATCAAATCTTTCGACGTGAAAACCTTTCCTCAATTTTTGCACTCAAAAAAAAGGTTTGCACCTCTAGAGATTTGATCCCTCTCAGCGTTTGATATATCTAGAGTTAAGATGGATCTAGGCTGGTGTATATGTAATTGATTTTAAAATATTTTACATAATATGTACATCTAGCGTTTTATGATGCAAATTAAAATGGTTTTTTATTATTAACATATTTTAAAGTATATGCCAATATTATTTAGTATTAAAATATTTTATCAATAACTAAATTATAAGATTTAAAGATATTACTCACACATTTTGTTACTTCTAATTACTTTACAACATATTCATTTTTATTTATTATAGTGGACATTATTTTTCTATTTAGAACATAATTTGTAACTTTTATTTTTATTTTAAAAGGGAATGAATGGACAAACTTGCACCTCTCATAATGGACTATAGAATAAACCTCTCTGATCAATAATATAAATTCATAAATTTTACGAGTGTGTATAAAAGAAAAAAAATATTTATAACTTAGAAAAAAACTTATGATAACTTAATTAAACAAAGTGATCATTCTCTCTTTATACATTTAAAAATTTATTTTTATATCATTACAAATTAGTCATTTATTCATTAATTGATTAAATCAAAATAAAAAATTAGATACAAAATGCATACAATCAATTACATAATACAAAATACAAAATTGCTATACACTAACATATGCTTTTTAAACATTTTTTTAACACAAAATATACATGAATCTTACTTGTCTTCAATATCGATTCTCTCCCAACAACAAAGAACAAATGGTCCCTCGACATCTATGGGACCCTTATGCAATCTAGACAACATGCCTCTTGAAATTGTGTAAGATCCCTTTCTTAATGTTATCTAGAAAAATAAATTGTATAGTGTATGCTTGTCATTTTCCATGTAACGTCATAAAGGTCACTTAACATAATAAAGGTCATATTTTATCGTGAGGACAAGGGGTATACGTTATGGGTTATCATGATTTAAATAGTGCTTAAAGGAAGGAAGCTAGTGGCAATCTAAAAGGTGGTACCATTATGACATAGACATTTTCATAAATCAACGTCCTATAAATGGTTCAACATTAAAAGGAACAATGATCCTAAAAGTTGTTGAAAGTCACACCTTGGATGGATTAACATGTCAACCTACTTTTAAATCTTTAAAAAAAAGAAAAAAAACCTATGGGTCACGATGACGAAATTGCTACTCGTGTATCGTCCTTGATTACGAATAGGCGTAGTATGGTCTTTTTCCTTAGTGAAATGGTCCAATGTTCAAGTGGGGAGATTTGGACCAATCTCATAATTTTATAGATTATTTTTAATTTCTTAAAATTAAATATGTCATTTCATATATTTCTTGACACGTTCTTTTCAATTGAAAAAAAAAATACCTAAAAGTTTTTCTTGAGACCATTTATTTTACGTGGTCAAGTTAAGGCAAGTGTGATCACTGGGCTTTTAAATCGGAGTTGCAATTTTTTGGAGTTTCAGGTGCTAGAACCGTGCAAAAAATTTGAGGTAAAATCTTGATTTATATTAATTAAACTCATTTTTTTATTATATATATAGATTCAGCACCCTAAAAACCCTCTAGAGCACTTCGATTGTGCAAGTTTACCTATCAAACTTCTGGTTTCAATGAATTCCTGCCAGATTTTAGGAAAATTAGACTGGAAAAATCCATCATAAAAACCTTCAAAAAATCACACTAAAAACTACTAGCTTTAAATCTAAAGCACAACACATCACAGGACAGGCGTCGTGGAAATCACAACTCCGTTTCTGTTCACAGATTTCAGATTTGTGTGCTCTGCAAGCATTTTTTGTTATTAAAAACATTTTACCCATAGCCCCGTATTGAATTTTGTAGAAGAGTTCCCTTAGGTTTTTGTGAAAGAAAGTAAATTCGATTTTGAGATAGTTTTTTGCGGCCGGATTTTCACTCTGGTAATGGCGATTCTGAAGACTACAACAGCTGACACAAAGTGGATAGAAATCGTCCCTCCCCAGAGGGTATTTCTGCGAAGGCGATGGCCTTTTGAGAAAATGTTGCTTTCAATAGCAAAAGAGTGGAGTCTCAGCGACAACGAGCTCATGGATGGTCTTCATTTTGGCCACCTTCATTTTACAACAAGTTTATATATGTGAAATGTGTCCACTATTAACTAAGCCACGCTACAATCAACAAATTCCCTAGGAGTAATAAATATGGTGCTAGCTTTCTTTTGTAAAGAGAAAAGAAAATATGGAATGAGAATTAATTTAACCATCCAATAGCAAATAGCAAAGTTGATCGACCTGTGGACAAGTTTACTAGAGAGTTTTGAGTCAACTAACTGAGTGCTTAGTTGACCAATCATAATGAAATTGTCTAGAGGGGATTCTAGTAGGTCAAAGGTGTTCGACTAGAGATAATTGACTTGATTAGAGAGGAAAATTGACTGGGGAGAGCTACTAGAGAAATCATTTGATTAGAGAAAACATATGGAATGTGGAGGGGTCATACAATGCATGGGTAAATGAATTTGACTCAACACCAATCCATTCCCATTCTAGATAGTTTTAATGACACACAAGTGTAATTCACCCAAATACCAATAAATTCATAGCCTAAGGGTAGGTACATTTAGAGTGATGGTGAATCACTTAGCCAACAATGAATCTTAGCTCAAGGAGAGTGATGGTGGATTATAGGAGAGATAAAATTCTCCAGTAGCCATAAAATCCAAAAATAGCAACTCCAGATATACTTGCAATAGCTTTATTGCTAAAATGTTTGATCTCCCTTAAACAATAGATAGACATCTTGAATCCTCTAGCAATTGCAAGTGAAAAGACAATTGGCAAGAATAAAATCCGACCATGAATTCACTCATTAAATAAAATGTATTGTTAGTATCTACTTGAATTATATGATGCCGAGTGGAGAATCCTTATCTCATCAAATGGAGCCATCAATTTCCAATACCATCAAGCCACAAAGACCAAAACTAAACTTCCTAGTTAATTTAGTATTTTTGTGAATTAATCATTCCATATATATTTCCCAAAATGCACAAACAACAACATGCAACTAGAAATAAAGGACGATCACACAAAACTAAACTCATACATATCATTAATATAGATATTTTGTTTTGGAAATCCAAATGGGAAAAGCATCTCCAAATGGGGCTTAATATTTTCATTTAAAACATGTATAGTACAATGATTTCTATAGAAATTATATAGAAAATCTATACCAATGGATTTAATCCAATCATGTAATGTACTAAAATAAGATACTGAATCCTTCTACTATATTTGCGGAATATAAAACACAATCACTCAATCACATGCAAGTAAGAGAAAGGAAATTATCAATCACACAACACAATATGTTCTTGGGGAAACCTACCCCTCTATCGTATATTGTACATAGTCAAATAATCATGAAACAATACAATGCTTTCTCACACCGAGGAAGTCCTCCACTCTACCGATCGTTGCACCTTGATCCTACTCAAAACTGACTAGAAATTCTCTGGAAAAATTGACCAACACTTAGCCAATTCTCAGCCCTTGCTTAGCCTAGCCTTGCTCATGAAATCCCTATTAAATAGGATAATCAACCTTCCTTGACTGTGCAATCCATCATGAGCCTTCCTGTGAATTTATAATTGCACCCTCGAAATTTGCTAATAATACAAATGATAGCTATCTTCCCTTTAACCTTTGTCTCAACTCGGTCTTCATCATAACTAACATGCATGCAACTTTTAAAAGTGAATCATTAGTTATCTGATTGATCACTACTTGTGAATTAAATCTAATTTAATTCACTGGACCTCTCACTAATTTTTCATTCATTTAGAACTAGTTAAGCTGATTTTAACTCAATTAATTTGAGTTAACTGATTACACTCACACCACACTAGTGCTACAACTGCAACTGGACCCCCAAAATATTAGGATCACTCTACATGCCTCATCTTAGAACCTCAACTCAAAATTCTTGAGCTAACTCAGTCTTCATGACTTAGTTAAGTGATACAAGTTGTTATGAGATGAAATTACAATTTATTATCCAATTTATTTAAGGGAAAAATAAATTAGACACCCACATTTAGCACTAATGTGTAACTGAATTCCTCGCCAATGTGTGTCTGGAATCCCACACTAGTGTGTGGTCAATTTTTTTCCTTTCTGGTTGCCAATTTCACTGTTTCTTGTTGCAAATTTCAACACTCCCTCTCAACAAGAAAGGAATTCAATCTATCCTAATCCTTTGGAATGTTCTGCATGCAACACTTCTCTAGTGTTGTTTTCACCTGCAACTCCTGAAACTGAATAGCCTCCGAACAACTGAAAAAGTATAATGCATCTGTCATCGGAGTCTTATGATTGTTGGATCCTATTGCACCTGTCTACTCGACTATCTTCGTTGCTATTGACATCTGCATCCATGCCCTCTGCACTGCTGCCAACTCTAATCTGCACTCTAGTATCTGACATCTGTCACTCTGATTTCTGTCTTCCTAACATCTTACTGCATCAATCTAACCGATCCTTCCTACTACTGTTGTACTGTGGGCTCCTCGTAGCTAGATTCGATCCACGAGACACACCATCTCAATGGACCCTGCCCAAATTTCTTTTTGAGATTATTTCTACACATCGCCCCACCTCACACAAAGAGTTATAGTTGCATGTACTCCCTCTGCCTTTCTAGCTCAAAATTTCCCCCTCCTAGAGGTCTCTTCTTGAGCGGACTCTTCCACTCGGTCTTCTCTCTGCTTCTCCAATTGTGGCTACTCCACAACCTTCTGAGACTGCTTTTGAGGCTGCATGTTGATAGATAATTTCTCCCTCTCAACCACCAAGTCATTAACCACTGATTTTCTCCTCAAATCTTTGCATGCATCCGCAACCTCGAGACCATACAGGTTCTTGACTCTTGAACCAATTTGCTTCACATGTCTCATGGTTATGTGTTTTAAGGAAAAATTTTCCTTTTCTAAACATCACCTCACAAAAACGGTCTTCCAATACCGCTAAGGAGACAAGATTCTTCCTTAGGCCTGGAACATACAAAAGATCTGCTAGTCTGAGAGGGGAGCTAGACTCCCTCTGAAAGGTAACTGTACCTATGTCGGTCGCGCTATCCCTCTCATAATCTCCAAACTTTATGTTCTGCTGGAGGTCCTTCTCCTCCAAGTCACTGAAAAGATTTTTATTCCCCGTCATATGGAACGAGGCACCGTTGTCTAGATACCACATGCATCCCATTACAATGCTAGCCATGCATGCAATGAGAGTAAAATCAAGCCCAAACTGTGAAGCCAATGCTTCACCTGCTACAACTACAGGCTCCTTCTTGCTTGCCTTCTTCTGTGGACAATTTGAAGCATAGTTCCCATGCTCGTGACAGTGAAAACATCTGATCTTGGACAAGTCTCTCTTTCCCTCTTCACCTTGGGATTTTTTCCCTTGGTTTTCTTTCCTTTTCCAACCAATTCACAATATTCTTATTTGTTGGTGCAGGAGGTCTCGTCTCTGGTGCTCCGCCTGATCTCTTCTATTACTAAGTTGGACCACAAAGCTCCCAATCTAGTAACTTATCCCCCCCATTCACAGAGTCTCGGTAACTATGTCAGCTCTTGGTAAGGCCTATAAGTGTTATGCTCACCAAGTCATCATCGGATACAATCACACCAACACTTCCAAGCTCATCTTGAAATTGAGTGAACTTCGCAAAGTATGTTGTACCGTCTCACCCTCCTCCTTCTTGATCTTTCTGAGCTTGTCCTTCAATGCCAACTTCCTTTGGTCGCTGATGTTCTAAAACAAATCTGTCAAGACCTTCCACATAGCATATGGAGTCACCTTCCCATGGAGACTCGAGAAAATATTATCTTGAACTCCCTCTAACAAGATCCTTCTCACCTTTGCTACCTTCTTCTACCATGCATCAAGAAGTTGGGAATCTGCTGCTGCAGGCTTGGGAATATAAAAATCTATGAATTCCTTCAACCCGTTGTCCTCCAACACTGCCTCCATCCTGACCTTCCATGCAATATAGTTCGAATTTACCTCGAGTGCAAATTCGAGTCTCAATCCATTGAAAGACATCTTGATCTGCTACTCGATCATTGAGAATAGATTTGCAAATTTGAACTTGTTCAAGACAAACTCAATTTATTCTCTTCTGTTGTGATTCCTAGTGCTTTGATGCCATGTAGAAATTATATATAAACTCTATACCAATGGATTCAATCCTATCATGTAATGTACTAAAACAAGATACTGAATCCTTCTACTATATTTGCATAATATAAAAGACGAACGCTCAATCACATGCAAGTAAGAGAGAGGAAATTATCAATCACACAACACAAGATGTTATTGGGGAAAACACCTAATCAAAACCCATCTATCATATATTTTACATAGTCAAAGAATCATGAAACAATACAATACTTTCTCACACCGAGAAAATCCTTCACTCTACAAATTGTCCCACCCTGATCCTACTCAAAATTGATTAGCAATTCTCAGGAAAAATTGACCAACACTTAGCCAATTCTAAGTCCCTGGTTAGCCCAACCTTTCTCACCCAATCCCTAGGAAATTAATCCCTATTAAATAGGATAATCAACCTTCCTTGATTGCGCAATCCATCATGAGCCTTCATGTGACTTTATAATTATGCCCGGGAAATTTGCTAATAATACAACTAATAGTTATCTTCCCTTTAACCTCTGTCTCAACTGGGTCTTCATCGACACTGACATGCATGCAAATTTTAATATAGAATAATCAGATATAGATTGATCACTGCTTCTGAATTAAATATAATTTAATTAAGTGGACCTCTCACTAATTCTTCATTCGATTAGAACTAGTTAAACCGATTTTAACTCAATTAATTTGAGTTAACTGATTACACTCACACCACACTAGTGCTACAACTGCAACTGGACCCCCAAAATATTAGTATCACTCTACATGCCTCATCTTAGACCCTCAACTAGAAATTCTTGAGCTAACTCAGTCTTCATGACTTAGTTAACTGATACAAGTTATTATGATATGGAATTACAATTTATTTAAGGGAAAAATAAATTAGACGCCCACATTTAGCACTAATGTGTAACGAAATTCCTCACCAATGTGTTACTGGAATCCCAAAATAGTATGTGGTCAATTTTTGTCCTTTATGGTTGCAAATTTCAACACTTTCATAGTTCTTGATCCTCTTCCTCCCTTGGCCAACAATCCAATTGAGAAGGAAAGTAAAGGAGGAAATGAAGGTGTAAGGGGAAGGCCAACATCCATAACCCTTCATTTCCCATTCCTCAACCTTTATCTCCTCTCCTATTATTTTAATTTTCTTTTTATTAATTCTTTTTCCCTCTCACGTTTTTCTTATTCAACTTTTACATTGCACTAATTTATATTGTTGCTATCATAAATTATCAATTTTTTCTTACATGTACCAAATCTTACAACTTGTTGAACACCTAATCCGCTCACTACAAGGAAAAGACCCTCTAGCAGAGGTTATAAAGGAGGTTTTTAGTGTTATAATATTGGCCAAAATTGTCAAAAAAAAAAAATTATACAACATTCGTTTAATGTTACGGAGGTTTTGGCGGAGCTTTTAACAGAAATTCAATACAACTAAAAAAAAATGGGCAGCCGAAGGTTATTATGGATGTTTTTTTTCATCGGTGCGCTACTTTGGCTTTAACGCATCGGTGCGTACATGTAGAAGGTGCCCCGGGGCGGTCTAAGGAGAATGCACCGGGCCGTTAAGGTATAAAACTGCATCGGGCATAGTGTTGGTGATACAATGCACGAGGACATTCTAATTGGTCTTGGGATTTGTGCAGTGCCCATAGGTCATATCAACGCACCGGTGCATAGACTTATAGAAATGCACCGGTGCGCAGTATCATAGAAAGGCACCAAGATTTATAATTGGTATCGGTATTCGTGCGGTGCTCATAGGTCATACAAATGCACCGGTGCTTATAGACACATAAACGCCCCGATGCGCAGTATCACACAAACTCATCGATATTTATAATTGGTATCGGTATTCGTGTGGTACCCATAGATCGTATAATGGCACCAGTGCATATAGACACTTAAACGCACCTGTGCATCGTACCACACAAACACACTGATATTTTTAATTGGTTTTGGTGCTTGTTTGGTGCCCATAGGTCGTAGAAACACACCGACGCGCTTCTTAATACCAACGCACCAGTGTACAGTTACTGATATGCACCAGTTTTCATTTTTTATTTTTTAGAAACATTGACTTGTGACAATGCAATTATTATGATTGTTTTAAAGTCATTATTCATCAAAAGTCGACACATAACAATATTCAAATTAATTAAATTTTTATTAATGCATTTGAATGTGATGTGTGGATTAATTTATTATATCATATCATAATTATTGTGATTTTTAAAAATTCATTATTCATCAAAAGTCAACACATATATATCTTATAACAATATTCATATGAATTAAATTTTTATTAGTGCATTTGAGAACGACAATGGAGAACACAATAGCGACAATGGAAAATGTAATAGAATAAATTAAAACATATTTTATGATATATAATATATATGAATAAGACAGTCTTTATCATACAAAATAGGACAGTTATTGGTATCCTTTTGTCTTTCAATTGACACACTATGTCCATTACATTAAACAAAATGTCTGATTTCACAGACATATTTCAAAAAGTACAACACCTTGCTTTGATATCCAAACATAGTGATCATCATTCTTCGCTTGAACTGTTGTCACTGCTAGAGCAACTTCCATGACTTGGGTTATTTTCAGGAATATTTTGTTCACGGTGTTGATTGTTTTCTTCTTCTTCACCTTCCATCTACAAACATAAAAATAAACTGAAATTAATGTATATACATTGGTGAGAATAATGAAAATTGCAATATTAAATAATATACATCAATGTAAATCGAAAATAAAAATGACGTACCATAGCAACAATTGACTCATAAACTATACACATTCTTTCAAAACCATGTACCATGCCATCTTTCAAAATTTCATCTGTTGGCATAGTTCCATACTTTGTTTCCTGCAAGTTTTATATCCCATAATAAATCATATATTTAATATAAAGATGTTTTTGTTCTATTAATTATTGATGGAGCTAAGTAAAACAAGATCGATAGACGCTTACAAATTCCACAATTAATTTCTAATGTGCCAACATATACTCACAACCCATATTTAACCCAATTTCAATCAATTTGTCTGATGGTTCTTCTTTGTATGTTAGCACCTGTTTGAAAACATTCAATGATGATTTTTGTAAAACAACTTAAAGAATACAAAAATTAAATCTAGTTAAGTTGTTATAAGGAAGTAACAATTACTCACAAACTTAGATATCAACCATTTTCTTCATTGTCGTCCTGTTTTATGTGCTGAATGGGTTCCATTTTCTTTTCTTTTCTGCAAGAAAATTCTTGAGAATTAATATTTAATGCTAAATTGTTTATTTATTGTACCTAATGATTGAAAAATTCAATGATTACATATTACATTTGAAGCACGTTGTTTTTGAGATGGCTCCTCCCGCGATGCAATTTTGTCCATTTCTTTGACCATCTCCTTGTACACCTTTTTGGACATTCCTACTGACATATTTCTGATATCAGCTCGTTCATCTTTTGAAATTTTCATAATCTTCCTCAAAATGTAACATGACAATAAAATATTTAATTTTTATATTGCTATCTAAAAAGTAAATATAACAAAAGTGATATTTATAAATAATTCTAAACAAACATTTAAAGGAATATTACTTTTTCATTCGTTCTTTTTTGTTGTTGTACGTTTTCGCTATTAAAAGTCTGACATGTCTCATTGACCAATTCTCTAGAAACTCTTCTTGTAGTTTAGATCAAATTTGGTTCTTGGAATCATTGGATTGATTTTTGTATTGTAAGTAGAAAGAACGTCTATACATTCATTCCACTAGATCCCTCAAACTTTTGTAAAAGTTTCTCCCCCTTTCGTTAACTTCCAGCACCACTCCATATGAGCTAAGGAGCAATTCATTTTCATTTGCATGTTCTATTTTTTTTCTTTTCTTAGAACAACATTCATTTTCTAAGTTGTTGGTCCCTGTAGAACATTAAACAGATGTGAATTAATAGAATGTTTGACACATGTTATCCAAAAATTTTAAGTATATTATTAATGATAATCAAAAAAAGAAACTCATATTGGATCGATAGTATTTTTTCATTCACCTTATTCATCCTTCTACAATTTTTCCATCAAGCTTTTACGCTCTTCTGGTCCTAGATCAGAAATAACTTTATCGAGCTTTGTCATTTTGTGGCTCTGCATGAAACACAACAAACAATACATATTAGTTAAACTTACATATAGTTCAAAAATAATATTTTTTATAAAGAATTTACAAAGAACTTGCATTTTTTTCTTTTCTTGATGTGTTATCAGTATTTTTGTTACTTGATCTCTTGTCAGTCATTTCTTTATCAATCTGAAACCTGCACCATATCATTCATTAATATATTTATAAACAAATTGTCAACTTTTCAGGTAAAAAATAAATCTCAAGACACCGGTGCGTCTTTATTGATGTACGCACCGCCGCCGGTGCGTAGGGGTATTACCAACACACCGTAAAACAGTATAATAGACCATACGGTGTGTGGGGTATTATAAATGCACCGCACAAATAGTGTAATAGACCGTACGGTGCTATCCTCGTAACATGGAGCACTGGTGCCCTATTTCAGATATGGCGCACTAAAATTGTTTTCAATTTTTTTATTGCCCAGTACTTGTGCGATGTGCTTTATAATACAACGCACTGGTGCACTAGGTTACGCAGGGCACGCCGATAACAAAAAAATCCATTTTTTCCAAAAATTCGTGCAATGGCCGAATGGATTGGGATCCGACTATGCAAGTCGTCCCGTGGGTTGGATGTCAATCTAAAATGAAAATCCCTAATTCTGAAATCACATAAATAGAGAGAAGAAAGGGAAAAAATGAAGGGTTTAGGGTAAAAATGGATAAAACTGTAGAAAAAGTAAAAAAACTACAGAAAAAGTAAAAAAAGATAATCAAATTTAATCACGAGATGGTTTGAAATTCTATGATACAGGGTTTGAATCACCAGAGGTTTGGTTTCTGATTGTCTGAATACTTTTGTTCGAACGTATTTCGCTGCTCCACAGTGCCCTCGTGCTCTCTTACTCCATGTATGTCTCCTACAAATATCTGGTTGAAAATTTTAGCAAAAATAGTGAAATAATGAAAAGTGTTTAGTATTTAAAGAATTTTTTTATAAAATTAGATTTTCAAAAATATTTTTCTGCCCATTTTTCAATTTTTCTCTTTTTTTCCACTTAATGAAAATAGAGTTGCGCTTTTTTTATTTGCGTTTATTTGTCACCGGTGCGCCACTTATAGCACCACACCGGTGCGTCTTTTTGTAACACCGGCACCGGTGCGGTTATATGTACAGTAGCACCGATTTGCAGTTAAGGCACCGAAATTACTTTTAGGTGTGTACACCAAAATTTATTGAACTCCAACCATAGAAATTGAGAATTAGAATTTTGTTTATTCTTGAGAATTATAATTAGAATTAAAATTGAGAATTGGAATTAAATAAATTCTTGATGGAAATAACTATTCTTCCAATGCATTTTGTTTATTGCAGGAGGTCCCCACTGATTATGTGGAGAGAATGCAATGTGGGGCGTGTGAAGATGCAATACTACAGGGCCCAAGTGAGAAATTATGGCATGTGAGCTTGTTATAATTGGCACTTAACTATTTGCAACCAATATGTTTTAGAATATAATCTGCAGGTAGACGAATGGCCTGCCAGCAATTAGTACATATAATCTACCGAAGGGTAATGTTCTGAGAGCAATGACAACGAGTCCTTCATTCTACATTTGTTAGCAGAAGGAGACCGATTTTCGACTAGATGATGTAGTTATTACATGTGGAGGCAATGGTTTCCCATAGAAAATGAGTATAAGGTTGAGCAGAGGAAAGACATTGCAAAATAGGCTATTACATTAGTTTTTCCAGTGGGAAATCGATTTGCAAGTGGAAATACAGTAGCTGCAAGTATCTATGTTTTTCTTCCCACAGAAATGGTCATTGGATTTCCATTTATAATACAAGCAAAAATTTTACTGGTTTCATCCACAGGAACACAGCTCAGACAAGTTAGAGATGCCATTCAGGTTCAATTGGAAGCCGAAGACGTGATTTTATGCGACGTCAGCTTTGCCAGTAAAAGTTTATGTAAGCCAACTGAAGCTCGGACAATACTCCCAGCTGCTTTTAAACACATTCTGGAGAATATTTCCCTTCATGGGACCTACCAACCCGATCAGCGATGTTAATTGATCTTTTTGTGTTGTCCTTAAGGGAATGAGAATCCTTCCCTTCATGGTGTATCTTGGCTTTATCAATGGCCTCGATTGACCTTTATCTGCCATCAACTCTGCTCTCCATTTTTCCATCATGGGACCTCTTAACCCTATCACCAACCTCATTCGAATGCTCTCTGCCGGTCTCAACCTGCACTCCTTTTGTACTTTGTTGAGCTCTGTAGCCGTTTGCATACCTGTAAGCGTCTTTGTCCATCTTTCTATTCGAATCACTCATTTTCTCTACTATAAACTTCTTAGCCGAAATTCGAACTCTCGTCTTTTCAAACCCTCATCTCCTTCGAAAAATTCTTTCCCACGATTCGAACCCTCCGCTGCTCCAATACTGCACTTTACAAAATAACCCTATTCCGGTGTGCGTTGTTTTATAGGCGCACCAGGGTGGTTTGTAAGATCGAGGTTTTTGTTTTGGCACGGTGTTTTATGACGCACCGGTGTGGAAGAGTTATGAAGCACCAGTGCGTCTAAGTAATAGGCGCTTGCTCGGTCGTGCAATGTGGCGTGCATTAGAGCGTATAAAGTGCTTTTTTGTATGTAAGATCATAATAAAATAATGATAATTCTAAATTACATGAATTTATTTGCATTATTTTCTAAAATTTATTATGTTACAAAAATTCATATTATTCTAGATTTATTATTTTACAATTATTTACAAATTTACAAATTTAAATATTTTAATAAAATCATTTCACATTAATACAATTAAAATTTTACAAATATTTTACATACAATTACAATTACAATTACAATTTTACAATTTCACATACAATTACTATTAGAATTAGAATTAGAATTTTAAATTTACATACAATTACATTTACAATTAAAAAATTTCAATTACAATCATACAGTAATACAATTAAAATTTCACAAATATTTTACATACAATTAGAATTAGAATTAGAATTACATTTACAATTACAATTACAATTTTACAAATATTTTACATACAATTACAGTTAAAATTAAAATTACAAATACAATTACAATTTTAGAGTTTTACATACAATTACAATTACAATTACAATTTTACAATTTGTCATATATACAATTACAATTATAATCATTTCACAATAAATTAAATATTACAACTACAATTAAAATTTTATATCAAATATTTTACATACAATTATAGTTAAAATTACAATCAATTACATACAATTACATTTACAATTACAATCATTTCACAGTAATACAATCAAAATTTTACAAATATTTTACGTACAATTAGAATTAGAAATACATTTACAATTACAATTACAATTTTACAAATATTTTACATACAATTACAATTAAAATTACAATTACAAATACAATTACAATTTTAGAATTTTACATACAATTACAATTACAATTACAATTTTACAATTTGTCATATATACAATTACAATTAAAATTACAATTACAATCATTTTACAATAAATTAAATATTACAATTACAATTAAAATTTTACATTAAATATTTTGCATACAGTTAAAATTACAATTACAAATACAAATACAATTTTACAATTTTACATACAATTAAAATTTCAATTTCAATTACAATCACGACACAATATTTAACAAATATCATGGTCATTTAGTATTAAATTAATTAATAAACATCACGATCATGATAACCATCGTACAGACATCATATTCGACTAAAAAACACATTCAAACATCAAATCAACATTACATATTAACACTATCACAACACAAACATCAAATATACATCTCATGTCAAATAACTCATGTTGTCACATACACATCTATCTGCAAGCTAAACATTAAATGAACATATCTAACATTACCTAACAATATACACATCATGATGATCACCAACATGTAAATTAAGTACAACTGCAACATGAACATAAAATACATGGACCATATATATATATATATATATATATATATATATATATATATATATATATATATATATATATATATAACTGAATAATGTTAAAAATATACAACTTTAATATAAATATCTTGGATCAGCTGGTGGTAGTACAACATCAATAGTAGTACTAGTGGAGGCCTGCTCAGTCAATGGTGAAGCCTCGATGGTCGATGGTCGAGCCTGCTCATGATCATGACTAATACTGATGGATGGATCAGCTGGTGGTAGTACAACATCAATATAAGTAGTACTAGTGGAGGCATGCACAGTCAATAGTGCAGCCTTGACACTCAATGGTCCAACCTGCTCATGATCATGACTAGTACTGATGGATGCTGCAGGCTGCTGATTGGACGTGGCCGATGGTCCAACCTCATCTCCATGATGACTGCTAGATGCTAGTGGAGCCTCATGAACATCAGGTGTGTATGGGCAGGTGTGTATGGATCACACGGTGTCTGATGTGCCAATGTTTTGTGCACATAGGTGCTTTCTCTTGTAGAGCGCATCGGTAATTGAGAGCTCTAGAGCACTGAAAAAAGTGAAAAATCTGGTTTTTTTGCCATAATTTTTTTTTTATTTAACGTTTTTCTGATGTGCGTGGTTTATAGGTGCACCAGTGTTGTTTCTTACAAGCGCACTGGTCGATTTCTGTTTTGGCGCGTTGTTTTATGATGCACCGGTGCGGTTTCAGTTTTGGCGCGATTTTTTATGATGCACCGCGCGGAAGAGTTGTGAAGCATCGATGCTCTACAATAATACGATGCATTGGGTGGGTGTGTATGGAGCACACGGTGTCCGGTGTGGCAATGTTTTGTGCGCACCAGTGCTTTGTCTTATAAGGAGCATCAGTGTGATGTTGAATGATAAGCGCACCAAGCAGAAAACATCCGCAAATTCCTCTGCTTGCCAACCTCCTCTAGTAACCTCCGCTAGAAACTGATGTATGGGGTATTTTTATAAGGGGTTCCTAAAAAACATCCACTAGAGAGTATTTTCCTTGTAATGGCAAAGGGTTATGGTGTGGAAGTTGAACAGTCAAAAGGAGTCCAAGAGACCTTGGAAGATGAATCCAAGAGTCACACTAATGTATTATAAATGTATATCATGTGAATAATATAGGAATTCAATGCTTATATTTCATATTCCATCTTCTCCATAGTTATGTTT
Source organism: Pinus albicaulis (assembly GCA_034641835.2). NCBI lineage: Eukaryota > Viridiplantae > Streptophyta > Pinopsida > Pinales > Pinaceae > Pinus > Pinus albicaulis. Next base: position 2,865,871 of record MU968403.1, on the reverse strand, counting down.
AACATGGTATCAAGGCCACGATGTGTGGCCCTCTCCCACCATTAATTGTGTGATCTTCTTCAAACTAGGTGCTCTGCCATTCGACCATTAAATATTCAACCATTTCTACACTATTTTAGTTTTCCTCTCTTCCTTCTGCACTATCCTTCCTACAAAAACGTTACATTTACCTCAGAGAAAATCCTGTCAGTTATATTCTAGCTGCAATCTCTGCCCACAATCTGTTAGATTGTTTCTCTTAATATTTTTCGGGAAAATAAAGTATGTCTCTATGCACATCTTAGAACTATACCCATTGATCTTTTCCCAGGAATTAATCTGTCACACTACACTATTTTTGTCCACATTCCATGCGTGCTAATTCCAAGATAATAGGACTATTCAATGAAGCACAATAACAAACTGTGCAGTCGTTGGGCACCAAGAATAGTTGTATCCAAACTTTGGCAAAGGCACATATTTTTGACATGCAAAGTGGTTAATGAGAAATGTTCTTATGCACCATACATGCATGTCATATCTACTTAACATTATAATAGTATTTTTCACTATTCCCTGTCTAGCCTATGTGTTTGAGTTTTCACTATCATTTGTTCCATTCCCTAATATGTTAAATGCTTGAAAGAGTCTGGAGTATGATGTATTGTTACATAGAATCGACTCCCTTGATTTATGAATCAAGTTCCATTGGATTTTTTCCTTCGTGGACACGTGAATCAAACCCCTTCACCTCTGCATTGGATTCTACATTCTTTAACAATTGTAACAGAAACTTAATAGACTTTAACAGGCCAGCAACCTTGGTCATTTGAATGCCAAGAATTTTCTTCAGCTACATTAATGGCTCGTTCGTTCTATTTTTTTCCGTGGTAATTCTCATACTTGTTTACCTCGTCATTTTTATGTCCACTCTACCATTCTGGGCATGCTTTTCACTTGCCAGCACTCGATGCACTGTCAGAAGACAAGGATGCAGTCTAAGCAAGACGTTCAATGACCAAGGAACAAACACAAATGGTTTTTATGGCATTATTATCTAGCAACATCCAAGTTAGTATGCTCTAGTATTGAATGTGTTGAGAGAATTTTCTTGTAGGGATTGACTACATATATGCAGACATGTGGAGACGAGTATACAGTGAAACGCAACGCAAGTGACCCTTCTTCTTCTTAGACTCGATATTTGATGCATGTTGTGTGTGAAAATTCTATAGAAATTCGAATATAATTGTAGAGACAAAGGAGGACATAAAAACTATTTTGTTTGTGCTAATGTTAACAGGTGATTTTTATCGACCTCTTTCATTCCAGGAATTTGGAAATTTCTTCTTCAGTTTTGTAGGATTCAATCTATCCATTCTGATGAAGAGAAAAAAAAGGCATGCAATTTATCTTTTTCTCTTGATATGATGTATGCAATTTAATGGGTCCTCAAAGCCTGTTGGAATTTAGGTCCAAAGATGTTGGCCCAACCAAGATCGGTTATGTGCTTTAGAACAAATTTTTCAGGATATTCTAGCATGAGCTGCTGGGGATGAATAGAACAGGTTTGAGGGAAATCATGGTAGCGTCACTTGAGTGATTCAAGATGCAAGGAAGATGCTTGCACTACATAATTCGTGTTCCCATAAGTCGACAACTGGAATGTCATTTCCATTGTGATCTGGGACGTGGAATTCTTCCAGGAATGGAGTTGCTGGTAAATCATTCAATACCATGTATCTCAATATATGTGAAGAGATATGGGAAATTGGATTAGATTTGAGTGAACAATCCAAATCCGGATAGGGACCGATGGAATGGATTTGTTGCTAAGTTCGATTATGCATCGAAGAATCTGAAATTGGCTCTACCTTTTAGGTTCTATAGTGTCATGTCATGATACCAAAACAAATCCTACAATAGGTAAAGGATCTTTTTGGTATGGAACCTACTCATGAGTTGGTTAGCAGTGAGTCAGAGCAACATTGAATTTATAAATGTGTTGGGCCCGAGCACTTGGAGAAATAAAATACCACCCAACAAATGTGTGATTGCTTCTAATTTGAGGACCTTTGCCTCTAGACTTCTTCTTTTCCCATTGAGTGCCAAAGTTGCACGACCTTATTTTGAAAAACAAGATATAAATTTTGTTTTTATATTTTTGTGGCTTATGTTGTAATACATTTTTTTTTGAAGGGCAACAACACACTATTATCTAGGTTTGGTACTACAATTACATTTGGTGTTAGTACTAGCCCTTCTGCGGGTTTTTTTTATAATCTAATTCTTCATTTGGCCTTGGTGTAGCATTTAGAAAAGTGAGCACCCCTTTATTTGGTTTTGGGAGTACATTTGGATCCACAAAATTAAAATCTTCGAAAATGACCAAGCTTAATGATATATTAGAGATGTTAAGTAGTCCAATACATTCCACTATAGATGATATGGTAAAAATCAACAAGGAAAATATTTTTGACATTAAAATATGTCAGCAAAATGCACAGGAAAAAATGATTTTTTGCAACTAGAATCTCAATTCGATCGAGATGAGCTTCAACAGATTTGTCATTCTAAATTATTTTATGTTTAAAACAATCCTATGTTCAAGGTTGAAACAAAAATCTATCAACAACCAACAATTGATGAAATAAGTAAGGTTGAGGTTGATTCACATTCAATTCTCATTCCAAGAACAGATTTGTATGCAGATGCAGAAATTCAGGTTCCACCTCCCAAGCCCGTCATCAGACCTTGTGAAGAGCTTGTCAACAAAAAGAACAAAATAGGTCTTGGATATGATAAGGAGGCATCCTTCCATATTCCAGATTACTCAAATCCCATCAAATTTTAGAGTGCAATATTTCTTCATGGTAGTTCACCTTCACCAGTTCCATATTTTTCTCCTCCACATTCACATCCAAAAGTTGTCAAATGCCAACATTGTGTCCGATTTGGCCATGTGAAAGATCATTTTTTTAATCTTCATCCATGCAAGCATTTTGGTCAACACACTCATTCTTCAAACATATGCTTAAAAAAAACCTTCTTCCAGAACAAAGATTCACCTTCGATTGATCGCTTCTTGGCAATGGGATTCAACAACCAAGAAGATATTTCTCTCGTATCACAAAATTTGTTCTTGAGTTTTAAAAATTATTGCAGTTGAGTTATATTCATCTTCTCACCTTGTATATAATTTGGGGGGAGTGATGGTCATATACAAGTTTCAAATATGCATCAAGCAAGCCTAATCCATAACTTGAACCTGCTTCCTGAGCCAACAACCAAGGACAACCATACCCAGATTCAGAGTTTTATCCAGAGACACAGAAGCGCCTGAACATGAGTTTGGTTGGTGGCATTCATTAAACCACTGCAGGTTGCATACCTCCCTTTTTGTCCGTTGGAAGGTATCTCTCTCCAAAACATTAAGGAGCACTTCCTCTAGCCAAAGACTTCAACTATTTTCCATATTTGGAAGAGTTCCGAGAATTGCACTAAGCATTACTTTGGTTGGTGGCATTCCTTAAACCACCGCAGGTTGTAGAGCTCCCTTCTTCCAGGTTGAAGGTCTCCCTCTTCAAATCATAAGGGACACTTCCTAAAGTAGAATACTTTTGATTCTTGCCATATTTGGAAGAGTTCTGGGAACTGCACTAAGCGTTCTAGTGTTGGTGGTCATCCTTAAACCATCTCCAGTTGAGACCTCGAGCTATCCCACCTTATAATTTTATTTCATAAATATCATTCAACCTATTTTTTTCATGCATTATTATATTTTTTATTATAGTTCGCTTCTTGGACTCGTATATACCCCTTCGGATTAAGGGGGGGAATGTTGGACACCTAATCCGTTAAGGGTTATGGTGTGGAAATTGAACAATAAAAAAGAGTCCAAGAGACCTTGGAAGATTAATCCAAGAGTCACACCAATTTATTATAAATGTATATTATGTGAATAATAGAGGCATTCAATACTTATCTTTCATATTTTGTCTTCGCCATGGTTATGTTTAACACAACTATTCATTGGTTAAAATCCATTTCAATTCAATGAGCCCATAATTGATCTAGGGATACTGATCCAAATTTAAGAAGCTAACGAAATGAAACACAAATTTAAAATCAAACACAGAGATACAGTGAAAATAAACTTTACTTAATAAATAAAAATGTTTAAATTGTTTACATGTAGAATGAAAGAAAACTAGATTGAATGGTGGTAGCTTATCTCTGAGAAGAGATGTGATGGCTACATGCCTTCCTGAACTATGATAAAATGAGGTTAAGATGAATTTTTATCATTAATGAATAAGGAGAAACCATAAACATCCAAAACCATAACCCTAGGAGATGAAGTGCTAAAGGCTTACGAGCCTTGACATGGTAATTTGGAATGTCAATTCCTGAGGTCATAAATTTTCCATATGATATTTTTTTGGTGCACACAATAGCATGTTAAAAAGGTTTATTTTAGGAGAAAAAATTTCAACTACTAAATTAATTATGTTTTCCCATTTCCCCAAAAAACATCGTTTAGGGCCTCAAAACGACAGTAACTTTAGGACTTGAAAACTACCAAAATAGGAAATTGTGTTGAAAAATAGGAAACCGATAGGAAATTGTGTTATGCGACAAGTGGAATAGCTGGGTATCCACCAATATCCAAGTAGATCAATCTCCCCCCCTTAGGAAGAAATGTTCCCCATTGCGTTGAGTGCCTCCATGAGATGGGGAAATTCCTATTGAACATGGTCCTTAGTGAGCCACTTGCCTTGGTGCAAGAGCTGGCATTCTTTGACAATATGATACAACTAGATCCTCTTTGGGTGAGTGTTATTAATCTATGTGTCCATGATCCGAAATTACAAAGATAAAACTGTTACAATACTAAGCTTCTAAAAGAAAGAAAAAGGTGTGTATTTTTTTAAAATTGCATAAATTTTGCTTCAAAAATAAGTTTGAAGTGATTCGAAGGGTATATTAAAGCATAAATATCAGTATTGGGTTCGAAAATTCCTCCCAAAAAAAATAATTCCACACCCATTAAGCCCTCAGAAAGCTCTACTATGATGCATGAAGAGGAAGAATTGCAGCATGATATATAAAATTTACGAGACCAAGTGCAAAAAATTTCACTCTCGCAAAAAGTAACAAAAAATGAAATGGAAGCTAAGATGGATGGTTTGAAGAATGGATTAAAGGAAAACATGGAAGGTTTGAAGGATATTTTAAAAGCAAACATGGAAGATTTGAAGGAAGGTTTGACAAAGTTGCTACAAGAAATGTTTCCTAATGGAGAAAAGGTATTAGATGAAACACATGATGAGAACAACAAAATGTTAATCATGATTTCATAGACTCTAACGTTGGATTTAAGACCCACCATATTCCAAATATCGATATGATGAATTTTGATGGCAAGGATCTGGTAACATGGATACTACAGATGGAGCAATATTTTGATCTCCATAATGTGCAACTTTATATTTAGAACCCAATTAGTTTGTAAGGTATCAATGGATTTTTTTCTCGTAAGTCACTTGTCATTTGCTCAATTTTTATGGAGGAAATGATAGCACATTATGAGGATACAAATATAAACACCTTCTTTAGCCAATTGATAAATCTCAAACAAAAGGGTTCAATGGCAGAATACATTGGGTACTTCTAAAAATTGAATATAAGGGTAGATGATATTCCAGAGGAACATAGTATTAAGGTCTTCATAGGGAATTCAAAGGATAACATTCAACATGAGGTTCGCGTTTTGGGACTTGATTCATTAGAGAAGGCATTCAGGGTGGCAAGAAAAGTTGAAATAAAAATTATGGAAAAAAGGAAGTCTACCACTCACAACTATAAAGATAGAAGTTGTGTTGCTCCTAGCCTTCCACAATCTACAAGGTTGACACCATAACAATTGGAAGAAAAAATAGAAAAATGGATTTGTTATAGTTTTGATAGAACATACACTAAAGTTCATAAGTGTGTCGAGAATAAATTATTTTACATAGATTGTGAAGAGGAGGAAGAAAAGGAACAAGAAATGTCAAAAGAAGAGCATATACACTAGGAAACAACCCTAGAGAAAGAATAAATGAATCCGGCCATATCTTGTAATGCATTGGGAGGAATTATGAGTCCTCAAAATCTCAAGATAGAAGGACATATCAAGAAGAAAAAGTTTATAGCGCTGATTGATTCGGGTAGTACCCATAATTTTATTCATTGTAAGATAACCGAGGAATTGAATTGCTTTCTATTATTGAAATTCGCAACAAGAAATAGTGAAATTGGCATCCAGAAACAACACACACACTAGTGTGGGATCACAGGTCACACAGTGATGGATCCTAGCGACACATTAGTGTGCAACCAATTTTTAAATAAATTGGAAAATAAATTGTAATCTTATCTCATAACAACTTATAATAATTAACTAACTGTGATAGACTTAGTTAGCTCAATAATTTCGAGTTGAGAGTCAAAGGATAGGCATGTAGACTGATTCTATTATTAACAGGGTTCAGTTGTAGTTGTAGCAATAGTGTGGTGTGAGTGGGATCAGTTAACTCACATTAATTGAGTTAAAATCAGTTTAACTAGTTCTAAATGTTTAATGAGTTAGTAGAAGATCAAGTGAATTAAAATAGATTTAATTCACAAGTATTTATATACCATGTAACTGATGATTCACTATTTATATCTGCATGCATGTTAATTCTGGTGGAGATCCAGTTGAGACATAGGTTCAAGCCAAGTAAACTATCAGTTGTATTTTTAGCAAACTACCCAAATGTAGTTATAAAACCACATGAAGCCCATGATGAATTGCGCAATCAAGGAAGGTTGAATTTCCTATTTAATAGGGGTTTAATTCTCTAGGGATTGCATAAGCAAGGTAGGCTGAGGGTAGGTTGATATTTGGCTGTGTGTTTGTCCAATTCTGACTAGATCAATGTGAAGCAATTGGTAGAGTGTATGAGGTTGTGGTGAGCACAAATACATTGTATTGTTTTATGATTCCTTGGTTGATTATAAAATAAAGATGGAGGGGTTTTGAGCAGTTGCTTTCCACAAGTATATCTAGTGTTGTTTATTGATTTACTTATTTCTCCTACTTTCATGTGATTGAGCGATCATGTTTTATATTCCGCAAATATTGTAGAAGGATTCAATATCTTGCTTTAGTATATTGCATGATCGGATTGAGTCCATTGATATATTTTCTTCATGGTATTATATTTGTGTTAGATATTTCCTACATCAATCAGAGCGTTAGGAATCACAATAGTGGAGAATAAATTGAGCTTGTGTTGAACAATATTCAAATTTTCAGGTACTTTCTTTGGAGCTATAAGCTGATCAATATGTATTTAAATGGCTTGAGACTCGAATATTCACTCGAGGGCAGTTCGAATTATATTGCATGGAAGGATAGGATGGAGGCAGTGTTGGAGGACAATGGGTTGAAGGAATTCATAGATAATGATATTCCCAAGCCCGCAATAGCAGATTACCAACTTCTTGATGCATGGTAGAAGAAGGTAGCAAAGGCAAGGAGGATCTTGTTAGGGGGTGTTCGAGATCATATTGTCTCGAGTCTCCATGGAAATGCAACTCCATATGCTATGTGGAAGGACTTGACAGATCCGTTTCAAAGCAGCAGTGACCAAAGAAAATTGGCACTCAAAGACAAGCTCAGGAAAATCAAAATGGAGAAGGGTGACACAATCCAGGAATACTTGACCAAGTTCACTCAATGTCGAGATGAGCTTGGAAGTGTTGGGATTACTGTAATTGATGATGACTTGGTGATCCTAGAACTTCTAGGCCTTCCCAAGAGCTAGCATAGTTACCAGGACTCTGCGAATGGGAGGGAGAAGTTACTATATTGGTAGTGATTTTGGTCAGATTTGGTACAAGAAAAGTTTCAGAGAAATACCAAGGATGGATCCTCATCCAAGACTGATGATGAGAAAAATTGTGCCTTGGATGGTAAGGAAAAGAAGGGGAAGGGGAGGAAGTCCCATTCCAAATATGAGACCGACAAAGAATGCAAGAAGTGTGACATGTCAAAGGTGAAATTTTTTCACTCTCATGATCATGGACGCTATGCCACAAATTATCCAAAAAAGAAGAAGAACAAAAAGAAGGCCCTGGGAGCTAGAGTGGGTGAAGCTTTGGCCTCACAGTTTCAGTTTGAATTCTCTCTCATCGCATGCATGGCATCAACTATGATGGGATCTATGTGGTACTTGGATAGTGGAGCATCTTTCCACGTGACGAGAAACAAAGAACTCTTTAGTATCTTAGAGGATAAGGATATTCATATGCACATCCAGATGGGTGATGACAGGAGGTATAGCGCTACTAGGATTAGTACAGTTACTTTCCAGAGACAGTCAGGTAAACCTTTCATATTAAAATATTTCATGCATGTACCAGATTTGAAAAATAATTTAGTTTTAGTTGCTATGTTGGAGGATCTTGGATATGATGTGGTTTTCAATGAAGGAAAGGACTTCCTTCGTCACAAAGCCACATCACAGGTAAAGAATATTGGGGTTCATGTAAAGAACCTCTACAAAATGATGTAGATGGATACACAACATTTAGAAGTAAAGAAGGGAAGGTGGTGAGTCGGGATAAAGGTGAGTTATGGCACAAGAGATTTGGCCATCTACACCACAGTACTTTAAGGATCATGCAACATATTTCTCCAGGTATTCCAAAGGGTACTCTTGCACATATAGACACATGCAAGGGATGTGCCATGGGGAAGTACGAGAAAGCCATGTGATTATCCCTTGATAGGGATCTTGACTTGCATGCAGATGTGGAACTCTTAGTTCCAAAGGATGAACCTTGGGATGTGGAGTAGCCACAAGAAGAGGATCATGGAGTGGCAGAAACTACTCATGCAGAGCCATCCACCAGAAATGGTAGGAAGCACTCCAGAGAGGTTGACAGATTGATGCTAGATGCGATAGACCATGTAGGTGCACCTACATCACAGCGTAGGTAGAGAAGGTCCCCAGACAGGTATTCTGGATACATGGCTCTTATGAGCGAATGTATTATGATAGAACCATCCTCTTTTGAGGAAGAAGTGCAGCAGCCAACATGGTTTGATGCCATGGTTGAGGAGTATGACTCCATTAACAGAAACATTGCATGGGAAGCGGTCCCAAGACTAGTGGGGAAGTCAGTGGTTGGATCCAGGTGGATCTACATGGTGAAGCAAACAAAAACCTCCGGGAAGGGAAAATTTCAAGCCAGATGGGTAGAGGGAGTACATGCAGCTATACCTCCAGGTTTGAGGTGGGGGGATGTGCAGAATTAATCCCAAGAATAAATTTGGGCAGGGTCCATTGAGATCGTGTGTCTCATGGATCAAACTTGGCTACGAGGATCCCACAGTATAACAGTAGCAGGAAGGATTAGTTAGATTAATGCAATCAAATTTCAATAGGATAGAAATTAGAGTGATAGGTGTCAGATACTGGAGTGAAAATTAGAGTTGGCAGCAGTGCAGAGTGCATGGATGCAAATGTCAGTAGCGCAGAGAGTGCAGTAGACATGTGCAGTAGCTAGTGGAAATCATAAGACTCTGAAAATAGATGCATTATACTAATTCAGTTTTTTGGAGGCTATTCAGTTTCAGGAGTGTTGCATGTGTGAACAACACTAGGAAGTGTTTCATGCAAGAACATTCCAAAGGTACCGGATCCGTACATATTGATTCCTTTCTTGTTGAGAGGAAGCGTTGAAATTTGCAACAAGAAACAATGAAATTGGCATCCGTAAAAAAAACACACACTAGTGTGGGATCACAGGTCACATAGTAATGGATCCTAGCGACACACTAGTGTGCAACCAATTTTTAAATAAATTGGACGTAATCTTATCTCATAACAACTTGTAATAATTAACTAAGTGTGATAGACTTAGTTATCTCAAGAATTTTGAGTTGAGGGTAAAAGAATAGGCATGTATAGTGATTCTATTATTAACAGGGTCCAGTTTTATTTTTAGCACTAGTGTGGTGTGAGTGGGATCAGTTAACTCACATTAATTGAGTTAAAATCAATTTAACTAGTTATAATTGTCTAATGAGTTAGTGGAAGATCAAGTGAATTAAAATAGATTTAATTCACAAATAGTGATCTACCAAGTAACTGATGATTCACTATTTATAGTTGCATGCATGCTAATTCTGGTGGAGACCCATTTGAGACAAATGTTCAAGGCAAGTAAACTATTAGTTGTATTTTTAGCAAACTACCCAGATGCAGTTATAAAACCACAAGAAGCCCGTGATGAATTGCACAATCAAGGAAGGTTGATTTCCTATTTAATAGGGGTTTAATTCTCTAGGGATTGCGTAATCAGGATAGGCTGAGGGTAATCTAATAATTTTCTATATGTTTGTCCAATTTTTCCTAGATCAGTGTGAAGCAATTGGTAGAGTGTATGAGGTTGTGGTGAGAAAAAATACATTGTATTGTTTCATGATTCCTTGGTTGATTATACAATAAAGATGGAGGGGTTTTGAACAGTTGCTTTCCCCAGGAATATCTGGTGTTGTGTATTGATTTAATTCTTTCTCTTACTTGCATGTGATTGAGCGATCATGTTTTATATTTCGCAAATATTGTAGAAGGATTCAGTATCTGGCTTTAGTACATTGCATGATCGAATTGAGTCCATTGATATAATTTCTACATGGTATTATAGTTGTGTTAGAGATTTTCTACACCTATATCCAACACCAGAGTGTCAAGTGATGGTTGCAAATGGAGGAACTATAAATTGCTCAGGAAAGTGCCATAATATCAAGATAACCATGGGGGAATATGTATTGAATATTCCAATTCTTTCCATTCCAATGGGTGGTGTTGATATTGTACTAGGAGTCCAATGGTTACAATACTTTGGTATGATAGCTTTTAATTTTCAAGAACTTTTCTTGAATTTTTTTTGGGAAGGAAAGGAAGTTGAATCTAGGGGTATCGCAAGGAAACCAAGAAATATAATAATATCTAATGGTATGAAAAAGCTTCTAAATAGATAACAATGGGGTGTAATAACACAATTATGCTCACTAGAGGTTCCAACATCAAAATCATCTACTTCTCCAGATCTCCAAAAAGTATTGGAAAACCATTCCAAGGTATTTGAGACTCCAAAATGCCTCCCACCAATTCGTGATCATGATCATGTTATTCATTTGATTCCAGGAAGTGTTCCTCCAAACATCAGGCCTTACAGATAACACTATGCCCAAAAGAGTGAAATTGAACGTATGGTTGTAGAAATTCTTGAGGCTAGTATAATTCAACCTAGTCAAAGTTCTTTGTCTGCACCAGTAGTATTGGTGCATAAGAAGGATGGATCATGGTGCATGTTTTTGGATTATAGGGAACTCAACAAGCTCACTATTAAAGATAAATTTCCCATTCATGTCATTGATGAATTGTTGGATGAATTACATGGAGAAATTTACTTCACCAAGTTGGACCTTTGTTTAGGATATCATCAAATTAGAATGAAGACTGAACACATTCCGAAAACAACATTTAGAACTCAAGAGGGTCATTATGATTTTTGGTCATGCCTTTTGGACTTACCAATGCACCTTCTACATTTCAATGTTTAATGAATTCCATTTTCAAACCCTTCCTTAGAGATTTATGTTAGTATTTTTTGATGATATACTAATCTACAACAAGTATTGGAAGGATCATATTCAACATGTTGACAGGGTGCTTAGACTATTGGAGGAGAAAAAATTATATGAAAAAACCTCCAAATGCTTCTTTGGAGTACAGGAGGTGGAATATATAGGTCATATTATATCTCATGAGGGTGTTAAGGTAGACCCTAACAAAATTAAATCCGTTAAGGAATGGAAAATCCTCACAACCATAAAGCATCTTTAAGGATTTCATTGGTTGACAGGGTATTATCGCAAGTTTGTTAAGAATTATGGGAGAATAGCAGCACCTCTAACAACATTACTAAGGCCTTTGAACATCTTAAAGAGGCAATGTGCCAAGCATCAGCCTCAGCTACACCAAACTTCACAAAAACCTTTATTGTGGAATGTGATGCCTCAAGAAATGGAATTGGTGTTTTCTTAATGCAAGAAGGAAGACCAATTTCTTTTGAAAGTCTTCCAATCAAAGGAAATTATTTACACAAACCTATTTATGAGAAGGAATTGTTGGAAATACTACATGCACTAAAGAAATGACAGCCTTACCTAATGGAAAGACACTTCAAGGTAGGAATAGATCAAGAATGTCTTAAATACTTTTTGGAACAAATATTATGTTCATAGGAGCAGTAAACATGGGTCACAAAGATGTTGGGTTATGACTTTGAAATCATCTACAAAAAAGCAAAGAAAAATGTTGTTGCAGATGCACTCTGAAGAAAAGATGAGGATGTGGAAGTATTTCTTTGTGTATTTTTATTATCTAACTAGATTGGATAAATGAAGCAAGGGATGAATGGAAGAACGAAGAAGAAGTGTGGACACTCATTCAAAATTTACAGAAAGATCCCAATACATCTGATACATTTAGCTGAAAAAAATATTCATTATGGTAGAAATATCGCTTATATATTTGTAAGAATTCCCAACTCAAACAAAATATTCTTTCGGAATTGCACACCTCTCCCTTAGGAGGGCACTCATGATTTTTAAAAGCTTACCACGGGGTCAAGAAGGAATTTTTTTGGGGTGGCCTTAAATCTTATATTCAAAATTTTGTGACAGAATGTTTGGTTTTCCAACAAAATAAAGTGGATACAATTAAGACGTCGGGTATGTTACAACCTTTAGTTGTTCCAAGTCAACGTTGGGAGGAAGTTTCAATGGATTTTATCACAAGTCTACCCAAGTCTGAAGGAAAGAGTGTCATCAGGGTGGTAGTTGATAGACTTACCAAGTATGCATACTTTTGTGCATTATCGCATCCATTTAAATCCAACACGATTTCTACTGCATTTATGGAAACAATTCAAAAGCTACATGGAAACTCAAATATTATTGTAAGCGACAGAGATCCCATTTTTACTGGAAATTTTTGGACGGAATTATTTTCTTGTTTAGGTACTCAATTAACTCATAGCTCATCTTATCATCCTCAATCTGATGGGAAAACTGAGATAGTGAACAAATTTTTGGAAGCATATCTTCATTGCTTTGTATATGATAAACAAACACAATGGTTCAAGTGGTTACCTTTGGCTGAATGGTGGTATAACATTCCCTTCCATACTGCAAAAAAAATGACCCCATTTATGGCACTTTATGGATATCATCCGCTATCCATCACATCGTATTTAAGAGAAAATTATAAGGTTCAAGCAATGGAAGATCACATTGAGCATCAATAACAAGGTATGAAACTCTTAAAGGATAACCTCACCTTGTCACAAAAAAAAATGAAACAACAGGAAGATCTGCATCACAACGAAAGAAGTTTTGATGTAGGTGACTAGGTATTTTTACGGATACAACCATACACACAAATGTCCCTCAGGAAAGGTAAGAAGGATAATAAAGTATCACCAAAGTACTATGGTCCTTACAAGTTGTTGCAAAATATTGGTACTATGGCATACAAATTGGAGCTTCCTACATCCTGCATCTTCCTGAGTGCACCTAGTATTCCATGTTTCATGCTTAAAGAAGGATATAGGTGACAAGATCCCAATTCAAATAATATTTCCATCACTTGATGTGGAAGGAAAACTCACATTGGAACCTGAAGCATTCACATAAACAAGAAATTGACATCTACGAAATCGATCAATTTCATAGTATCTCATCAAATGGAAGAACTTACCCATTGAAGATTCCACATGAGAGGATGAGAATTTTATACAGAAGCATACAAAACTACTCAAGCATTATGCACAACACGTTTTTTAAGGACAGGGGCATGTTAGGTCCCTATAATTCTAGTGTAGCCCCTTATTTTTATTGTTAGGACCCCCTTATTGTTATTTTTGTGCCCATGTAGTCCCCATATTGTTATTATTGTGCCCCATAGAAGCCCAATATTGCTATTGTTGTTCCCTTATATTATTATTTTTATGTAGGTTCTAATTATATTGTGACCGCTTAGGCTCCTCTATATAGAAAGGAGGTCTTGTCATTTGTATCATCCAATAATTGTTCATTTATATAATGTAAAGGGCGTTTTCCACTCGAAGAGGATAATTTTTAAGTCTTTGATATATCTTTTTCTTCTATTTTATGAGTTGGTTGCATAACAGTTGTAGTATATGTTGTAGTATCTTGGGGTTTCACTATGTCCTCCTTGGATACTTCATTGGGTGGGGCCTCGTCGTCAAAGCCATGTTTAGTAGTGTCAATCTGAAAGAACTTGGGTTCCTTGCATTTGTGTCCTAGAGAATATTTGTCATCACAATAGTAACACAATCCTTGTCTTCTCCTTTCATCCATTTCCACGGGTGATACTTTTTTCACCTTAAGGGTTTGGGTGGGGATATTAGCATGGGTGGGACATGCCTTTGATTTGAATGAAGGACAACTATATTGAGTAGTAATAACAATTTCTACATCTAAATATTGGTGGCAAGCTTCCAACCAAGTAGTTGGTTGATACATTCTAACATGTGCCTGGATGGCTTCCTTGAGGCCACTGATGAAAAATTCTAGACAGAAAGTGTCCCTTAGGCCCTCATTCTGGATGGCCAATTTTTCAAATGTTGTGATGTAGTCGCAGATTGTACTTGTTTGTTTGAGCTTTTTGAAGCGACCCAAAAAGTGAGAGTCGTTGTCAAATGGGCATAAATGGATTTAGAAAACATATTCCAAGTTGGCTTTCTTGAATAGAATTTCTGATGCCATTACCACCATTAGCAGCATTCTTGGTCAAAATAAAGAGCTCCCACATGTATTTTTCTTTCATCATCCTAGATATTGTTGAGCTGAAAATATTATTCCATTTATGCCACCCATACTTCCGGGTTAGAACCATGAAATTTATGCATGTCGATATTGGGTGTCTTAGTGCTATAATATTGGTGACCCCCTTGGAAATGATGATACCCCTCATATCGATGGTGGCTATATTCTCCTTCGAGGTTTCCATTGACATGGTTCCCCTCCCTAATTATGATTTTATCCTTGAGGAGCTTATGTATGGGTGCCAGGCCAAGTCCATTACAACATGGTTTTTGGTGGTGAGGTTTTCTTCTAGTTCTTGCACTCTTTTCTCGAGGTTTTCCATAGCTTGAGCCCTTGTAGTTACCATACAATTTCCCATGTCAAAGTTTTTCTGTTACTTAAAATTAGTATGCCTGCAATGGGTACGATATGAGTTCGCTGATGTAGGTCACTTAAAAGTACTTATGAAAAAATTGGGACCACATGAAAATTAGATGCTTACCAGTGGATGGTATCACTATGATCAACTCGTTGTCTTAAATATTTTTGGGCTAGTCGCTTGCAAGAGGAATTTTGGTACCACCATATATTTTTTTTACACCGAGAGGAGTATTACTCCCAGCTGATCAATACTGCGGTGGGTGAAATAAAAAAAAATATTGATACTGCACAATATGTAGGAATTTGATGGTCCCATTGGTTTGTACCACAAAAGTGAAAACACGAACTACTGGATACTACAAAAAACTGACGTATATTGCGATGATAGGAACCCCAACTATTGGATACTACAAAAAATGATATGTATTGCAATGGCATAAACCCCAACTGCTGCATACTGCAAAAACTAATAGGTATTGTGATGACAAAAATCCCAACTTTTGGATACTACAAAATGTGACAAAGAATCAACGGAAGGGAGGGAACTATGGCAGTAAAGGAGTGTCAGGTGTTATAGATCATGATATACACCAAGGGTCCCATAATAGTACTTGGTCCAATCTTTCAAAGTGCTAATTCAGGAGCATCGACCGTGCCCTTAGCCATACTACTTGACTACCCCACGTATGTGCAAGTAATCTCCCAGAATGTTGCTCTCAATGTACTGTAGCAGCAAGATGGTCGACGACTTATCTAGTGTTGGTTTCAGGGTGACTTTGGGGGGATTCTGATATACCAGAGGTATGTGAAAGTGTATTCCATGTCCAAGTGTTTTATGTTGCGCTACTACTCAAAGGGGTACCAACAAGGGTTACAAGGGAGTCCAACAGATGCAACCACCTCTTGTATTTCCCGTGTGTATGCTTCACCAAACACATATTGATGCGTGTAATGACAAATATTTGTAGTTTAAAGATGTTGGAACCCGTATGTAACCTAAAAAAAAAAAATTACTAAAAATGTGTGATGCGGTTGGCTGGGGAAAGTGTTATGATACCACTTGTAGTATGCTTGACCTGTAGAAAAGATAAAAAGTGAGAAATATGCTAGATGTACCATATAAAATAACACAATGAGATGCCAACAATGGAAATATTTTATTAAGACATGCAAAAATACTATTCACTTTCCTCTTGAAGGGGGCAACCTCTAGTTTCAATTACACAACACAGGACAATACTTTCCTTACTATCTTCGACATTATATAGTTTCATGAGATAGAAAAACCCTAAATACTTGTGGCCCCTTGCATAATGCAGGTTAACCACTTTATTTATTAACTATGGCTCGTTATAACTAATTGTGGTCCATTTTTTATTATGCAGGTCAACCACTTACAATGCTTAATGTTTTTATTTATTAAACTTAGCTAATCATAGCCCTTATGGGGCCCCTTGCTTTAATTACATTAATAAAAGGGTTAGGGTCGGACCTTGACAACTAATCATTTGAAATCTATAGGAAAAATTAACAGTAAATATTTTAACAATATTATTAGATTTTTTGTGATCAACTATTCTAGTGGAATATCCACAGTAGTTTATAGATTAGTAATTGTTATCATACAATCTTGTTTCATCTTTGTTTCTAACCCATTTTTTTTTAAATATGTCTTCATCATTTAATAACCTTTTGAAATTGAGTATTGCCTTTGTCCAAAGTTCTCTACACTTACAAAGATATTTCAATGCTACTTTGTGAAATTTATTGTTCATAATTGTTTCCCTCAATCTTGTTCCCTAGTTTGTAATCATCCGTTTAGGGTTTGTTCTAGAATTTCCTCTTAAGAAAACTTATTAAATGTCTAATACTACTAATATCAAGGTTTAGTATTTGGGATAATTCATGACTTAATCACTTCTAGCCCTTTAAATCCCCCTTGATCTTGAGCTTGTTGTAATTATTCATGTGAAACGGTGATATTAACAACTTAAATAATCAATCAAGGTCAATGCCCTCAAAGGGAATGACCATAAAACTCCACAAATGAGGATTGATTTCTTGTATGTAAGAATCTTTCTTTGTAATTATAAATTTCATAGGTCTTTGATTATAACATTACCTCAACAATAAAACCATGCAGTTATTGAGTTGGGTTATATGCATAGGACAAGTTGCATTTAATTGAAGAATGTTTATTAGGGAAATTTTGAGGGAGAAAATTAGTCTCAAAACAAAAAAAATGTACTAACAAAATTAAATTTAAAATAACCATTACGATTTGAGATGATGATATCATCCTCGAAGGTAAATATTTTTGGAGAAAAAAGAAGAAAACTACTTATATTTATTGTATTTTGGCTTGCTTTCTTATAATCTTGCTCAAATTTCAAGAGTAGTCATTCGTTGGATGCAAAATTGGATTCTCCACCCAATGGAAACCCACTCTACATACTTTTGAGTAGACCCACATATGTGTTTCTTGGAAGAAACACATTTTTAATTGTATTTTTTATTTGTTCTCAATGTGGGTCTACGCAAAAGTATGTAGAGTGGTTACTTTTTAGATGGAGAATCTAACTTCACATCCAACGAGTGTCTACACTTGAAAGTTGAGTAAACCTATATGGGGATAAACGAAAAATACAATAAGAAAAGGTAGTTTTTTCTTTTCTTTAAGAATTCACAACTTTTGTTTTATTATTTTAACTATTATTTTATTATTTCGCTTAGGAAACCCATTTTAGACCAAAAAATTCCCCTAATGAAAGTTTCACATAGGAGGCCAATCTGTAGATAACAAGTAATGACTACATTTCATGAATCAACCTTGTTAAATTCAAATTGAATTCTTTTTTCATAACCATTGATTTTCTTACCTTATTTCAAAGTTTATAAATCTAGAACATCATCTACAACATCATCCGCGATTGAGTTAGGATTTATGCTCAAGTGTTATAATTGTATTTGGTCAACTTTCACTGAATGTACCTCGTTGGCTATGTATCTGTCATCCATTGACTTTTTATCTACACCGTGTATGAATTACTCCTCCATTTATGACATGCCCACTAGTTGTCTTCAAAAAACACATGGGCTACAAGGAACTTGCCTTAAGGAAAATTGTGCATGCCTTCATTTTTTTTTAAATAATCAATGAGCATTAAACTCATGCTTATGAACAAAAATCACAAGATATTGGTTAAGCCCTTATTTCCATCCCCAATTGTCTCAACTACATTTTTTTTTATATAAATAAGTATTATTGGTTGGAAGAAGGAAAATAGTTTTTTGAAAGAGGATATATTAGAGCAATTCATAAAGGAGTAATGTTGGAATTTACTACATTTCCCTAATGAGAGCCTCTGGGTTATGAAACTATTTCTAACTTTAAGTTAGGTTAAAACTTCTGAAATTTTTCCTAATTCATAGTAAAATTGACAAACATATGTGGAACACAAGGAAATAATTGATCCAAGAGAAACCTAGAGTTTGGTGAAGAAGGTGTCTACAACTAGTATTAGATACTCTATATTTGTTCTTCATGATTAATAGACTTATGAAGATCTCTCTTTTTATCCCTTTCCCAATTACATCACAAATATGTCTAATAATTTATTTTTAATTATGATTTTTTTATTAATTGTTTTTTTAATAATTAATTAAAAGTATGTCTTTATTCCAAATATTTATCATGATTTACATTTATGTCCATTTCCATTTAAAGAAAGTTCATTATTTGTATTTTATATTGATATGAAAATAGAATTTATAGAATTTATTTATATTCTATGGAGATATAAAAATATAATATATAATTCCACACATAAATCACAAAACATTCAGCCACCATAGAGCACGTTTTCCTTTTTTCCATAGTTATATTTTGTAACTGATTGGTTATATTTCCCATCTTTGTCAATGATTAACCCTAAGCCATGGTGGGGACCTACCCGTCCATATTTATTAACAACAGTGAAGATTTATAATAAATTAAATAATAAAAATATTAAAACGAAATATTAAATTTTAAGTGTTGAAGGTTTTTTATTTAAATTTAAGATTAACAACGATGAAGATTTATAATAAATTAAATAATTAAAATATTAAAATTAAATATTGAATTTTAAGCATGGAAGGTTTTTTATTTAAATTTAAGGTGGATGAGGATTTAATGACTTATTTTTATTTTTTGGTTAAGGGCTTAAATTGATTCCCAAGAGAATACGCTGAGCATATGTTTTCTGAAGGTTTTTAATTTAAATTTAAGGTAGATGAGGATCTAATGACTTATTTTTTAATTGAGGGCTTAAATTGATTCTCAAGGGAATATGCTAAGCATATGCTTTCTCTGAATTCTTATCAACCACTATAATGTATTACAGAGTTTGTTAGGTTATATTGACTTTTAATAAATTTTGAAAATTAGGTTCGTTACTCCTCTCCCATCAATTTCTTAGAAATTTGAGATTATTTCAATTCTAAGCAGTTCCTCCAAGATAAGTTCCTTGCTATTATTTATAACATTCATTTATGTATAAGAAAATTTTATTTAGCAAAATGGTCCACTACTTTTAATAAATTTAAAAAATTATATTAGTGCCACGTGGCTTTCCACCCACCAATTTCCTAGGAATTTGAGATTAGTTCCTCCATAATAAGTTCCTCATTATTATTTATAACATTCAGCAAATTTTATTTAGCAAAATGGTCCATTTTACAATAAGATGTGTAATTCCTTTTTTTTCCTCAGGTTAAAGTTGACCCATAACCTTTTTTACAAGGTTAATCACGTAAATGTATATATTAAAATATTCTTCTCGTTATAATAAGTTTTTTTTTTGTTATATTTATGAAACTTTAGACTATATCAACTATATTAATATTTATAATGTAATTGTGCCAGTACGATAACTATTAACAATAATAATAAATTATAATAAATTAAATAATTAAAAATATTTAAAAAATATTCAATTCTAATACAAGTAATTAGTTTGGTACAACTAAGGAGGAAAGCAACAACAATATATAGGGTTGTACCGTGTCATGATTTCATGCTGACATTTTATATATATTCATTAAACAACTCTATTAACACCGCCAATATGGGGGCCACGATGAGCGTGCAACGTCATTGATTACGTAACTTGATGAAAAACTTTCGGCAGAAACGATGTTTCGGCGATTGATAACCAATAGCTAACCATCACAAGGTTCGAGAGAGATTTCGAACGGCCAAGTTATCCTATCTTCACGGTTAAGCCACCCACGTAACCCACGCGCCCGGTCGCCATTTATACCCAAATCACAAAGCGTCACAGCAACCACAGGGCATCGTGGAACTCACAACTCCAACATTACCTCTTCTCACACGTCTTTCATTTGCGTGCTCTTCAAGAAAATTTTTGTTATTAAAGACATTTGAACAAATAGTTGCCATTAGGTTTTGTGGAAGAAAGTAACGGTTTCATTTGAAGATTGTCTGTTCCAGCTCAACCTTGACACTGCTAATGGCCATTCCGAGGACCGCAGACGCAGATTTAAAATGGATGGAAATCGCCCCTCCGCGTAGGGTATGCCTCGGAAGACGGCGGCCTTTCGAGAAAACGTTGGTCCCTATTGCAGAAGAGCGGATTCTCAGCAATGGCGAACTCACCGATGGCCTTTTACTCTCTGCCTTTCCTGCGGTCTGTGGCTTCAAAGTGGAGTACGATGATGGAATATTTGCGTCGGGGAATCTTAACTTTTTAAAGATATGACTGCCGCCAAAATCTTCTAGAAATTTTGCGTTGCGGAGATCTGAATTGTTTGCAATATTTGAAATCACGGTATTGCTTTACAGATATCAGAGTCGTTTGCAGGGATTGGACAGGGATTTGTATAATATCATGTGAAGTACCCAGTAAAGTGGAAGTAATTTTTTAACTTTCATATGCTCTGACAAGGAATATAGACTACGGCTATCTGGACAGAAATTTGTAACAAAATTTGGCTTGAATACTTCATTTTATTTTGTTTCCAAATTTGGTTTATGTACTTAGTTTCACTGAAATTTACTTAATTTCATTAAAATTTTGATAGGAATAAATTGAACGGTATAAATTTGAATGGCTCTCTTACTTTACAGTCAAATTTTCCCTCATTTCTTTGAAATTCATTGAAATTCCGATTTTGGAGTGGATAAATTTGACCTTCCAATGTTGGGAGTCCATAAATTTGACCTGCACTCTTTAAGTAATTGTTCCCCTTGTAAAATCATTATTTGAAAGACTATATAAGATTTACTTTTACTTTTTATCTTGATGCAAACTTTTTATTTCCAAGATAATTAAACAATTACGAAATTTTAAAATGAAACTGCTATCGCTTAAATTTTCATATTATATTTTTCAAATTTTATAATAAATAAAAGTAGTTTCTGTAAGAGCGTGTTGTAGTTTTTGTCGTGCTTACATTTTTCAATTTTTATAATAAATATTATAATAAATAAAAATACTTTCTATAAGAGTGTCTTGAAGTTTTTGTCGTGCTACCAGTTAGTTGATATTTTTTTTTAAATCTCTTCTCCACTCTCATTTTTCCAATAATCGATTTTAAGATACAAATTTCTTTTAAAAAAATTTCATATTTAATTACCTTTAATATCATATTATTTATTTTTCAAAAAATAAAAATAAGTTTGATTACTGTGTGTAAGTTTAAGAAGTGATGATTGAGGTTATGTGATTCAATTCACTATTTTTAATTTCATTTTTTCACTTTTATGAGCATCACTAGATGTAATGAGTACTAAATGGACTATTCGAAAATCATAAAAAATTAATCAATTACTACTATCTCTCATAAAAATGGTCATAAATGAATGACTTACACAGTTAAATCTCAAAAAATAATATATAATATTACACAGTGCCAAAAAATCTCTCAATATTTAAATAAAAAATTATTTAATATTTATAATTTATAAAATCTTAATATATACATTATTAATAAAAATATATTAAAAAATACAAAATATAATAATTAAAAAATAAAAATTGCAGATGCAATTTCACACCAAATATTTGCATACTACGAACCTTACCTATTTCATGCATTTTGAAAATGAATGTTGGCTTTGATTTATGTTGTTAATGGTTATGGGGGAGCTTACACAATAAATCAGATATATCAGCGTAGGCCACTAAGGCATGCTAGTTGTCTAAATCTCAAAAGATAAATATATTTTTGTCTACCGGACTGACTAACTTATTCGGAATATAAATTTTTAAGTTAGAACTGGCAATTTTTGGATTGCAAAGTTTTAAATTTGTAGTATTTTCATTATAATTTTAACACACTGGAAATAGATTTAACATAATAAAAAATATTTGAAGCACTCTAAATTCCAACTGCACAACTGTAACTTGATTTTTTAAAATTCCAACTTAATTCGACCAAAAATCTAAAAAAAAACACAACATTTACAAAGTGAAAGTGTGTACTATTTACACCGCGGGATGACTTTATAGTATGACTGCGAGAGCGCCGCTGAAGCATGTGAGTGCTAATTCTCAAGTCATAAATATATTTTATAATATACGTATGTGGTATTAATAAATATTAATTTTGATGGTTAATATGATGGTTTTTTAAATTAAATTTATGTTAATAGATTACATAAGTAAAAAAAAAAAAATACGGAATATCTGAACCGCATACAACTCAATGTGACAATTTTACCTAAAACCTCTATCGGAGCATAAAATAATTATGCACAACATTTTGATAAGGAGAAAATGGACAAAAGTAAGAAAAAGTTCGTGGCAATTATGCATAAATCTTCACGATAAATCAAATAAGCTAGACATCATAAATTGAGTTTTTATGAGTGTCGGAAGAGTTATGATGTTAATTATATATCAAAATTGTTAAGATTGTATAATGAAGATGTTTTTGTTGATATATTGTGATTTCTTATTTTTAAACTTTAGGTTATGATTATAGATCTTTGTTTTAAGAAAATAAAAGAGAATTTAGTTGAAAATAATAGAGAATATTGTATTATTGGAGAGAGTTTGTTTCTTAGTTGTACAAGTGTCCGAGATTAGGATTAGTTTCTATTTTCTAGGAGTTAGTTCTAACCTCCCTAAATTGATGTAAACCTATATATTTCTGATTTGATGATTAATTGAATAGAGCATTCTCTACTTGAGAAATCCCTAGGTGCAACTTTCTCACTTCTAAGCTGCTAGTTTCAGTATATAAGTTTTTTCAATTTTTAACATGGTATCTGGTGAGCCTTAATGGTTGGTGAGTGCCCTAGTTGCTAAATCGAGTGCCTTAGTGACTGGAGTGCCTCAGTGGCAGAATCGAGTGCCTTAGTGGTAGAATCGAGAGCCTTAGTGGCTGATTAATTTGAGAGCCTTGGTGGTTGGGTGTGTCGTGAGCCTTAGTGGCTAAAGCTTGGAGCCTTAGTGGCTAGAGAGACGCAATAATTTATTTTTTTCTCTCGTGCACATTGGAGCAACGTGGAATTTTGTGAGAGGAGAATTTTTTTCTTTTGTTTCTTCTCTTGTTTGATGCTATAAGGCACCTTGCATGTTATACACAAGGTCTTATAACACAAGCGAGTGTCAGCAAGCACTACGTTACAAGTGGTAAACTTACCTCCTTTCAACAGCACACAGGTTTCTTGAAGATTCACAGTGTTAGAGAACTAACACAGTTCTATTTAACGAGACAAGAATTAGTTACAACAATAACATGGTTCTATTTAATGATAAGAGCGTTATTAACGTTTCCCAACTTAACGAGACGAGCATTAGTGGATCTGGTGCACTGTGGTGGATTCGTGGTAAGTTGGGCGTAGTAGAAAATTAAGTGGGCAACGTGGATCGATTGCTATGGTTGATTGTTGTGTTTGTATCGACACCAATATCATTGTGTAGAAATTATATAACTTATGTGTTATATATCCAAAATTCTCCTGATCACACACTATTGTAACTTCATGCACAATACAGAATCTATTCCACCATTGATCATCACATGCGGAAATTAAATCAATTGCAATGCACACATGAAACCATAAAAATTCACACACATTAACACAGTTGTTTAATGGGAAAGCCTGAAGCTAAAAACCCCAACTATCTGTATATAATATATGTCATAGAGATCATGTAACAATCCTCATACAAAGATAAACATGTCAAGCTCTCAGTACAATACAATCGCTACACACTAATCAGGTTCGATCTAGCAAATCCATTCACCGATCTCTGCCACCTGCTAGCCTGCCTCTACTGCGCAATCCTTGCTGAAGAATGGCTCTGAATGAACTCGAATCCACTTGGCTTGCACTGTGCAATCCTCATTGGCATCTCCACTGAGTGTTGGATGCAATCAATGCATCACTATAGTCACAACTGATAGTCACACTTGCTCTTTCACCTATCTCTCCACTGGTCTCCACTGAAACTGTCCATGCACTGTAGTTAATTGATGTATTCTTCAGTTGATTAATGAGTTAATATTTAGTGAATTAATTATTAATTAATTCACACCACTCTCACTAGTGTATCAATCAATTAGACTAGATACAACTAGCTCAACTGTGTCTAACTGAGTTAAACTAAACACAACTCCACCAACTACCTCAATAACTCCACCAAACTATGTCACATGAGTTCTAACTGAAGTCTCCATGCAATAGCTCCACTTAACCCTCAGGAATAGCGTAATTCCTTCTGTCAGCTCCTGTGCCACATCTGTGCACTTAACTGAAGTGCTCCGAGAGAATAAGATAATGTTTATAGTCCAAATATTATTAAGAGCTAATAATATTCGACATATCTATTTTTAGACTGGCAATCTAAAAATAGATTCCGCCCAATATGTCTAAAAATAGAAGTCCATCTATTTTTTCCAACTTGACCAACCATCCACAAATAGCATCCTGTAACTCATAGAATATGATCGACATGTCTAAAAATAGACATAGTCTAAAAATAGACTTGCGCCAAAAATAGCCTGCGGGCCCACTTAGTGAAGGCGACTCTTTTCACTAAGCTCATCGTCTTGTTGAATCTCAACACTCCCTCTCAACAAGATAGGGATTATCTGCCACATCGATCCTGTCTCTATGGTATTTGAATTTTCTCTTGGTGAGTGCCTTTGTCAGAATATCAGCATCTTTATCCTCTGTAGGAATGTAAGAAAGCAACATGATCTTCCGCTGCACACAATCTCTGATATGATGGTACCGGATTTCAATATGTTTAGATCTATCATGAAATACTGGATTAACCGAGAGTTTAATGCAACTCTGATTATCACAATATATCACAGTAGGATCTAAGTGTGAACCGAACAACCCGACCAGGATCTTCCTCATCCATATAGCCTCGCATGTAGCCAAACTTGCTGCCATGTACTCGGCCTCCACTGAACTGAGTGCCACGGATCTCTGTTTCCTGCTGTACCAAGAAACTGTTGTAGACTCGATATTGAAAATCCCTCCAGATGTGCTCTTTCTGTCCGTTGGGCTCCCTACCAAATCTGCATCCGTGAAGCCATGCAGCTTCAACTCATCCGATTGTCTATACCACAATCCATATCCCGATGTGCCCCTGAGATACCTCAGGACATGCATGCCTGCCTTCCAAAAGAGCTTGGTAGGCTTAACCATAGCTTGTGAAAGATGGTTAACAGCATAGCATATGTACGGTCGTGTATTGACCAAATACATGAGCAAACCAACCAACTGTCGATAAACAGTGGCATCCACTACCTTTGCCGATGTAGCATCCTCTTTCCTCCAACCACCAGGAAGAGGAGTGTCGATAGGCTTGCAGCCTTGCATATTGAACTTCTCCAGTATCTCCCTGGCATACTTGCCTTGAGACACAAACAGTCCACCTTTCTGCTGCCAAATTTCCAATCCCAGGAAATAATGAAGGAGGCCCAAGTCCTTCATCTCAAACTCCTTTGCAAGATCTTCCTTGAATGAGTGTATCAACAGTTCATCTCCCGTTAGTATCAAATCATCTACATAAAGTAAAATGATCAGCAACTTACCCTCCACCACAATTTGGTATAGGTTCGAATCCACCTCACTCTTGGTAAAACCAAGTCCGGTGAAATAACTGTCTATCCGTGTGTACCAAGCATGAGGTGCTTGTTTCAGCCCATACAACACTCTTTTGAGCTTGCACACATGAAACTCGCTACTGAAGATTTCGAATCCTTCAGGCTGCTCTATGTACACCTCCTCCTCAATGACTCCGTTGAGGAACGCAGTCTTCACATCCATCTGATGAATGTGCCAACGCATCTGCACTGAGAGAGCAAGGATGGTCCGTATGGAAGAATACCTTGTGATAGGTGAAAAAGTTTATTCATATTCGATCCCCTTAATCTATGAGAAGCCCGGGCAACAAATCTTGCCTTATACTTCTCGACGCTCCCGTCAGCAGCTTGCTTCACTTTGTAGATCCATCTCGAACCTACCACTGATTTCCCTTTCGGCCTTGGGACAATCTCCCATGCACTGTTTCTGACAATCGAATCATACTCTTCCACCATGGTATCTACCCATGCAGGGTCCTCCACAGCTTCCTCGAAAGAGGATGGCTCCGTCACGATACACTTGCTCATCAGAGCCATGTATCCAGTAAATCGGTCAGGTGACTGTCTTTGCCTGTGCTGTGATGTAGGTGCTCCTACATTCTGTGCTGCATCAAGAATCAGTCGCTCAGCTTTTGTAGTGCACTTCCGCCCTCTGATGTTTGGCGCTGCATGAGTGGTTTCTTCCACTCCATGAACCTCCTCTTGTGGCTAATCCACATCCTGAGGCTCATCTTTAGGAACTAGTAGCTCCTCATCTGCATGCAAGTGTAGCTCCCTCTCAAGCGACAACTTCATGGCTTTCTCCTCATGAAATTTGATATCCCGTCACACAACAGTCTTCCAACTGTCTGGCAAATACACACGATAATTGTAGGGTGTTTACGTGTACCCCACAAATACCCCAACCTCTGCGGTCAGCTCCAACTTCTTCCTGGCATCCTTCGTCACATGAATGTAAACATGTGAGCCAAAAATCTTCAAATGAGAAATATTAGGCTTCTTACTAGAAAACGCCTCTTTAGGTGTACTCATGCCAAGTACTCTATGAGGACAACGGTTTTGCACATAAACCGTAGTGTTGCATGCCTCAGCCCACAAGTGTATGGGAAGGCCCTGATCATGCAACATCGCCCGTGCAGCACCCACGATCGTTCTGTTCTTTCTCTCCGCAACCCCATTCTGCTGTGGGTTATGAGGCGCTATGAGTTATCTTCGAATTCCTTCTGCGCTGAAAAAGTCTTTGAATTCGCCATAGATGAATTCACCACCATTGTCACTCCTTAGAGCCTTCACCTGCTTCCCCGACTCTTTCTCAACCAGTGCCTTGAACTCACAGAACTTTGATTATGTCTCACTCTTCTTCTGTAAGAAGAAGATCCAGCACTTAAAAGAAAAGTCATCAACAAATATCACATAATACCTGTGCTTTGTTGTCGAAGCTAATAAGAAAGTTCCACACACGTCTGTGTGAATTCTCTCAAGGATCGTCGTGGCGTGATTATCCTTCTCATGAAAGGTGGCTTTCACAAATTTTCCCAAAGTACATCCCTTACACTAATCTGATTGCGCTTGTACCCTTGGGAAGCCTGGTAGAAATCTGCTGCAAAATTTTCAAAGCGCCATGGTGAAGATGGCCCAATATCTTGTGCCACAATTCACCCTCATCCCGGCTCACCACTCCTTCTAATTTGCCTGCCATTGCTGCGCAGCGATCTACCTGCAATTGATAAAGGTTCTTAACTCGAACCCCTATCCTTCGAGTTTCACTAGTTGTTTTACTGCGCAAGAAAGCCTTTCCCTCTCTAAAAAAAACATCATATCCCTTGTCTTCCAACATCGCCACAGAGATCAAATTCTTCTTCAATCCTGGAACATGCATGACATCCTTCAATATGAAAGGTTTACCAAACTCCCTCTCAAACGAAATGGTCCCGATACTAGTCGCACTGTATCTACCATCATCGCCCATATCGATGTGCACTCCAAGATCCTTCTCATCTAGATCACTGAACAAATCTTTGTCTCTGGTCATATGAAAAGATGCACCACTGTCAAGAAACCACACCGATCCCATCACACTTGAAACCAAGCATGCGATCATCGAAAAATCCAGCTCAAACTGTGAGACTAAGGCCTCTCCAGCTGCAGATCCAGCAGCCTGCTTATTTTTCTTCTTCTGTGGACAATTAGTGGCATAATGTCCGTGTTGGTGACAGTGAAAGAACTTCACCTTGGACAAGTCCTGCTTCTTGCCTTTCGCACCGGATTAAGAAGGATTTTTCTTTCCCTTCCCTTTCCTTTCTTTGGCAGCCAAAGCGCAATTTTCTTCATCTTCATTCCTCGATAAAGTTCCATCCCTGGTACCCCGCCTTATCTCCTCTTACACAAGATCCGACCAAAGTCGCTCCCATCCTGGCAGTTTCTCCTGACCATTGACAGAGTCCTCGTAGCTATGCCAACTCTTCAGAAGCCCAAGGAGAGCCAAGCTCACCAAATCCTCTTCATCTACAGTAACCCCCACACTTCCCAGCTCATCCCTGCGCTAGACAAACTTCCTGAGGTACTTGGGTATACTTTCTCCTTTCTCCATTTTTATTTTTCTGAGCTTGTCTTTAAGTGCCAACTTCCTCTGGTCACTTCTGCTTTGGAACAAGTCTGTCAAAGCTTTCCACATTAAGAATGGACTAGCTTTACCATGAAGGTTGGACACTATGTGATCCTTCACACCTTCCAACAGAATCCTTCGACATTTTTTTATGTTCTTTTGCCATGCGTCAAGTGCGGCTGCATCGCTAGAAGCAGGTTTTGGAATTTCTGCATCTATGAACTCCTTCAACCCATTATCATCCAGCACCGCCTCCATCCTATCCTTCCATGCAATATAATTCGAGCTGCCCTCAAGGGCATACTCCAATCACAATACGTTGAAAGACGTTTCAATGAATGCTCAACTTCGACACCAAGAAAACACTGCAGCAAATTCGAATTCCACCAGCACAAAACTCAACCGCTTCAATAATTGCAATCTGCTCCAATGATCAACTGCTCTGATACCATGTAGAATTATATAACTTATGTGTTATAAATCCAAGATTCTCCTGATCACACTATTTTAACTTCATGCACAATACATAATCTATTCCACCATTGATCATCACATGCGGAAATTAAATCAATTGCAATGCACACATGAAACCATAAAAATTCACACACATTAACACAGTTGTTTAACGAGAAATCCTGAAGCTAAAAACCTCAATTATCTGTATATAATATATGTCATAGAGATCATGTAACAATCCTCATACAAAGCTGAACATGTCAAGCTCATAGTACAATACAATCGCTACACACTAATCAGGTCTGATCTAACAAATCCATGCACCGATCTCTGCCACCTGCTATCCTGCCTCTACTACGCAATCCTTGCTGAAGAATGGCTCTAAATGAACTCAAATCCACCTAGCTTGAACTGTGCAACCCTCATTGGCATCTCCACTGAGTGTTGGATGCAATTAATGCATCACTATAGTCACAACTAATAGTCACACTTGCTCTTTCACCTACCTCTCCACTAGTCTCCACTGAAACTGCCATGCACTGTAGTTAAATGATGTATTCTTCAGTTGATTATTGATTTATTATTTAGTGAATTAATTAACTAATTAATTCACACCACTCTCACTAGTGTATCAATCAGTGAGACTAGATACAACTATATCAACTGAGTCTAACTGAGTTAAACTAAATACAACTCCACCAAACTCTGTCACATGAATTCTAACTGAAGTCCTCATGCATTAGCTCCAGTAAACCCTCAGGAATAGCGTAATTCCTTCTGTCAACTGCTATGCCACATCTGTGCACTTAACTGAAGTGCTCCAAGAGAATAAGATAATGTTTAGAGTCCAAATATTATTAAGAGCTAATAATATTCGACATATCTATTTTTAGACTGGCAATCTAAAAATAGATTCCGCCCAATATGTCTAAAAATAGAAGTCCATCTATTTTTCCAACTTGACCAACCATCCACAAATAGCATCCTACAACTCATAGAATATGATCGACATGTCTAAAAGTAGACATAGTCTAAAAATAGACTTTGTGCCAAAAATATCCTACGGGCCCACTTAGTGAAGGCGACTCTTTTCACTAAGCTCATCATCTTGTTGAATCTCAACACATTGATGATGTGGGTAGTGTGGATCGTGTTTTTTGTATTGACGCCAACGTTGAATCTCCACAACCTCAATTTTAATTGAGATCCCATATAAAAATTTGGTGGCTGAGATGTCTGTGTTGGTGTCAGTTTTTTTTAAATTGAGATCACCTTGTTGTGGAGATAGCTCCTTGATCGATTGCTAGAGATTAAAGATCTTGAGGCAGATCCATAGACCTGTCACAAAGAATAATCATAGTATAGAAGCGTACCTGAATGAGAGCAATAATTTTGATGGGTCAAATTACAGTCAGCAATTTGAGTACACTAAGGAGTGAGCAAGACAAATTTGAGGCAACTCTGCTACCAAGGAGATCAGGTAGGCAGACTCATTTACCAACAAGGTATAAAGACTATGCTCTTATGATCAACATTTTAAATGTTTTTGAGCTCTTAAATTATAATGAAGCAAGTTAGTATGATGCATTGAGGGTAGTTATGAAAGAAGAATATGAGTCAATAATTAAAAAAAAAACTTGGAATTTAGTTGAACTTCCGGAAGGGAAAAAACCTATAGGTTGTCAATGGTTATACAACCCCAAGTTCAAAGCAGATGGTAGTGTAGAAAAATATAAATCTAGAATTGTAGCTAAAGGTTCTCACAAAAATAAGGGATTGATTATGAGGAGACCTTTGCTTCAGTAGCTAAGTTACACACTATTAGAATGTTAATTGTTTTAGCTACAAAGAATCATTGGAGTCTACACCAACTAGATGTGAAAGTAGCCTTTCTAAATAGAGAATTGAAAGAAGAGGTTTATTTAAAACAACCCGAAGGGTTTTTTTTTTTTTTTTTTGTAAAACTTAAGCAGTTATATTAATTTTTGAATAAAAAATACATTGATCCACAGGAGTCAAAGCGACCTTCCTGAATTGGCTTTGGAGCATTTTCTTGGCATGGCATTCAAGGAATGTGCTAGCTGTAGATGCATGGCGCTGACCATTAGAATTTCTCGTGGAGACCGTGAGGTGATCTGGCGTGCAGAGATTGTCAAGTCGACAGCGAGGTGGGTGTTTTGCGCTGCCTGAAGTGTATGAGCGTACAGTTTTTGGTGCGGCTTGAGTATGCAGAGACGGGTGTGCAGGGATGTGGCACAGACAAGATTTCTCGAGCTTGTTGGAATAGTTCGTCCCTTGTCAGTTACGCTCCTGCCGTGGCTGAGTTTGACCTTCCCTCCTGTGGCTGAAATCATCATATGCCTTGTTGCCGAGGCCTATGTTTGCAGATCCAACTGCTGGATCTTTTTGCAGTTTTCTTTGAGCTCTCCCTCCGCTAGATTGTGCCAAAGGCTGTGGTATTTTGTCATCTTGGAATCGATCCCTGCATTTGCTAAGGCATCAGCCATCTTATTTTCCTTTCTGCGAATTGCTTGGAATGTGATCCCTTGCATGTTGCAGAGTTGACCTTGGAGATCCTGCAGTATTGCCAACAGTCTCCAACTTGGGGTCACTTTGTATACCTGCGCTCCCATCTGGAGTTTCTTTATCATCCTTATTATGATCTCCGAGTCGCCTTCCACTACCAGTGGTAGAAGTCTGTATCGGCCAGCCAGATTGAGGCCCTGGATGAGAGCGATTAGCTCTACAGCGTTGTTGGTGTTCACTCCGAGATTGCCATGATAGATGAGATGAATTGTGCCTGTGTGATCCCTTAATACTCCCCCATAGCCAGCTATTCTTGGGTTCTTTTTTGAAGCCTCGTCGAAATTGAGTTTGAATGTGTTGGAGGGGGGCAGAGTCCATTTGTCCTGCGTTGTTCCTTTGGAGACCCAGTTCTTTCCAGCAGGGTTGATCTTGGTTTGAAGATTTAGGATCTGAATAATTCTGGCATCATTCGATGATGTGTTGCCCTCTATCTGCAATGTGCCCATGGCATTGACCGTTTCTATGATAAGCTGTCGCACTTTCCTAGTCAACACATTTACTGCCAGTGCTAAGTTTTTGAATATTCGTGCATTTCGTTCTTTCCAGAGGATCCAAGCTATTGCTCCCGGGATTAAGTTCCAGG
Organism: Pinus albicaulis; assembly: GCA_034641835.2. NCBI lineage: Eukaryota > Viridiplantae > Streptophyta > Pinopsida > Pinales > Pinaceae > Pinus > Pinus albicaulis. Next base: position 2,833,228 of record MU968403.1, on the reverse strand, counting down.
CGCTGTTGACTAAGGGATTGGAGGATATGGAAGATCTCCACTTGCTGAGTGAGAGTTGGATGGAGTCTCTATTTCTGTCAAATTGTTTGAAGACCATGGCCATGTCATCCCACAGAGAGCAGGCCATGGGACAGGTATTGAGTATGTGATTGAGAGTTTCCAGACCATCCTCGCAGAGCATACATCGTGAAGGGCCTATGAAGCCTCGTTTTTAAAAATTTTCCCATGTGAGTGCCTTGTTGTGCATGACCAGCCAGGAGAAAAGTGTGATTTTTGGCCATGTTCCTCTGTTCCAAAGGGTTTGCAAAGTGTGGTCTGGTTGTGGATCCAAGGAGGCAGCCAAGATCTGATATTCTTCTTTGAGGTTGAACGTTCCTTTGGGGTTTCTTCCCCATCTCAGGATGTCCTCTTTGTTGGATTTTAGGATTCTTCTTTTTTCCAGGTCTTGTAGAAGCTGGTCTACATTCATCGGGCTTGCTTGAGTTTGCCATTGTTCTCTGGATAACCAATTTTGCCATGTGGTTGCCTCACTCGCAGGTTGCCAGTAGTCTGCTACCGTAACCTTGCTTGCCTCCTGCATAGCTCTTTTAAGAGTGTTCTAGTCTGGGTGTTCCAAGGGTGGCAGCTGCTGCCAGGCATCTTCCCAAAAAAGGGCAGTGTTGCCTTGGTGCACTTCCCATAAGTTGTGCTGCTGAACAATATGTCTATTTTCCCAGGCTTTGTTCCAAATGGGGGATCCTTGCGTGGTGCCTGTGAGACGAATGAGGTCTTTGTCCCTGAATTGGGTTGTGTACTTCGCTTTCCACAAGGTTCCCCAGAAGGAGTTAGGATTTTCTACCCATCTCCACCAGATTTTTGCTACTACGGCCTTGCTTAATATCTCTGGGTCTCTGAGGCCCAAACCTCCCTCCTATTTTGGTTTGTAGATGTCTGTCCATTTAATGAGGGCCCATTTGGATTGCTTAGAGGCTCCATTCCAAAGGAAGGATCGCTAAATGCTTCGGATGGATTTGTACACTGCCTTAGGGGCTGCAAGTGCTGAAAACATGTATGCTGGCATGGTTTGCAGGACGGACTTGACCAAGATCAGTGTGCTGGCCATGTTTAAGGCCCGGTAGGTCCAGTTGCTTAGCCTGGCTCTCATTTTGTTGAGGAGGGCTTCCCAGTTGGCAGATTTGTAGGCATATTCCGAGAGTGGTATGCCAAGGTATTTGGTTGGAAGGGAGTTCTTTTGGATCTTCAAAATTCTGCTAAGATTTCTCTACACAGGAATGGATGTGTTGAAGAAAAAAAGTTTGGATTTGGTAAGATTGATTTCCATACCTGAGGCCTCCGAGAAATTCTTTAACACTTTGCTGATGGTTCGAGCTTCCTGCACTGTGGGGGCGCCCATGAGTATTGTATCATCTACAAATTGTTGATGCGTTACTGTGGGTCCTTGGTGCGCTGGTTTGATGCCTGTGAGTTGATTCTGTTGTTTTGCCTTGGCTAAAGATCTGCCCAGCCCTTCTGCCATTATGACGAAGAGAAAAGGAAACAAGGGATCTCCTTGCCTTATACCTCTGGACGGAGTGAAGGGCTGAAGGGGTCCTCCATTCAGCAGGATTGAAAAGAAATCACCTGAGACCAATTCCATTATCCAATTTTTCCATTGCTGACTAAATCCGAAAGCCTGGAGGATTGCTCTCATATATTGCCAACTAATTATGTCAAATGCCTTTGACAGGTCAAGCTGGATAAGCATGCCTGGAGTCTTGTTTGTTTTGAGAGAGTGTAGCACTTCCTGGGTGAGGATTATGCTGTTAGTGATCTGCCTACCTTCGACGTAGCCGATTTTCTCCTGAGAGATAATTGATGGGAGGACTGATTTAAGTCTGCTAGCCATCAGTTTGGAAAGGATTTTGTAAAGGACAATACACAGGGCTATGGGGCGAAACTTGTCCGAGGAGTCAGCCTGGTCTGATTTGGGAATTAAGGTGAGGAAAGTGGCATTGATGGCAGGTAACACTTTTTTGGTTCTGTGAAAGTTCCTTACTAGGATGAGAAGGTCATCTTTAATAATAGACCAACAGGGTTTAAAAAATTCGATTGTAAATCCATCCGGTCTGGGAGCCTTGTTCGTGGCCATTGTGAAGATTGTGTCTTCAATCTCCTGCTCGGTAAATTCCTTTAGAAGGAGGGAGTTTTGCTCCTCAGTAACTAGGCTGGGAATGGCATCAGTAATTTCATTGATGGCTTGGGTTCTGTCTAGGCTAGGGTCGCTGAGAAGAGAGGTGAAATAAGAGTTGAGTTCATACCCAATATGCTCCCTTGAAAAGACTTGATCGCCATCAGCTTTTTTGAGGGAGAGGATGCGATTACAGGCTCTGTGCTGGATGGTGGACCTGTGAAAGAAACTGGTGTTGCGTTCTCCCTGCTTTAGCCATTGCACCCTCGATTTTTGTCTCCACAGCATATCTTCATGCTTTAATCGTTCTTCCCAATGTCTTTGCAGATTCGTTTCCTGAGCTTTCCTTTCCTCATCGTGCCCTTCTTTGATCATTGTTTGTTGGAGAAGCGCCATTTTTTCCTCGAGTTCTTTTTTGGCTTGAAAAATATCGCCAAAGGTGTTTTTTTTCCATCGTTTGAGGTTAGATTTTATGGTTTTGAGCTTCTGCTGGAAAATGTACATGATATTGTCGCTTCTTATGGTGGCTTGAGTCCACCAGCTTTGTATGTTTTGCATGAATGTTGGGTGCTTTGTCCAAAAGGCCTCAAATCTGAAAGGTCTGTTGTGGGGCTTTTCCAAATTGGTGAAGTGGATCTGCACTGGCCAATGATCCGAGCCTCCTATAGGCAGAATGCTGGCCTCCATGTCGATATTTTGCAACAGAATGGATTTCGACAAGAGGAACCGGTTGAGCCTTGATGCTATCTGCCTGTTTCCTCCTTGCTTGTTATTCCAGGTATGCAAGCCATTGATTGTGGGGATGTCAGTGAGTTTGGATTAAGCAATAAAGGTGTTGAATGCTTATGACTCCTTATCCAATTTTCGAAAGCCTCCTTTTTTCTCCGCTAGATTGGTGATCATACTGTAGTCTCCGCCTACAATCCAATGAGTTGCCCCATGGTGTTGTCTGACTTCGTCCTGGTCTAGCAGCATCTTCAGCTTCTCCTGGATTCACTGGGGTCCATACATGTTGGTGATGCAGATCGTTTGGCTTGATTCTGGCATGTTGAAGATGACCGATAACGAGTTTTTGGTGGACAGAGCATTCTGCAAGAAGAATTTGCTTTTGTTCCAGAACGTTAGTAACCCTCCTACTTGCCCAATGGCATCTATGCTTATGCATTGATGACTGTTGGAAACAAGCTTTTTGAGCGTTTCTGTGCCCTTGGGAGAGCATTTAGATTCTTGCAGAAGGACGATGTCTGTGTGCTGCGAGAATAATCTGTTTTTCAGGATCCTTCTTTTGATGGTGTCTTTAAGCCCCCTGATGTTCCAAGTTGTGATTTTCATTGAGATGTCTTTGGAGCAGATAGGACCAAGGCCCTGATTTTTCCTTCATTGATTAGACGTCTGCCTAGCTCTTGTATTTGCTGTCTTGTGGATTCGCGTCCTCTTTTCCTGCCTGTTCCTTGTGGCTTGTATTGATCCAGATCCAGGTTTGCTTGAATGCCTGTTTGGTTGCTATTTCCCCATTGCCTTTTGGCTGTATTCTGGTTGATGTATTCCAACTGCAAGTATGCCATTTCTATCTTCTCCAAGTGTTCTTGGGGAATGGCATCGACCCCCAGTTTGGACCATTTCTCATTGACCTTTTGGAGATCCAGATCTCCCAGGATCTCCTCTAGAGGATTGCTTGAAGTGGTTGTGGAGGGTTGATCTGGTTGTATTTCTGTGCATTGAGGGATTTGCAATGAGGTGTGGCTGGTATTATTTTGGATGGGAGCGGATTTCGATTTTTGTTGCGGTGCCTGGGCTTGGAATGAATCGAAGGTTGTGCTTGGAGCATTGATTGTAATCAAGGGTTGACTTGATAAAATTGGATCATGATCAGTGGGGGCCTGTGAGACTTTAGGGTGCTCCGATGAGTCAAGATTGCTCAGAACTTCAAATTTGTTTTGCTGGGTGGAGGCATTATTAGTGGGGTTAATATTGGTGGGGGGTTTTGGAGGCTTTTTTCCTTTCTTTCCTCTGTTCTTTCTTGAGACTGTGGTGAAGCCAGGCGTTGGAGTAACCGCTTGTTCCTATTGGGCCTGAGGTTGTGGTTGATTCGCAGAGCAGCTGTGACTTAGATGTCCATGCTGTCGGCATGTGCGGCATCTGAAAGGGATATTTTCGTAGTCAATGGTTTGCTTCCATTGCACTCCTTTATGGATCAGCTCCATATGGTCTGGGAGGGGTCCTGAGATGTCCATGTAAACACAGAGTCGAGCGTAGGCTGTGTACTTACCTTGTGATGTGAGATTTGAGGCTTTGATGAAGACTCCCAACTGGTTTCCTATGGCCTCCAAGATGCGTTTGTTCCAGTAATCCACAGGTAGAGAGTGCAGGCGAATCCATACTGGAACTTTCTTGAAATCTTCCTGCTCTGGAGCGAAGTTTGGCCTCCAGTACGTTATGTATAATCCTGCAGAGTTGTAGAAGTACGGGCCGCCTTCGAAGATGCGATCTCTGTCGTCCTTGTGAGCGAAGATTACTGTGAAAAAGCCTCTTGATCCCAACTGAAGATCGTAGTCCCCTTTGGGCTTCCATTTTTTGGTTATCCATTAGCATAGAGCCTTTTCATTGAGTCGAACCCCCATGAATCTGCAGATCAGGGCCTGCTTGCTCATATGGTCTATGTATTCATCGATCCAAGGATCGTCAATGATTAGTCTGGGTATGTTCTTCGATATGGGCTTGCATGGGGACGGAACTTGCTCGCTGTGTTGACCTGGAGTTTGCCCTGCAGTCGCAGATCCTTTGGGCACCGAATCATTGCTGTGTTCCTCAGATCTGGAGCTGGATGGAATGTTGGAGGTGTCTAAGGGGATGCTGTCGAATATGAAAGGTCTGAAGGTAGGGGGCGTCGAACCCCCCCCCCCCCCCCCCCCCCCGAGGTATACATGGGATGAATCAGGTGAGATTGCCTCTGATGTATCTGTCTTGTGCGACCCGGAATGGCTGGCAGGCCTGTAGAGCCGAGATCAGGATTTCCAGAGTTTCGGCCCTATTGCCTCTTCTCAGAAGCCCGCGCGCCTTCTCGTCCTCTCTGTATGTTCTAGTTCTGCTTGAGGTCTTTGTTGAAAATGGCCAACAACCCGAAGGGTTTATCAAATAGGGGCAAGAAAATTTAGTCTGCAAATTAAAGAAAGCATTATATGGATTAAAATAGGCACCCAGGTCATGGTATGAAAAAATTGACACATTTTTCTTGCAGCATGGTTACAAGAGGAGAAAAAACGACCCAAATTTGTATACTGTGTTTGATGAAAAGGGGAAAATTGTTTCTATTTCTTTATATGTAGATGATTTAATTATCACTGGAAATGCTGATGAATTGATTAAAGAAATCAAAGTGAAAATGTCGTAAGTTTTTGAAATGAAAGACCTCGAAGAATTAAACTATTGTTTGGGTCTGGAAGTTTGGAGGGACTCTGGTCAGACTTTTCTCACTCAATGAAAGTATGTTAGAGGATTATTGAAAAAATTCAGAATGGAACATTGTAAAGTTGCATCAGTTCCTTTACAGTGGAACCTTAAACTTCGGATTAATGATGATTCTAAAGAGGTGGATGCCACATTGTATAGAAAAATAGTTGGGAGTCTGATTTATTTGACTAAAACTAGAACTGACTTATAATTTCCAGTCAGTGTGTTAAGTCAATTCATGTCGAAACGTCTTGAGAACCACTAGGCGACAGTAAAAGGTGTCTTGAGATACCTTCAAGGAACCATTGATTTTGGTATTAAGTACACTAATATTTTTTATGTTAATTTGACATGTGTTTTAGATTCAGACTGGGTAGGAAACTTGGATGACAGAATATCCATAACAGGTTATGCTTTCAATATCAGGTCCGAGGTAATTACTTGGAGCATCAAGAAGAAAAGTATTGTATCCTTATCTTCTATAGAGTCAGAGTATCAAGCAGTGTGTGCAGGCACATGAGAGGAGACTTCTCCATGATGCTGGAGAAGAACAAAAAGATGCTACAGTAATTAGATGTGACAACCAAAGCTCAATCAAGTTGACGAACAATCATGTGTTTCACAAAAACACAAAACATGTATATACTCAATTCATTTTGACAGAGAGAAGGTTTAATCTAAATAAATTTTTATGGAATATTGTAATACTTGTGATAATGCAACATATATTTTTACCAAGCCCCTTGGGAGGATTAAATTTGAAATGTTTAGGGAGATGTTAGGAGTACAATTGAACCCTTTCTCCATTAAAGGGGACAATTGAAAATAATGGAGAATATTGTATTATTGGAGAGAATTTGTTTCTTAGTTGTACAAGTGTCCTAGATTAGGATTAGTTCCTATTTTCTAGGAGTCAGTTCTAAACTCCCTAAATTGATTTAAACCTGTATATTTCTGATTTGATGATTAATTGAATAGAGCGTTCTTTGTTTAGGCAGTCTCCTGGTGCAACTTGCTCACCTGTGAGCTACTAGTTTCAGTATATAAGTTTATTATTCTATTTTTAACAAATCTAACCTTTGATCAACAACATCTAGCAACAAAATGTCTAAAAAAACTTCAAGTTTGACTCTAAACCACTTGAGCTAACCCTTGAGGTTTTGTTTTTAAATATATAAATGTATTTGAAAAAAAATCAAACATTCCAATTCTACTAATTATAGAGCCTAAACCTAGGATTTTATAAAGTCTCAACAACAATTCAAACAAGAAAAAATAATTTAAATTAATTTATAACTTGTTTAATTATTGATCTAAGAGGCTCATTCTACAACCCAATGTGAAGGTGATGTGTAAGTATATCTGTGCTCAATTTGGAGTTGACACATGTCCCTCTTAAAATAAATTAAAATATTCTCTAAATAGAAAAGCAATATTAGTTATAACCAACATAGATCAACACACATTAAAATGATATTTTTGTTATTAATATATTTTTAGGAATACATCAATATTAATTCATATTAAAATATTTTATTCATAACTCACCTTGGATATTTATTATATACAACATTAAAATATTTTCTTTTAACTTTTTTTTTCTATGTATAGATATATATGAATTTTTACCATTTGTCCTTTTTGGGTCCACTTTTTGACAACCCATGGTAATTGAAGCTTCAGATATATCTATATATAAAAAAAATTGTTAAAATAAAATATTTTAATGTTGTATATAATAAAATATCCAATGTGGCTTATGAATAAAATATTTTAAATATTGAAGTATACTTTTAAAAAAAATTAGTAACAAAAAAACAATATATGCTTATAAAATGGATCAATACACATGTTATGTAAAATATTATATATTGACTGAAAAAATTATGTATATATTATATAAAGCTATTGAAAAAAAAAAGTTATGTATATATCATTTAAAGCTATTGAAAAAAACAAAGTTATGTATATATCATATAAAGCTATTGAAAAAAATGTTGTTATGGTTAAAACATTGATGGTAGTATTTTACACTTTAATTCAATTTCGAATTCTTCTGTGATCCATATTTGACTAATTGAGAAAAACTTTATGCAATAATCACATAACAGAAGGTTTTCTCAATTAGTTTAAATCATTTTTAGGTATATGTATTTTTGTCCAAATCCAACAAATATTTTTTGGACTTACAAGTTTAAGTTATGTAATCTTTGTAAAAAAAAAAAAAAAAAAAATTAAATAATGAAAAATTACACATTGTTTTTGTACTATGTTGACGGCGTTGGACCCACGAACGTGAACATTGAAGTCCCAACTAGAATTCACACAGTTTGGAGTAGGAGTCCTAGAAGTGGGGTGTTAATGATCTACTTTGGTTGTAAATACACATATAGTAGTTCATGGTATCTTTAGTGAGAACAAGTTTGTGACCCCGCAGATAGTCAAGTGTGATGCGTGAAGGCTCCAACACACAGAGGGGAGGGGAAAGGAAGTGCGTCCCTTAGAAACATGTAATAGTACACAACTTGGAAGGAACACACGAGCATAATGACATCACACGAATACATACACCAATGACGAACCACTTTACCCAATAGCGGAACATTTCCTCCAAAGAAGTATAGTCCCTTTATGCTACAGAGAAGCCAAGGCTCTCACAAAACACCCAACCATAGTCCTCCAATGTTTGACACCGTGAATCAGGTTTGTTTAATGAAACACCGTGAATCTAATTGGTTGAATGAAACTCTCACTTAGAAATTAAAGGTAAAGAAACACATTTAGTGCAGTTACATCTGCACAAAGGAAAAACAGAAAGTGTCGAGCAAGTCCCAACCGCCATTAAATCCAGTGGTGAGCATCATCGATTCGTTTAACGAAAGATTGACCAACAAAAACAAATGACAGAAAACGAAAGGAGAATTGTTCTCACGAGAAGGGAGAAAGAAAAGAAAAAAAGAGATAAAAGAAAGAGAAGGGAAATAAGAAAAAAGAAAAAAAGAACATCTTACAGCGAGCCTTATTTCCTAGGCTATTCGCTATTTAATGTGGTGTGGCATATAAGAAATAAGAAAAAATAAAAAAAGAACATCTTACGGCGAGCCTTATTTCCTAAGCTATTCGCTATTTAATGTGGTGTGGCATATACTGCTTAGCATTAAATTTAAATGAATTTAAATCTAACAATAAACAGTATATGCCACATTGCATTAAATAGTGAATAACCCAAAAAATAAGCTTTGCCACGTCTTACTACCTAATTATAAAAATATACAACTTTTTTGTACAACTAAGAAATAAAAATATACAACTTCAGTACAATTAAGGGAGAAAGCAATGACAATCTGGAAGGTTATATTGTGCCGTGATTTCATGTTTTGATGTCAACATTACTTTATAGGTGGATTTTAAAAAGAATTATCGAGATATTTACAAAGGAAAAAAATAGTATTCTCTTTCATATTTTTATTGATTACCATATCCAAAATCATTTAAAAACTTGACGGGGCACATCGTTATTGATTGCTAATGAGAAACTTGTGGTTCATAACGAATAAGCATCAGAAGGTGGTTCGAGAGAGAGTTCGAACGGACAAGTTGTCTTTTCTTCACCGTTAAGCCACCCACGTGACCCAACCATCTGGGTCGCCCTTTAAATCTAAATCACAGTGCGTCACAGCAAATGCCAGGCATCGTGGATCTGCATAGGCCATTGTCAGCCATCTTTATTCACCAAGTATATCGGCTAAAAATTCCAGAAATTCAATTCGTAATATCTTTTATTGATCTTTCAATTCATAAGGTTATTTAAAAAAAAGACCTTCATAAGGCTATTTTATTCACTAAGTATATCGGCTAGAAATTCAATTCATAATATCTTTATTGATCTTTCAATTCATAAGGCTATTTTATTCACTAAGTATATCGGCTAGAAATTCCAGAAATTCAATTCATAATATCTTTATTGATCTTTCAATTCATAAGGTTATTTAAAAAAAAGACCTTCATAAGGCTATTTTATTCACTAAGTATATCGGCTAGAAATTCCAGAAATTCAATTCATAATATCTTTATTGATCTTTCAATTCAAAAAAAAGACCTTCATAAGGCTATTTTATTCACTAAGTATATCGGCTAGAAATTCCAGAAATTCAATTCATAATATCTTTATTGATCTTTCAATTCATAAGGTTATTTTAAAAATAGACTTTCATAAGGTTAATTTTTTTAGTTTATAAGGTTATCTTAAAAAGAGTAGGTTCAATTATTTTTAGTCTATAAGGTTATCTTTCAATTCATAAGGTTATCTTAAAAAGAGTAGGTTCAATTTTTTTTAATCTATAAGGTTATCTTAAAAATAGTAGGTTCAAATTTTTTTAGTCTATAAGGTTACCTTAAAAAGAGTAAGGTTATCTCTTGATCTTCAATTCATAAGGTTATTTATTTTAAAAAGAGTAAGGTTATTTATCTTAAAAAGAGTAAGGTTATTTATTAATCTTTCAATTCATAAGGTTATTTATTTTAAAAAAAGTAAGGTTATCTATTGATCTTTCAATTCATAAGGTTATTTATCTTAAAAAGAGTAAAGTTATCTATTGATTTTTCAATTCATAACGTTATTTTATTTTTATTGATCTTTTAGTTTATAAGGTTATTTTTATTGATCTTTTAATTCATAAGGTTATCTTAAAAAGAGTAGGTTGAAATATATATTTTTTAGTCTATAAGGTTATCTTAGTATGTTCAATTTTTTTTAGTCCCATTTAAAATTTCATTTATGGACATCAAAATTTTATTTTATTTCATTTCTTTTTACAGATTTTTTATTTGGGTGTTCTTTAATTTTTTTTTTTTTTGTTATTTAGGACATTTGAACAAGTTCCCTTTACAGTTTGCAAAATAGTTGCTCTAGGTTATCTTAAAAGAGTATGTTCAAATATATATATTTTCATTTTATAGACTATTTTTAGTCTCGTGAACATTAAAATTTCATTCGTGAACATTTCTTTTCACAGATTTTTAATTTGCATGCTCTTCAAGTAGTTGCTCTAGATTATCTTAAAAGAGTATGTTCAAATATATATATATATATATATATATTTTTATTTTATAGACTATTTTTAATCTCGTCAACATTAAAATTTCTTTCATGAACATTTCTTTTCACAGATTTTTGATTTGCATGTTCTTTAAGTATTTTTTTTTTTTTGGTTATTTATGACATTTGAACAAGCTCCGAGTTTGCAAAATAGTTGCGGTTACTATTTGTGAAAGAAAGTAAGGGTTTCAAATTCATAAGGTTATCTATTCATCTTTCAATTCATAAGGTTCTCTTTGTTAGAATGTGTAATTCCTACTTGTCCAGTTGTGACTCTCTATGTATATAGTTTGTTCCTATTCAATAGGAATTAGCTAAAACTAGTTTCCTTGTTTGGTGTGAGGTTGAGATATTCCCTCAACCAACTTATTGTACGTCCAAGATAGATTTCCTATCTTGAGACTAATTCATGTATAAATGTGTGTAATCTATTTAATTAATAATATAGTTTGCATATTAAAGTTTTATTTTGGTATCAGAGCCATAAAGGCCTGGACCTCGGCCCCTCCTGGGCTGAGGGAAGTAGAAGAGAGAGATTCTAATTTAGTAAAATTATATATTCGGCTTTTGAATGAAACGCTGTGGATTCTGCGTTATCTGGTTAAGAGGTGTGTGAAAAGACAGTGAATACGCACGCACGCCGAGTTGAAGTCAGTCAGAGTTGACTGCGTTGTCCATCCCCTCTGCGTGAAGTTAAGTGCTGTTCGTGCCAGCACGTGGGATTGCTGCTAGAGGTAGCATATGGTGTTATTCATTTAAGTTTTTGGATATTTTTTTCGATTTTGATTTGGGATTTCGTTCTTTTTTCAATTATTTGGAGTAGTTGGAGGCCGTGCTTTCTGTTTTTCCAATATTAGGGAGAAGAGGTAAACGTTTTGTAAAAGAGAAAAAGTTGAGAGAGAATGGCACAGATACAAGTCCAACCCCAAAACCCTGTTGTTTCACAGCAGCAACAGGTTGTTGCCAATGGCAGCAAAAATCTGCCCAATTCATCCATATTGACATCTCTGTATGTGGGGGATCTGGAGCCCAGTGTTACTGACGGCCAGATTTATGAGCTCTTCCAGCAGATTGGCCCCGTTCTCTCTGTTCGAATTTGCAGAGATATAAGCACCAAGAGTTCTCTTGGATACGCTTATGTCAATTACGGCACTGCTGAAAATGCTGGCAGGGCTTTAGATCAGTTGAATTTTACACCTCTTAATGGAAAGCCTATTCGGATAATGTATTCACATCGGGACCCCAGCATTCGAAAGAGTGGATCAGTAAACATGATGAAACGTGAAGACCTTTTCGCATCTCAGGGAGGTCCCATCATTTTGCAACTGATAGAAAACGAATATGGAAAAATTGCCGATTATTTCGGAGCAAAGGGGCATTCATACATCAATTGGGCAGCTAACATGTCAGTAAATCTGAAGACTGGTGTTCCTTGGACAATGTGCAAGGATTCAGATGCGCCCAGCTACGTGATCAATACTTGTAATGGCATGTATTGTGGGCGCTTATTCACCCCTAACTCAAAAAAAATGCGCCAAAGATGTGGTGTATGAGGTAAGAGAAGTGGCTTATTTTTTAAATGGCATAATGGTTAATGTCTAGAGGATCAGCGGGCATTTTTTTGGTGTGGAGCATGTATTTGGTCATACGAGAAGAAGAAAGAAAGGCAGTGTGTGGAGTGCTTTGGCACTCCCCAAGTAACTCTTGAATGTATTGAAGCATTGAGCCTAGCTAACTCAATGGAGTGGTTTTGTTAGAATTAGCTACTCTAACAAATCGCTCAGGTGAATTCAAGACAACATTTAGACAAGAAAAAGAAAAAGGATGTAAAGATACTTCGTGGTGGATAGCAAGACTGAAGTGTAACAAATATTAATTTTGTGCAACAACCCAACAATGACTCTGAAAATTGAAGGATGATGGACATGTAGGTGAACGTTTGTGTGAATTAGTGTGGGTTTCTTAGAATAAACTTTTGATGATGAGTCACTCAGTTGAATGGTAAGCAAGTCTAGGATGGTTTTGTAGTGGTCATTTTATGTACCTGGTAACTCCAAGAGATGGAGTATGTATGCCTTATAAAGGCCTGTGTATCCCCGTAAAAGTTCGTGGTAATCTCAAAACCACTTTGTAACTACAGGTTCATGGTCAGCCAGAAACCATTTTGCAGTGTCAGTTTGTGGTCAGCTAAAAACCACGTATAATAGTGAAGCAGACTGGAAACAGGTCTGTGTCAGTGTTACCTACTGAAGGAAGAGCATGGTTACGGGTCATCCGATAAAACCCCGATGAAAGAAGAGCATGGTTACGGGTCATCCGATAAAACCCACGTTGGAGGGGGATATGTGGATACAGGTACATGTATGCAGTGATAATGGTTGATAGAACCATGTATACGAAGGACATCTTACAAGACCAGTGGTTGCAGCGGTTGGTACCCATGCATTCCGATGGATGGTTGCTCCTTTATATGGACGTCGACATATCTTTTTTGTTATGTTTGACCACAACTAAATTTTGCGAAGTGATATCGAGACAAGTAGTCATTAAGGGGGTGTGTTAGAATGTGTAATTCCTACTTGTCCAGTTGTGACTCTCTATGTATAGAGTTTGTTCCTATTCAATAGGAATTAGCTAAAACTAGTTTCCTTGTTTGGTGTGAGGTTGAGATATTCCCTCAACCAACTTATTGTACGTCCAAGACAGATTTCCTATCTTGAGACTAATTCATGTATAAATGTGTGTAATCTATTTAATTAATAATATAGTTTGCATATTAAAGTTTTATTTGCATGCTCTTCAAGTAGTTGCTCTAGATTATCTTAAAAGAGTATGTTCAAATATATATATTTTTATTTTATAGACTATTTTTAATCTCGTCAACATTAAAATTTCATTGGTGAATATTTCTTCTCACAATTTTTTGATTTGCGTGTTTTTCAAGTAATTTTTTTTGGTTATTTAAAACATTTCAACAAACTCTATTTGGCAGTTTGCAAAATAGTTTCCCTTAAAGTTCGTGGAAGAAAGAAAGGGTTTCAAATTCATAAGGTTATCTATTGATCTTTCAATTCATAAAGTTCCCTTAGAGTTTGGGAAAGAAAGTAAGGGTTTCAAATTCATAAAATTATTTATTGATCTTTCAATTCATAAAGTTATCTTAAAGAAAGTATGTTCAAATATATATTACTAATTTAATGGATATTAAAATTTCATTTCATTTTAAAATAGGTTCTTTTCAGAAATTAATTAATTTTTTTTGGGTTTAAGATATGTGAACCAGCTCCCTTTCGCAATCTCGTGCTGCACATTAAAATTAAATTTCATTTAATTTCTTCTCACAGATCTTTTGATTTGCGTGCTCTTCAAGTCATTTTTTTATATTAAAGACATTTGAACAAGCTTCCGTTTCACAGATCTTTGATTTGAGTTTGCGTGCTCTTCAAGTAAATCTATTTTTTGTTATTAAAGGCATTTGAACAAGCTCTGTTTCCCAGTTTGCAAAATAGTTGCCCTTGGGGTTTGTGGAAGAAAGTAGGGGTTTCAATAGAAGATTGTCTCTGTTCCAGCTAAACCTTGACACTGGTAATGGCGATTCCGAAGACTGCAGCCGCTGATCTAAAATGGATGGAAATCGCCTCTCCGCAGAGGGTATACCTCGGAAGACGGCGGCCTTTTGAGAAAACATTGGTACCTATTGCAGAAGAGCGCATTCTCAGCAATGGCGAGCTCACTGATGGCCTTTTACTCTCTTCCTTTCCTGCGGTCGGTGGCTTCAAAGTGGAAGGCGAAGATGGAATATTTGCGTCGAGCGAATCTTAACTTTTTAAAGATACGACTGCCGCCAAGATCTTCTAGAAATTTTGCATTGCGGAGATCTGAGTTGTTTGCTGTAATTGAAATCACGGTATTGGTTTCCAGATATCAGAGTCGTTTGCAGGAGCCGAACTGTGATTAGGACAGGAATTTGTATAATATCATGTGAAGTACCCAGGAAAGTCGAAGTAATTTTTCAGCTTTCATATGCTCTGCCAAGGATATATCTGTACAGAATTTTGTAACAAAATTTGGAATGAATGCTTCATTTTATTTTGTATCCAAATTTGGTTTATGTATTTAATTTCGCTGAAAATTACTTAATTTCATTGGAATTTCGATGGAATAAAGTTGAAATGTATAAATTTCACTGGCACTTCCGTTTACGAGCAATTTTTTTCCTTATTTCATTGAAATTTCGATGTTGGAGTGCCTAAATTTAAGTAAAATTTTCCCCTTTAAAATACTTATTTGAAAGACGATTTAGGATTACTTAAATCATTATCCTGGGAGCAAACTTTTTTTTTCATTGGTAAGACAAATTTTTAATGACTATTTTTGTTTTTTAATGAAATACAATAGCTTAAAATTTATTGTACATTTTTTAAAATATTATAATAAATAAAATAGATTTTAGAATTTTGGTTTTTTATCTATTCTAGAATTTTTGAAGAATCACATTAGTTAGTTCGAAATAGCAGATGGACAATATTTTATCACCTATTTTATCAATTATTAATAAATTTTAATTTTATTTATTAATATGATTGTTTTAAAAATAAAATATATGTTAATAGATTACCTAAACTAAAAAAAGACCGAATATCTGATTCGATACACCGCATACAACTGAATTTAAGAATTTTCCCTGAAACCTCTGTCGGGTAAAATAATAGGCATTGGGCAAAAGCAAAATAAAGAAACTTTGCAAATTAAGTTGCTAGAAGTGTCACAAGAGTTACGGTGTTAGCTATATATCAAAATGGTTAAGATGGTATAATAAAGATGTTTTGATTTTATTTTTTTTTAAATCATATTTGTATTGATACATTTTAAATATATAAATATATGTAATGTTTTGAAAAATGGTGAAATAATTGAATTTTAAAAATTACATAATATAAATTATAATTTTAACCAATATTATCAAAATTAATTAATTTATAACATTTAATTATATTATTTTTATTAATAATATATTAATTTATAACATTTAATTATATTTATTAATTATTATTATTTTTATTATTATTTTTTTGTTATTTAAGACATTTGAACAAGCTCCATTTGGTACTTTGCAAAATAGTTGTTCTTAGGGTTTGTGGAAGAAAGTAAGGATTTCAAATTCATAAAGTTATCTATTGAAGTTTGACGTAGGGGAATACTGGTTGACACACGGGGGGCAAGGGGCACTGCAGGTCTGGGAGGGTCGACAGAGGGAGGCGGAGCTAGGTGAGCGAAATGGACACTTCCTATATGGCAGGCTCGGCCCCTTAGACTGTGCATCTCTGGGCAATGACCCCACGCGATTTCTTCTGAGGAGGAATCAAAATTCGAGTTGGTTGAGGGCCGAGAGCGGGCAACACGGCCCCTGCTAGAGCCACGCCGACATCTCATTCTATGGCGAAGGCGCGACATGGGAGCAGAGGTGGGCTGGGAGTGCCTCTGACAGGTAGAGCAGGAAAAGAGCGAAGGTAATCTACAGAAATTAGCAGACTGAGCACGACGAAAAGAGTTAGCACAGCAAAAAACACTCTGGGTGAAGTGGTGCCCCGACAACGTTTCCAGGCATCCAAGGAGTGTGCAGCGGCGCCTTGTTTGTGTGCGAGCACTAGGCTCAGCACAACCAGGAGGGCAGGCACCACTTAGAGGAGGTGAGGAGCCACAATTGTCACAGTAGCAGGTGGAACAGCCAAAGAAAAACGCCATTGCAGGTCGAGCGAGCAGAGCATGTTGGAGAAATAGTCGAGCAGGAGGAGTTAATGCCATGCAAGTTGGCGGAGTTAAGGTGTTGTAAATGAATGTGCAGGGGGCCATATGGCCACCCCACGCGAGCTCCTTCGGTAGTCGCGTAGGGACTGACGTCCCATCACCCGAAACTAACATCCGCATCCGGAGAACCAAAAGAATATTAGAGTTGCAAAAAAATTCAAATTTAACAGATGCTTCAAATTTGAAATTCCAACCCAAATAATCCTCACACAAATTTTAAAAAAATTATAAATATAATATTTTGATGCCCAAGGATTATATAGAACATAAACCATTCAACTATAATTAGTCACTAAGGAGCACTTTGAGAAAGGGCTTTTTTACCCACCGTTCTGAAGTATCAGGAAAATATCCGCTCATATTGCAACAAGAGTTACAGAAAAAAACCTATGAACTCGGTATGCATCACTTGTCACTTACTCTAGTTAGTTGGAATTAAAATGCTGAAAGAATGTGAACTTAAATACCAATTGAATTGGCAGTTAGGTTGTCATATTGTTTTTCATTAGTTGGATTTTAGTGATTAGTTCATCCCATTCCCCTTTTAGAAAAGCGATTTGTGAGATAGAAGTTAGTCATAATTATTAGTCACGGAAGGATTCCATTATTATGTAAGGAGATACATTCCAGCTGATTGGCCATGTATGGAGAAATTTGGTGAATTGTTTGGCTGAGTTTGCTACAGGCTAGATTTGTGGCTTAAAAATTGCAAAAAGTTTACCTCTTAAAAATTGCAAAAAGTTTACCTGATTGTGAATTGAATTTTTGTACCAATCAACATTTATAGTCTTCTTTCAAATGCTATCTACTTCAGAATAGTTATTAGGTACTAATTATCTGAAATGCGGATGGTAGAAAAACCATGTAATTCTCGCACTATTTCTAAATAAGCCAAATGTGGTGCCCAAATATAACTCGGTTTTCATTAATGTGGTTATTTCTAAGTTAAGTGCTTGTTGTGAAGGTGGTGCCTTGCCGCTCATTCTTCATTCCCACAGTTTTGTGTTTCACTAATGTTTATTTTATAACAAGCCACTTGTGACTGCAGTGCAAATGTAAATGCAAAAACCAGCGACCCAATGGGCCTAAGACTGTGATGCTTTCATCACCACTACTACGTGGATTGCCAGTCAGGACAGGCAGAAGGTATAAAAGATGATATGGACCAGTGAAAGGTCACATTTTTCTATGCATTTGCGTAGATGTAGTGGTGGTCACCACGCTTCAGAAAAACATGGTTTGGAGTTTGGAAATTTTTCACTAACACTGCCACATGTGAACCCTAGAAGGTTTTCAGGTTCAATGAGTATTTTTATGCGCCTTGGAAAGGAGAGACATTTTTTTTTGTTCAAATTCAAATCATGGTACTTTACAATTCTACTTATTTTAATGACCAGGGACCACGTGAACATAAAACCTAATAAGCTGCAACGATGGATAAACTTTTGGAATGAAAATTCCCGTTAAAATAATCACAATCCAATTCCTAGAAACAACACATAGCGCTGGATATATCAAGTTCCCCAGAATGAGAAAAAAGTCAAGATTTTGGTCCTGGATAAAAAATACGATAAGTTGGTGCTCGCTCTTACCTGAAAACTGACAGCTTCGCCAGTCACAACCCCTTTCCTCAACTTCCCCGGGCTTGGCATCTCAAAAGAGCTTTGGAAAGGTCCAACTTCCTCAGCAACAACAACATCAACATTTTGGCTGTCAATGGCAATATCAACTAACCTATAAGCCTTGTGAGTGTGTGTCTTTATACCTTGTGTGATTATCAACTTCTTGGTCTTTAGTTCTAACTTGGTTCTCTTCTTAGTTTCATTCTCGGGTCTTTGTGCATTGTCAACAAGCAAGGCGTGATAATCATTTTGACAGGATTGAATATAAAATAAAATAAGAATAAAATTATATTTATAAGACCTAACTTGAGCACGGAGAGCTTTAAGGGAATCCAAGCAACATTGTTCCTCTGCTTCATCTATAGCAACTTTGTCCGCGACCTTCTGCGCCTTCTGAAAGAGCACCACAGTCCACTAAATCCTTTTCCACGACCCATTGCTCTACTGCTGCTGCTATTACTATTACCTAACCCTAACCTTTGACCTACCTCAATATGAACATCAACAGAGAGTGCCAAAACACACCAATTTATGCTGCTATTGCTTGAAGCAAATTCTTCAGAGAAGGTGAAAATGTCCACAATTTGCTATTACACGGATAATTTGTCTCAACAAAAGAAACAATCTCCATCCCTGTAGTTTGACAGCGAGCAAGTGCATAATTTGGCAATCTGGTAATCCGCATAATTTGGAAATTTGCCTTAGAAATCCAAACAATACCTTTGCGATTGATGCCGAAAGCTGAACGATTAAAATGAGCTGGTTGTCCATAAATTTTGTGAGTTCTAACCTCCAAAAAAAAAAAACTCGAAATCCCATCTCAAAAAAAGCAAGTGGACAAAATAAGCATACCATTTTTGTGGTTAGTTTAGACGATGAAACGCTTCGAATCTTTCCATTGCAATTAGGAGGAGATGACGCCTTAGCGCCTGTGGCGAAAACTTTTGTAATGGGCGGGGCTGATGATGTCACCTCATGAGCTTTCTTCAAGAATGTTGTTTATACAAGAAATACAGTGAATCAAAAAGGCAAAAAAATACAATGATACAGCAAGGAAACCCCTACCTTAACATTTACCTTTCCATCGCGTAGGTATCAGGTGGTTTCGCTGCTTTTCTTTTTCTTCAAATTGTAACATGCTTGATTCACGGAACCAAATTTCAACAGGGGTGGTGGCGCAGTTGGTTAGCGCGTAACCTCCCTCTTTGTCTTTACTAACTCTATCTTCCCCAATATCCCCATATTTATATCTAATAACTTTTCCCCCACCTTCATCGCTTCCAGAATGGATACAGAATGTTACTAAGCTTAATGGATACAAAATGTTACTGTAAAATTTGGTTGCTCACAAGAACCGTACGGTGAGCTTTCACAATACCATAACCCTTCTTGAAGAAAATAACTGTGGATATCTAATATTCACTTCATATTCTGAGGCATTGCAACATTTTAACAAACAAAGCAGCGGAAAGACCACCGTAGACATATAGGCCAGAGAAAAGACAGAGACAGACACTAGTGTCATCCTACTTCTAGATCTCATCGAACTTTTAACATGAATCACAACTGTCCACCATACTTAAAATTGTCAAAGACTTTAAAATGATGAGAACCAATACCTGAAGAGTAACAAAGTTGTCAAGATGAGATGGGATGAAGAATGATGCACAGGTCTGATCAGATGCGAAAACCTTGATATAGACTGCTAATAGCACATACACTACCTGAAACAAAATCAATTGGAACAAATAAGAATTTAATATCATATAGACAGAATGAAGTGACCGCATCAAAATTACATGAATTCGAGCGGATAAGAAATTCACAAGTAATTTCAATGAGACAAAATATTAAGACACAATAAAATGAGTGGCAGAGAAACACACTAAATTTAACCGATACCAAGCAAATTCCAAGAACGATACTAGATTTCCCAACAGTAAAAATATACATTGTCAGACAAATTATTCAGTTATTGCAGTGAATTTCGAAATGAAAACTTTCGTTTGCCCCCTAAATCTCAGTCAATTTCCAGTAAATCGAAAGTATCGACCTGAAGGTGAACAGATCGTTAAACTTTCTCAGACTCGCCTAAATCCCCTTACTTCTCGACCAGTGCTTGCTCCCATGGTGAGACACCTGCAAATGGGTCACTTTTCCTAACCCTAGTTTTATGCTCTGCCCATGTGACTCGACCCCTTGACGTCTGTCCACGGTCTTCTTGGAGGACACCTAATCGTCGACCTGGTTGGCACGAGAGGGAGGAGCAACAGGAGCGAATTCTCTTTGCTCTTGGAACTTTCTATCCCAAATGCCTCCTCTGACTGCTACTCCTGGATCTCGATCGTGGGACGTGTTAGATGCTTTTCCTTCTGATGACGAGAAAATGGTGGTGTCCGGAAGAGGGCGGGATCGACGCCCGTGGAAATCTCTCAAATAGTGACTCTTCTTCTTCCTCTGTTTGTTAACGTTGGCTGCCACACCGCTGCCTCTCGTGCTGCTCTCTCTTTCTGTTTGGCCTCTTCGCATTCGGCTTCTTCCGCCCAAGTTTCAATCCGTCCATTGTTTTTTTGTCGGCTTCTTCCGCCCAAGTTTCAATCCGTCCATTGTTTTTTTGTCGTCGCCATTGTTGTCTGAAATGAAATCGAGAGTAACCCCAATTTGAAGTTAAAGAATGTGATGCAGATACTGCGAGTGACGAGAATTTGATGTTAAGAGAGTTTAATGCGTATCGAGATGAGAATTTGGCGGCAGAGAATTAACTCAGGTGAAGTGACTAGTGACACTGTTCAGATTTTGGGACAGCTGTTGAGAACGACGAATCTCAAAAGTGTCCCAAACAAAAACCGCATAATAAAATTCCTATCAGCATAATAAAATGGATTTTAGAATTTTGGTTTTGTGATCTATTTTAGAATTTTTGCCTATCACATTGGTTAGTTTGAAATAGCGAATAGACAATATTTTATTCTATGTAATTATTATCAAAAAAGTTTTAAATAAATAAAATATAATTTAGCACTTTTAAAGTGATAATTTATTGTTTAACATTTATATGTATCACCTATTAATAAATTTTAATTTTATTTATTAGTTATTAATAAATTTCAATTTTATTTATTAATATGATTATTTTAAAAATAAAATATATGTTAATAGATTACATAAACTAAAGAAAAAGGACCGAATATCTGATTCGATACACCGCACACAACTGAATTTAAGAATTTTCCCTGGAACCTTTGTCGCCTATAAAATAATAGGCATTGGGCAAAAGCAAAATAGAGAAACTTTGCAAATTAAGTTGTTAGAAGTGTCACAAGAGTTACGGTGTTAGCTATATATCAAAATGGTTAAGATTGTATAATACATACGTTTTGAATTTTTTGTAAAAATGGTTAAGATTGTATAATACATACGTTTTGAATTTTTTGTAAAATCATATTTGTATTGATATATTTTAAACATATATTTAAAATATGTTTTTAAATATATAAATATATGTAATGTTTTGAAAAATGTGGAAATATTTGAATTTTAAAAATTACATAACATAAATTATAATTCTAAATGTTTTTAACAATATTATCAAAATTAATTAAGTTACGACATTTAATTATATTATTTTATTAAATATAAGTGATTTTCCAAATATTTTACTATTTTATATTGATTTTTTCAATTATTATTTAATAGAGATTTTTTTTAACTTAAGTAAATGATTTTTGTTTCTTATTATTTTTCTTAAATAAGAAATATTTCAAAATTAATTAAGTTACGATATTTAATTATATTATTTTATTAAATATAAGTTATTTTCCAAATATTTTATTATTTTATATTGATTTTTTCAATTATTATTTAATAGAGATTTTTTTTAACATAAGTAAATGATTTTTGTTTATTATTATTTTTCTTAAATAAGAAATATACGAGATATATTATTTTCATTGGAGTTTTTAATTTTTATTTTGTAATTTTATAATTTTATATCTTCAAATAAGAATCATTTGGAGATAGTGGTGACTATTACTAATAAAGAAAATCTCACATTGTGTATTAAGTTGTTAAAATAAAGGTTACTTAAAATAAGGGTAAGGAGAGTCTTATCACTCTTGGTTCAAGTGATATTAGTGGTCCTACATGAAGTATGGGACAATATTGTAGTTTTTATTGTTATCAAACTTCCACATATTTCAATATCAATGATGATGAAAGACAAGGGGATGGAGCTTGGAGTATGAAGCTTTATTGTAATCGAACTCCCACATATTTCACTATCAATGATGATGAAAGACAATGGGATGGAGCTTGGAGTATGAAGAATTGTGCTTGAGTAGATAGAAAAAATGTTAGATAATTCTAGAGGTTGGCCTTAGTTTGAAGATCCTAGGTTTGTTAAGGGCCTCCTTTCTAATGGATAGAAAAGCCTTTGTTAGCCTGGAGCAAGACATTTTTTAAATTGTTTAGGTGAGTAAAAGAAGGGGCTGACACCTAGAGGGAGACTGTATGTAAATCAACAACCTTCCTTACACGGGAGAAAGTCAAGGGATGTGAAATTTCCATAACCACTATGCACCTATTCGAGCAATCTATTTTTCTCAAAAAAGAGGTGGGGATGATATAGGATGAGGTCAAACATAAGAAGAATAAAACCTAAAATATGAAGGTAGATGAAGAAATTTACAAATTCATCTCTAACAAATTGATTTCTCCACTAGTAGGGAGTTTAAGTATTCCAAGGTCATGGACCTTTATTTGCATGTAAAGGAACTTGTTTCTTGTGGCATAGACCCACCAAATGGTGCCAACATGATATATTTTTATAAAGGATTAATCAATGCCATTTGGAGCATTGATCTAGCAAAAACAAATTGATGCATATGAACTAAGGGAGTCTCACTATGGTAGGGAAGATAATAAATATGTATGAAGGATCAAAACTAGACCAAGGAAGAAAGGGACATCGTAGGTACTCCTATTTAGCTGCAAGTAGACTTTGAGCACTAGACATCTAGGTACTCCTATTTAGTTGCAAGTAGACTTTGAGCACTAACTCCCTAGTTTTTGTGAATGATTTCGGTTATGGCCTTTGCTAGCATATGTCTACAATAAGCAGTAGAAACCTAAATATTTCACTATGGTATTTCTTATGAAAATGAGAGTATTCCATTAGAAATACCTCACAGTTTTTTTAATGTAATAGTGAATAGATGTAAAAAGAAAACATTTTAGAGATGATCGATGTTCTGCGAGTCTGAAGGGGGAATAGAAAAAGAGAGGGGAGGCTATCAACATTTGTATACAATCAGGATTTTTAAAATTCAAGGTTGTTGTTTTTTTCCGGGCAGGGGGTTATTAAAGGATGCCTTAGGTATGCCTCAAGATTAAGATGATGTGTAGAGAGTATTTGATGGCTTACATCTAGCAGATACCAACACAAACAATATTTCAAAAGGGATAACTATCTTTTTTCATTTCTTCACATGTTCAAAATGGTGAAAATAGCTCTTTATAGAAACCTAGGAAAAGTTGCAATTTCCTTCGTCTAAAATGATCATGGAGATTGAGAGGTTCAAAGAACAACGAATCTATCCAACTAGATTTTTGGAAAATAGGATATTCCACAAAGTTAGAACACCTTAAGAAAAAACTTAGACAACAGTATAAAATTCAATACACTAGTGGTATCAGAGCAGTCAGGCCTTTATATATTTTTCTATGTATGTCCCCAATAAGCCTCATATTATAAGAAGTTTGGAATCGAACTAATTAAGGCTGCAAGGATACCCTTATTGACCCGATGACCTCCCATAGCAGAAGAAAAGAAAGACGAGGGAGCAAGGGATCTTATTAAACTATTGCTTGATGAAGCCCTCATGTGACAAGGGGACAAGATGATGGATATTTTTTCTAAAATCCTTCGATGCATGCCAACAACCATGCATCTTCATCAAGTGGCCAATTTGGAGGCATCACCCCATTCAAGGTACAAGTTAGTTTAGATATTCCTATATTTGAAGGACAGATAGATGCAAATAATCTAGACAAATGGTTAAATCTAGTAAAAGGGTATTTTGTTGTCCACAAATTTCCGATAGAGAAAAGGTTACCTTTCCACTCCTTAAGGATGTCGCAATGTATGTCAAGGATTGGTGGAAGACTTAGAGTGAGCAAAATCCCATAGAGGAATCCACAATGTTTTTCTCTGTATCCACTTGGGGATCTTTCAAGGATGCTATTAAGGAAAAATATTACCTTGTTGGATTCTTTGATGACCAATACATGAGATGGACCACATTGTGGTAGGAGGGAAAAAATAGTGCCATATGTCACAAATATATTCCATTCACTGTGCACAAAGATGAGTATCAAATAATTTGAGTAACATATAATTCTGATGTACTGCAACAATATACACATATACATCTAGGAAAAAATGGATATTCTAGGCATCTCCTAACTCAGCAGAAGGAAAAGGAAAAGCAAACCCACAGAATAAAGGATAGAGCTAGGATGGACAACCCTAGTGTTGGTGCTGGAATTAGCACTTGGACTGCTTCAAGTGCCTGACCAGACACATCCTAAACTCTAAGAAAATTTTAATGATTTTTTTTATGAGATTGGTAGGTGGTTTAAACTCTCATCCACTGAAAAGAGATTTCAGTGAAATCCACAGTTATACTAATGAGGGCATTGGAGCCTGATGTGGTAGCAAAGAGTGAGTTTGTAGCCTATGAGGAGAATAAAATGTAAAATGAGAGAAGAAACAATAGGTCTACAAAGAAGAAATCTACTGAATTTTGGTAGAAATTAACACAAGTAGCAGTTCAACAATATTTCATCAAGAGAAAGCTATTTCTAGTCTTACAATATTCTCACTGAAATATTATAAAAGATAGCTTTCATGAGTGATGCTCTTCTCACTGTTATTATATATATTTTACCAAGAAGGCTCACTGTGTGAGATTAACAAAAAATGATAAAACACATGAACATGTCAAGAGATGATAAAAACTCGTAACAACATGAGGAATTGCAAATTGCAAATGAAGATAATAATATATGGAAACACAAGTGGAAATTGACAATGCACACACCAGATTGGTAATAAGTCTTCAGAAGTTTATCCATTTCATTCAATAAAAAGAGTACTGATCATATGAGTCAAGATTATAAAACCATGAACCCTTAATTCATAGTAGTTTGTCACATATACACAAAAATATGAAACTATCAGCCCCACAAAAGGAGTAAATATGTTCCTAAAAGTTATTACCATCTCATGCAAGAGATGAGGATTATCCAAAAACTTTAATACAAAGTGCTATGACATAATCAAAATAAACATCATCAAGGCTAACAATTCGAAGTGGTTGTATAATGTGGTAGTCTATTAGAAGACTCCTCCTCTGTTCTAGTGCAACCAACTCCACAAAAAGTGTAATCAACAGTGAAAGTGACGTGTGGATGTTCCTTGGATTCTTCCTGGTGCCTCGCGGAAACGTGCTGGCGCTGAGAGTAATGGTAGAAATTTGTTTCAAAGAAATTCTTCTGCTGTTCCTTTCCTTTGGTTTCTTGTTTGTCTCGATAGGGATGGAGGCAGATTAAAAGAGATAACAACGTTTCATTTTATTAGCGGGAGGGATTATTAAATAAATGATGAGTGGGAGGAGAAAACCATTTGTAAATTTATCGCAATCGCAGATTGGGGTCGAAAAATTTAAACATAAGACACAAGTGGAAGGGAACGCGATTTGCAATGGGGTTGATGATGTGGTAAAGAGGTGGGGCCAATCGCAGATCGAAAATCGAAAGGTTTATTATGAGACACGGGAGTTAAGTGTTAAAACTTGCGAAGTGAGATGTGCGATGAGAATGGAGGTGATGTGGCAAGGCAAAGATGGGGCACATTTAATACCGCAAATCGAAAATCGGGAGTTTTTTTATGAGGAACGAGAGGTAAATGTTAAAACTCGCGAAGTGCGATATGCGATGAGATAAGAGTTGACGTGGCAAGGAAAGGTCTCACTTTAATATCACAATCGTGGGTTTTGTAGGAGATGACAATTGTAACATGAATGAAAGTTAAAACTGTGATAAGATGATTGCGATGAACGGGTAAGGGGTCCACCATGATTAAGTGCGGTAAGTTATATCATATAATATATGATATTACAAAGGTTTGTTGTGGTGTGGGTAGAGCTGCTTTTTAATTATAAAAAATGGATTTTAATAGTTGAAAAGGGGTTTCGAAAGAAATGAAACGTTGGAATTTGAGTTTTTAGAAAGATGAAAGGTAAAAGAGGGAAAATGAAATGAATGAAGGTAGAAATGAAATTTTCTCACCACTAAACTTTGACAACAAAATTTTCATCTTACAATCGAACTGAAAAGGCAGAGTGATTCCTTTGAGAATGATGACCAAACTTTGAAAATATTTGAGAAATTGCATTGCTAACAGTGGATCCTCTTGGGAATGAAGTCCTCCCTATGAGGCTTAAAGGACAATAGAATCAGTGCCTTAAAACTATTTAAACTCAGACTACTTCTTGGAAATTATGACTAGGATTGACTATTGACTAAATGTACTCAAAACTGACTATATATTCAGACACAAGTACCATTGGGCATGGAGTTTTATTGACACATCACACTGGATATTTACAATGGAATGAATCAACTAACTTACTAAAGAAAGAACTTCTTGAGAAAATGACCATTGATTGGGCCTCCAGTTAGCTGATCATCATCCATATGTTTGAGCAGAAAATTATTGTTTTCCAAAACTTCAGCAATTCTAAATGGTACAAACCACAAATTGTCAAACTTACCATGATTTCCATGGTCTTCTCTCCTGGCATCCCAACGCATCACCAAATCATTCTCCTGAAACAACTACTAATTTTCTATTTTGTCAAAAAAAATTTGACTTTAGTCTGATACTTCTTTGTTTTATCTATCAATAATTCTTTGATTTGGTGTGCCTCTATCAACTGCAGCATTCTCCTTTGGATTAGATTTTCATCATCAAATTCATCTTGAAGGAACTTCATCACAGGAAGAGCTAATTGCAAAGGCATTACGGCATCAGTACCATATGCAAGCTTAAATGGAGACATTCCAATTGATTTTTTAGCACTTACCCTATCTACCCAACGAGCATGTACTAGTTGAGTGTCCCAATTTATTTTATTTTTAGGTAGCATTGTCTTAATGATCCTCACCAAAATTTTATTGGATGACTTGGCTAATCCATTACCTTAAGGGTAATAAGGCATGGAATGAGCCAATTCAATTCTATATTTCTGACAAAAGTTGTACATCATAGTAGACCTAAAGGCCATTGCATTATCAGTTACTAACTTCTGTGGACAACCAAATCTTGACATAATATTTTCTAATAGAAATTTGATAATTACCGTATTAGTAGCATTCCTGGTTGGTACAAATTTCAATCCATTTAGTAAAATAGTCTGTAGATGTGAGAATCCATCTATGTTGTCCTAATGAAGGTGGATGAATTTCACTGATGAAGTCTAACCCCCACTGCTGGAAATGAACATCTGCTGAAATAGGAATATGAGGTAATGGTAGCAATTTATGTTTACCAACAAATTTCTGACATTCAACACAACTCCTGACTTTGGAAAAAACATCAAAGAAAAGAGTTGGCTAATAATAGCCAGCTCTTAAGATTTTGTTTGCAGTGGCTTTCCAATACAAATGCCCTCCACACACTGCTGCATGTATCTCTGTCATAATATCTTGGGATTAAACTTCATCTACACATCTTAGTAAGACTCCAACAACTTCCTTGCAATAAATATGGTCTTCCAAAATGCAATACTTAACAACTCTCAATTTGAAAGCTCTTCTCTTTGACTTCTCCATTTCAGGGGGACAGTTGAAATTTAACAAAAAGTATACTATATCCTTGTACCAATATGAATGAAATATTTCAGGATAATTAGAAATTCCTTCTCCATCTTCTCCTTCAGCTGCCTCTACATTCAAATTTAAAGCCTTGCAGTTAGATTCAGTCATAAAGCGAGCCAAGCCTTGACCTTTTATCAATTTAGTTGGTCTGATCTCAATATCAAATTCCAGAATTTTGGGCAGCCATCGTCCCCTTCTGCCATCTGTATCTAGCTGCAGTAAAACATCTTTAACAATGATGTTGGGCACAAAAGCAACTATTTTTGAATGTAGCACATACACTCGAAAAGACTTCAAAGCCTTAACTAGTGCATATGCTTGTTTTTCAGTCAAGTTGTACTTTAATTCAACATCCCTTAAAGCACGACTGAAAAATGAAATAGGTTGCTCTAAACCTTCTTTGTTATTCTATAACAAGACAACTACAATTGTTTCTTCTGAAGCATATGAAAAAATCAGAAAATCTTTTTCAAAATCAGGACTAATCAAAACATGAGCTTAAGTCAAGGTAGACTTGATTGCTGAAAATGAATTCTTTGCTTCATCTCGCCATTTAAATTTTGCATCTTTTTTTAGCAAGACATTTATGTGTTTGATCAGCTCTGCAAATTTAGGAACAAAACACCACAAAAAATTGATTTTCCATAAAAATGACTGCAATTCTTTTTTATTCCTTGGCAAACCAATCTTCTGAATAGCTTCTAATCTTCCTGGATCAATACAGATGCAACTTTATGTTACAATATGTCCCAATAATTTCCCTTATTGGACAACAAATGATGACATTTTTAGGTTCAAGGACAACCCAAACTTTATGCATTTGTCAAAAAGTTGTTTCAAATGTTTCAAGTGGTCTTCATCAGATTTTGAATAGACTGTGATGTCATCCAAATAGATGACTACAAATCTATCTTTTTCTCCCACAAAAGCAATATCCATTGCCCGTTGAAAAGTTGCGCCTGCATTCATCAGACCAAATGGCATTCTGCTGTACATGAATGTACCCCAGGGTGTGGTAAATGTTGTCTTTTATCTATCTTGCCTATCAACTAAAATCTAATTATAGCTTGAAAAGCCATCAATCATTGACAATATTTTGGATCCTACAAACTTCTGCAAAATATAATCCATATTGGGAAGTGGATAGTTATCTTTCAATGAACACCAGTTTAGGTCGCGAAAATCGAAACAAATTCTTATCTCTCCATTCTTTTTCTGAACCAGGACTATATTATCTACCCAGTTAGAAAATCTCAAAGGTATAATTATCTTTTCTTCCCATAATTTTTTGATTTCTTTCTCAATGATTGGGAGCAGCATGGGATTGATATGTCTGATTTTTTGTTCTACAGGCTTTTCATATGTTTTCAAAGGAATATTGTGCTCCATTATGCTTCTATCATAAGTTTTCAACTCACTATAATACAGTGCAAAAATATCAGCAAATTCTTTCAGCATTTTGATATATTTTGTTCTAATTTCAAGAGAAAGGAATTTGGACACTTTGACTAATTTTGGCTGATCTTCTGTGCCAATGTTACATTCTATTATATTCTCTCCATCAAATTTACTTTCAGGCTTGAGAAAAACATCATTATTATTGAACAATATTTCTTAAGGAACTAAGCCTTTAGGAATATAGTTAGTTTTTAGATCTATAATTTTCTTCCTAGCTATGGTTTTCTTAAAAGGCCTGCTATTTTGAATTTCAACAATGTCCTACTCATCATCAATTTATATGTCTACAAACTCTTCAACAAACTCTAAAAATTTCTGAATTTCCTTGCCATCCTCAAATACTTGCTAGTATTTGATGTTATCGGGAATTGAAGGCCTGTTTTTTATTTGAACATCATAGGATTCCTTGACATCTAAAGGAACTTTGAAATTACTAGCAGCAATAGCTAGTGAATCAACCATTTGATTTTCCTCTCTAGTGAAAAAATTTATATTAAATGTTGAAAAATAATGTTCAATCAAGTCCCAGACTTCATTTCTATAATTTTTCAACTTGGAATTTTTCACTTGGTAGTTGTTTCTCACCTGCTTTTCCACCAACTCTTAATCACCAAAAGTAATTAGCTGCCCTGCTCCCAAATCTTTCACTTCCTTCATTCCCAGCACAAGTGCCTCATATTCAACAGTGTTGTTAGTGGTAGCAAATGTCAGTTTATATGATATAGTTACCCTTTTCTGAGTGGGATAAAAGAGGACTACACCGACTCCTAATCCTTCTTTTGATGAGGCTCCATCAAAGTACAATTTCCAGATCTTTTCTCCCTCTAAATGATGCTTAGTTGTACCCTGAAAGTGTTGTTTTTCACTTATTTTAGGTTGGAAATTGTTATCATCAGCAACAATGTGTAGTATTGATGACCCTAATTCATTTTCTTCAACATATATGGGATGGTTTGAAGGATTTATATGCTGATCAATAATGATGTAGGCCATTTGAGTTTCCCTATACAGCCTTCTAAATTCCCCTCCAAACATTGGGATGGTGGCATATGACATGTCCATCTGAAGGGTAACTCCCAATTTTTTAGACCAAGAACTGGAAAGGAGCATCCAAAATATGAAAGGAATGTCCGCAACTACAATGTCCATCAATAAGATTTTCATAAGTAGTTGGGTAAGAGAAACAACCAATTCCTTAATTACTCCAAGGCACTTGACCTTTTTGGAATAAAAGGTATAGAGGTCATGGTATTGCTTGGTGATCTCTAATCCCAATTCATCCATCACTTTATTTGGCATGAGATTGTGAGAAGCTCTAGAATCTAACAGACAATTATGCAGCAATTTGTCATGTATATTGAGTGACAGATAGAAAGGTGGCGAGTGGTCATCATTTTGATCTTGGACATAACAACCTAGATAAATAGTGGAATGTTCATCCTCAACATTGACCGAGTCAGGGGTGAGAGGTGGTTGAAGCAGACTTTTAAAAGTCTCTTTATATGTTGCATTTTTCAACAATTCCAAAAGTGGGACCGAAATTTTGATTTTATTCAATTCAGATTTGAAACTGAAATAAGTTTGAACTAATTCCTTATTTTCTGCAGTAATTTTGACAATTGGGGCAGAATTTTGGAGTGGAGGAACCTCATTGACTTTGGCCTTCTGTTTGGTAACTTATTTCTCTGGATCTGATTTTTGTTGAGGTTGTTGAACAGGGCCTTTAGACCTCAAAGGATCATTTCTGTTTTGAGATTCTTGCTGTTTTTTAATCATTTTGTGCATAAATTTAGACATTCTCATCATCTGAAAACAAATAAATCCTTGATTGGTCTTCATATCCTTGCAAATTCAAACAAGTTGATTGTGAGGTTTCTCCTACAAGGTTTATTTCTTCATTTTCTTCCTCGTGTTCTTTTTGCTCTTCTTCAACAAAATTATTCAAAGGAGGTTGAACATTTTGATCATCACCATTCCTTCTTGGGCACTGTAAGATTTGTTGAGGTTGAAAAGGCCTCCTGAATGGAGCCTGATTTCTATTTTCCTCATTATGATTAGCTCTAGCAGCTGGTTTGTTTTCTAGCTCTAATTTTGTCATCTTAGAGGCAAGTTCCTTGATCAAATTGGGCATTTGATCGATATTTTCTTCTACTGTAAGAGATTTAGAAGAAGAAGGTTTTTCTTCTTTCATCTTCCTTTTTTATTTTGCTGCCCTTTCTTCCTCCATTTTCAATTTATTAGAAGCCATGATATTAGACTGCAATCCAATTGCAGCCTCTTGCACATTCATCAATGTCTGTGCTTTCTCAGCCCTTAAACATAAAGCAAACTCAAAATCTAGAGCATTGAAAAATTTATCATAGCTGTAGTCTCAGGAGGCTTAATTTCTTGGGGAATTTTCTAATAAATCTTATTAAACCTCTTGGTAAAATCAACCAATGACTCATCTAGTCTCTTCTTTAGAGTTCCAAATTTTGTAAGGTAGTACACATAGTCTTTCCTACCACCCCATTGCTTTACAAATATTTCCTCCAATTCATCAATTCCTGTTATTGAGTTTGGAGGCAGACTTCTAAACCATTTACAAGCTTCACCATCCAAGCTTTGAACAAAGAGTCTTGACTAGACATCTTCATGTTCGACATTCTGGCTATCAGCATAACTATAGAAAGCCACTAAATGTTCCTCAGCAGAAACTCCTTCTCCCTCCCTGGTGTATTTTGGAAGATATTTCAAGTAATCCCCTTGAGGGAGTGGATAAAAAGGTTGAGGAAGAACAAGTGGAGCATATCTTGCAACCACTATCTGCTGCACTCTTGTAAGGGCAGGCTGAGCCATATTTTGCTGATGTACAGTTGATGGATGACCAATTGATGTAGTTGTTTCAGAAATAGGAATTACAATTTGTGGATTTTGAATCTGATTTAGGACAACAAAAAATCAGAATTACTGAGCTGATTCTTCATGCTTGGGGACTAACAATAGTGGATTCTCAAAGAGATGAATAGAGGATGTGTTGAATTCACCTTCTACAAAAGAATCAAATTCAAAATTTGTCTCTTGAGGGGATGAGGTTAATTCAAATTTATTTTGTTGAGCTAGGAAGTCAGATAAGTTGAATGCGAGGCCTTTGGGAAGACTCTCTTCTAGTGGATGAGAAGAGGATGACCCAACAGTTGGATTTATAGATAAAGGAAAATATTCTTGCTGAGGAGTGATGAAAGACTGGTATTCAAGATGAGTTTGGAGGAAATTTAAAATGGTCTTAAAGTCTTCTTCAGTCAAAACATCCCTATCAAGAAGAGGTGCAATTTCCAATACTTTCTCTAACTCCCCTTCAGTTAGCACAAGCTCTTTTGTTTCCTTATTGACACTGTTGGCTCCCTATAATTTGCAAGATTGGCAAGAACAAGTAGCAGGGAACCAAATTAAACCACTTTGGATTCCAAGGACCTAGCCTTCTTGGGCTCATAGAGGGCTCTCTCTGTGTTTATGAGTAAATGATTTAGCTTTATGATTATGTTTTCTGATTTTAAGCTAGTTATGAAGTTTTGGGGTTGTTTGTTTTGTTTGGTTGAATAGATAGAGTGTGGGAAGCTTAATCCATTGGGCTACGGAGTCATAAAAGGGTTAAATTGTTCATCAAATTTTCAAGGCTTTTCACAGGGCAAGCTAACTATATCAAATGGATCTTCTTAAGTAATATTAATATGAGATGACAAAAAGTTGTGAATTTAGTAAAACTAAAGGGAAATTAAGAATCCTTTAACTATACTTCAGCAAGAAAGCCTTTAAGATAACAGTTTGGTAAAACTAAAGAGAAATCAAGAATTATTTAGCTATGCTTCACTAAGAAAGCCTCATGACAACAATCCAGTAATACTAAAGAGAAATTAAGAATTCTTTAGTTATACTTTCAGATAGAGAAAACATTCAAGATGACGATTCAGTGAAATTAAAGAAAAGTTAAGAATTCTTTAACTAAACTTCAAAAAAATCCTTTAAGATAACAATTTGGTAAAACTAAAGAGCAATTAAGAATTCTTTAGCTGCAGTTCACTAAGAAAACTTAAGACAACAATCTAGTAATACTAAAGAGAAATTAAGAATTCTTTAGTTATACTTTCAGATGAAAACATAAAGATAATAATAACAGACAGAGTTAAGGTGCCCAAACAACATATCTCAACCTAAAATTTATGTTCCATTATCAGAGAAATTGATGTACAACATGGAACACAAAGGAGAAACATTAACAAAAGAGGGATAACATCACCATTAACATAGCTTAAGAATCCTGTGAAAGTTCTTGTATTACTAATGTCCAGCTCAAAAACAGTTACAATGCCCCAGTACGATAACCTTTGCAACTCAGAGTTTGATCAAAATCCAACCTAGCAACCAACAATAATAATGAACAATACATGCAGTATTTAACTATAGATGAGGAGGTTGCCCTAATCTAGGGTGACAAATTTTTATTTACTATAGAGTAAATGATGTTTGACAATTGAGACCATGCAAGGCCCAATGCCAAAATATCTCTGACTAACCTACTATAGTAATAACTTTCTAATTTACTGTTGAGCTAAATTTAAAATATCTTTGACTAATTTTCTTGCAAACATTATCTTTTACAATAACTTCTAACTGTTGCTAAAATATCTCTGACTGCAGTATTAACTGTAGCTTCTTTTATTAAAACAAAATTAGGCTTTAGGTGGCTAATGTGACTGTGAAGAACTAAATGTTGAGTGGCATTGTCATTTGGCTCTGTTTTCTTCGTTGATCTATCCTCTGATTTTTCTTGAAACCTTCAAACTACCATTATCTGTATCTTTTATCTGTTTTCCTTCTTCTGCCTTTATTGTCACTATAATCTCTTCCTTAAACTCTCTTATTTGTCCTTTGTCTTAACTCTGTCTCCTAACCTTGTCTTTCATCTTTAACCTTTGACTGATCTTTTTATTTATTTTACCTTTCACTGTTATTTGAAGAAACCTTGTTGTCTTTGGAGTAATTGTATGATCCTTGTTGATCATGATCCGTTGCCGCTTCTGATTGTTCTTGCATTCCTAATCCTTTGATGAATAAGGCTTCTAAATCTTCATTCAGAAAACCTGATATTTTTTAAACAATTCTTGAAATTTAGAAACACATTTTGATTATTTTGTTTTTTTGTACATCGATCACCTGAAAAATTAAAACAATTATTAATAAAAAATGGGATCTCGCAGGGTGGGGAGCAATGGTGGCTTGTAGGTAGCACGGAAATTTGTGGACAGAGTCTGGATATTGGAGTTTATTCGTTTTACACGTTTGGCTATGGCCTTCTAGGTCTTCAAGAAACACTGCAGGGGTTGTCATGGTGATCATAGGGGTTAAAGTCTCATGTACCAAATGAAAACCTAAGAATCTCCTTTCCCTTAGTATATGTGACTTTCAAGTTCTTTATCTTGTATAATGAAATTTGCAAAGGAAGGACTGGCCAGGGTGCTTTCTTCTTCCTATGCAAAGCTGTTGAAAACCCTATGGAAAGATTATATGACACTTCCTGCATGACAAGCTTGTCAATGGCATACCTTGGCAACACATGTGGCGACTTCTCTCTGCTGAACACTCTAATGAAGGTGCCATCTGGTGGGGAAAACCAATTTGTGATATATTTTATTGCCTCCATTTCTCCACGTGACATGCAAGGTGGTTCTTCCTGAAATATGAGCCTGTAAAGCATGATGATGAAATGGTCAGCTAGTTGTTCCATTACTCCTCAATGACTGTAATCTGAAGTAGTTTTACAATAAATATGTAGGGTAGTTTCTCATGATGTCCATGCCCATTTCATGCTAGGAAACTGTTTATGTGCATTCATTGCATCGAGTAAGTATGTAGACATATAAAACCTTGCTTTCTCACCCTTGGGAAGATCCCGAGCTTATGCTACAGGGGATCTCTACTGATGAGCCAACAATTCTGACTAGTTGAACAAATTCCCCTCGTTCACCACCTAGTTCAATAAGATTTCCCACCCTTCAAGAAATGTATCCATGCTCTATTGACCATAGATTCTACAAGTTAAGATAACCAAGAGCCAATAGGCCTTCCTGAGAGACTTTGTCTTATATGAATGGGTGGGTTTTTATCGAAAATTTTATGGATACTTCACCCAGCCTTTGACAATATCTCTCATGTTCACATAGTTTTTGGTGGCATAGAAGTATGATTCCATGAGCTTTTTTGTATCAGGAAGATGATACATGCACTGATAATATTCCGCTGGAAAGGTAGCAAGATTTTGTTTGCTGGTATTTGTCAATGTCATGGTATTATCATCAATGTGTGACACAATCCAGCTGATGAAATTTTCACATGGGAAGATTGGATATCGACATGCAACCCTATGTAGTCCTAACTACAGGATGCTGAGATAAAATTTCCCGTCCACTAGATATGCCTCGAGGTTATTTTTTGAAAGAGCTTCATTAACTTGTTGTCATGTTAGTGTCAAATCCTTTTCTACAAACAATTGATTGTCTACATATACTAGAAATTTTACTGGCACTTGCTTAACTGCTCCCCCAGTACAACTTTCAATGGTATCTTTTGAAGTAGCTCTCTTTGGTTCCATGGTAACAGTGATTACTAGAGAGAAGTGATCAACAATTGTGGTACCTCTTGGATAGAAAAGACACTCATGGCAAGAAAAGTCTTTAGAAAATCTACCTTCAAAGCATGATCAAGCAGAAAACCGGGAAAGTAATAAGAGGGATTACACATTTTTTTATCAAAATGGAAGATTTGCTAATTGTGGGAACTTTGTACTACGCAGTCCCAACAACCAAGGGTGAAGCCTGATGCTTGAGACTGCACAATGTGCAGTTCAGGCTGGGAAGTTGATTGGGAGAGTGATCTGAAAATGGAATGTACTTGTTTAAGGGTGCAAGGTATCCATTTCCCATAATTTCAAATGTGAGCTATACACTCCAAGTGACCTCTGAAAATGTGAAAACTTCTTATTTCTTATACAGAGATAGATTGTAGGGGCATTCACCGGACATGTCACCTCTAAAGAGAGGATGAGTTCCAGAGGCTACCTGGCCCTCTACAGGCTCTGCCTAAAGAAATAATGAAGTAAACACTTAGAAATCTTTGACATACACATACTTGAAGTTTGATGTCTTGCGGAATAAGACAAATAACTTTCTGCAGCTGAGTAGGTGATTATGTGTGTATGCAAGTTATGTATATTTGCTGTTTAACACTTTATATCAATTTTGTTTAGCATATCATCTTCAGCAAATAAATACATCAAAATGATAAAGCAGTTCACCCCCCCTCTGGGCTACATCTGCTGGACCAAGCCTCTCAAACTAGGCTTGTCCTCTTGTATTAAAAATGCTACAAAGGCTAATACAAGAATAAGAGTGTCTTGAAAGACAGATCTGACTGTAAATACAGAATCAGAAGATAGGAATTAGCTAAACATGCTATTTCCCAAACACTAAACAGTGAAAGTGTACCTTATACAGTACTTTCCCCAATTGGCCCTGGTGGCCCTTTAGACTTGCATGGAGAATTTCGAGGTGAAGATGACCTCAATTGGTTCTAAAACCTCTTCCATTAGACTCAGAAGGTCGAAAATAGCAGAAATGGGCTTTTGAATCACCAAAAATGGATGAACATAGTCCCCAAACAGCTCCAGCACTGAAATGGCCCTGGTGGCCCTGAAAGCTTCCCTGAAGCTAAACAGTGAGAAGAATTCCTCAAAAGGAAAAATGAGCTGTAGAAATGGATTCAGAATGCTGAAAAACTTCAGGAATGACCTTCGTTCCACATTCACTGGCTGCACAATTCCCAATGCAGCTCCCAAACTGATTTGGCCCTAGTGGCTCCTAGAACTTCCACGAAGCAAAATCACCTGCAAACGACCTCAGATGGCTGTTAAACCTGTGCAAATGGCTTCAGAAGGTCGAAGAGACCCAAAATAAAAAAAAAATTCTCTCCAAAAGGATCTCCCATGTGAAAGATATGGCATATTTACTAACTGCCAGTCTGGCCTAAACAAGCTCCACTAAATGTGGAGACACTGCCAGTTAACTGAACTAAACTGGCACATCCGCCTAATTTGGGGGAACGGGCGCTAAATTGGCGGCAGCATTAAATGTTGCAGTTAACAAACTCCGCGTTCACATGCGCAATAAGCGCTAACCGTTAACTGTTTGAACGTTGCCACATTAAAGCATGTGTTATTTAGCATTTGGGTTGAACACATGTCAAGTCGTAAGCCCATGGTGTATTGGCAAAGCGTTGTGGTAGTAGCAATGAAGTCTCGGTTTCAAATCCCGCCGGAGCCAAACAAAGTTTTAACCCGCCATTCAATTGTGACTTGGGGCCACGTGGCGTCCTGCCACGTGGCAGCTCTTCATTGGACCAAAAATTACACAGTCAATTCAACAACGAATTGTAAATTGCCACTTGTCACAAGAGGGTTGGTCCACAGGGAATATTCTGTGGAATATTCTATGGAATATTCCAAGGAATATTCTGAGGAATATTCCCCGAATATTCTTTTTTTAATATTTCCCAATTTCTAAAGTCAAACTGGCCTTTTTTAACTGAAATTAGCGAACTTCAAAGCTGAATAACTTCTACATACGGCGTCGGATTTGAGTGCCGTTCACGGCGTTGGGATCGTATTGACGAGCTCTTTCCATTCGATCTATTTCGGATCAATTTTGAGTAACTTCATTTTTGACCATTTTACGACACTTGGTCCTGAGCTCCTGATCACACCTCCCAAATGAGAAGGCTTTTGGTCCCCAAAAGCTTACTGAATCTCTGATCTGAACTGTACAGCACTTGAGGAACAGAAATATCTTCTTCCAGTCAGCCAAAAGAGCATACTGATGCCAAAAATGTCCTGCCTTGCTAACTGTTGTCTTGGTGACTTTTTGCTGCATATGCCAAGTACTTGTCGAATCCCGACCAAGTTCTTTCGCCAGACAAATCTGAAATTGCAGGAACCAGAAATGAAACTTGCTGATATATGAGCTAAAATATTCCCGTGAACATGTGGGCTTGCCAACTGTCACGATGCCCATCCATGACACCTCCGCTCCAGAAGAATAGCTGCCTCCCAAATGAGAAGGCTTTTACAAAGATGAAACGCTTCATCATTTCTCCTCTTTACAATCTTGGAGATCAAATTAACTTTTTCCAAGTCAATATTACATTACATGCATGGTTAAAAACAAAGTAATCAACCCTTCAAGTTAATCACACATACATGTTTAAAATATAAGGAAATCATCATGATCCCTGTGCTCATGCATCTCATTCTCATGCATGCAGTTTATCCTTCAACTTTCTCTTAAGTACAATCATAAGTACAAGATCCTCAATCACATGTACATGTACTTTCAAAGCTGAAATGAATATAACTTTCGCTACGATAGAGTGATTCTCATACTCAGCTTTTCCATCCTGTAACTTGCATTCCCTTAACAAAGAAAATGCATTCAATCAAAAGACATGCAACTTTAATTGGATAAGAATTCTAACCATTTCTTACCAATCCATTTCAAAGGCGATTCCTTTAACTGCACATCGATATCAGCATGTGTATCATCCTGACACATATCAATGATGGAAACTTCCTTCCCATTCTTGCCATACTCTTTCTCCCATTTCTTCAACTTTTGTGGAAGCATTGTTGGATTCAGAGTCCAACACCTTTCAACAGTATTTCCATGCTTATGGCAATAAGTGCAACACATGTTCATCTTCTTGACCGCATGATTTGCCTTGTTCATTGGAACTTTGGCTTCTTGCCTCCTTTCCTTCAAAAGTTTCCTATATGTTGCCATTCTTTTCCAACATCTAGAAACACTATGGTTAAACAAACCACAAAAAGAACATGCAATTCTTTTCTAATGCTTGTGTGGAAATTTTCCATGCTTTACATGATCAAAGGAAATATGATTGAAATCAGATTTATACCTTTCTCTTTCACCTTCATTACCTTCATGAGGAGGTGAATCGAAAGAAGAAGAAGCTCCCTTTGGAACACTATCAATCCCATCAATGGTTTTAGAGCTTTCACCACTCCCTTGTTCCAGTGCATGCTGATGCACACCTTCTTCCTTCATGGCTGCTTTGGAACTTTCTCCATAAGATTGTCCATAACCAAGACCCAAATTCTTAGGCCTTACCTCAACCATTATTGGCTCAACTATACCCTGTGCATGTTTTCCCAATCCTTTTCCTTCATATCCCATTTTGGACATCAACTTGGTCCCTATGCCTTTGGTATGTTTCTCAAAAGAACCAGCATAAACATTCTTATAAGAAATTGAAGACAAACTAGAATTGTTTACCTCTTCTTCAAGCTGATACTTGGCTAAGGCTTCTTTGGCAACAAGGAGTTGTGTCTCCAACTCATGCATCCTTTCCAGCTTCATGTTTGCAATACGAAGTTGGCCTTCCATTTCCTGCAATTGGTCAGAAAGCAACTGCTTCTCTTCCCTCATGGAATTCAACTGCTCTTGAAGTCTAGAGCTTTTTCTTTCATCCTCATACATTTCTCTCACCATATTCATCATGATGAAAAATTCTTGCTTCAAGCCTTCATAAAAAAATCTTGTGAAGGAGGACGATTTTGAGAACTCACTTATGGAAGTTGTCATTATAAAAATGAACAAAAGAGCTTCAACAAACTCAAACAACAAGTAGTTTGCAGAATAATAAAGCAGTCAATCTTCAACATTGCTTAAGACACCTTTCAAGCTACACAATCAAGCTAGTGATGTCAGTCAAGCAAACCTAGTGCTCTGATACCATCTGATCTGAAAATGGAATGTACTTGTTTAAGGGTGCAAGGTATCCATTTCCCATAATTTCAAATGTGAGCTATACACTCCAAGTGATCTCTGAAAATGTGAAAAATTCTTATTTCTTATACAGAGATAGACTGTAGGGGCATTCACCGGACATGTCACCTCTAAAGAGAGGATGAGTTCCAGAGGCTACCTGGCCCTCTACAGGCTCTGCCTAAAGAAATAATGAAGTAAACACTTAGAAGTCTTTGACATACACATACTTGAAGTTTGATGTCTTGCGAAATAAGACAAATAACTTTCTGCAGCTGAGTAGGTGATTATGTGTGTATGCAAGTTATGTATATTTGCTGTTTAACACTTTATATCAGTTTTGTTTAGCATATCATCTTCAGCAAATAAATACATCAAAATGATAAAGCAGTTCACCCCCCCTCTGGGCTACATCTGCTGGACCAAGCCTCTCAAACTAGGCTTGTCCTCTTGTATTAAAAATGCTACAAAGGCTAATACAAGAATAAGAGTGTCTCGAAAGACAGATCTGACTGTAAATACAGAATCAGAAGATATAAATTAGCTAAACATGCTCTTTCCCAAACACTAAACAGTGAAATTGTACCTGATACAGTACTTTCCCCAATTGGCCCTGGTGGCCCTTTAGACTTGCATGGAGAATTTCGAGGTGAAGATGACCTCAATTGGTTCTGAAACCTCTGCCATTAGACTCAGAAAGTCGAAAATAACAGAAATAGGCTTTTGAATCACCAAAAATGGATGAACATAGCCCCCAAACAGCTCCAGCACTGAAATGGCCCTCGTGGCCCTGAAAGCTTCCCTGAAGCTAAACAGTGAGTAGAATGGCTCAAAAGGAAAAATGAGCTGTAGAAATGGATTCATAATGCTGAAAAACTTCAGGAATGACCTTCGTTCCACATTCACTGGCTGCACAATTCCCAATGTAGCTCCCAAACTGATTTGGCCCTAGTGGCTCCTGAAACTTCCACGAAGTAAAATCACCTGCAAACGACCTCAGATGGCTGTGAAACCTGTGCCAATGGCTTCAGAAGGTCGAAGAGACCCAAAATAAAATAAAAAATTCACTCCAAAAGGATCTCCCATGTGAAAGATATGGCATATTTACTAACTGCCACTCTGGCCTAAACAAGCTCCACTAAATGTGGAGACACTGCCAGTTAATTGAACTAAACTGGCACATCCGCCTAATTTGGGAGAACGGGCGCTAAATTGGCGGCAGCATTAAATGTTGCAGTTAAAAAACTCCGCGTTCACATGCGCAATAAGCGCTAACCGTTAACTGTTTGAACGTTGCCATATTAAAACATGTGTTATTTAGCATTTGGGTTGAACACATGTCAAGTCGTAAGCCCATGGTGTATTGGCAAAGCGTTGTGGTAGTAGCAATGAAGTCTCGGTTTCAAATCCCGCCGGAGCCAAACAAAGTTTTAACCCGCCATTCAATTGTGACTTGGGGCCACGTGGCGGCCTCCGGGCCTGCCACGTGGCAGCTCTTCATTGGACCAAAAATTACACAGTCAATTCAACAACGAATTGTAAATTGCCACTTGTCACAAGAGGGTTGGTCCATAGGGAATATTCTGTGGAATATTCTATGGAATATTCCAAGGAATATTCTAAGGAATATTCCCCGAATATTCTTTTTTTAATATTTCCCAATTTCTAAAGTCAAACTGGCCTTTTTTAACTGAAATTGAAGAACTTCAAAGTTGAATAACTTCTTCATACAGCGTCGGTTTTCAGTGCCGTTCACGGCGTTGGGATCGTATCGCCGAGGCCTATCCCGTCGCTTAGGTTCCAAATCAATTTGAGCACTTTCATTTTTGAGTTTTTTCCCAAGCTCAGATTTGAGCTCCTGATCAGAGAGACTTCGCATTTTGCAGTCATAGTGGTAAGGGAAACAAACCGAGCCCTATAACTGTGTAATGTGCAATTGGGCCAGCCTGTACTATGCACTATGAAATTTCAAAGGCCAAGCTCTCGGATTGAGCCTAGGGGCGTCAATTAAAATGAGATCTAGGGGCGTCAATTAAATATATTTGAGCAAATTACGGTATATGATGTGCATGCCTAAAATCAGGGAAAAAGTAACACTTGGAAAAAGTTTCTAAAAATAGCGAATGTGCCTCGTTCAGGATACTAAAAATAGATCCCTATTTTTAAGGATGTTTTTTCACTTTTTAGCTTTTTTTCTTTTCTTTTTTGGAAAAAAATTCCATGCACACTGCTGGGAAAGATTGCAGAAATTTAGGGAATTGGGAAACTTTCCAGCTTAGTTCACTGTGCAATTTCTGAGCTCAATGAGGGATTGCACAGTTTCTGGGCTCAGTGTTGGGCTTCCTTCCATGACTATGCAGTTTTTGAGCTCAAGGTTGAATTCCAGTCTGACCTACGCAATTCCAATCATCAAGGTTTCTTTCCCTCAAATATTACACAGTTTCTAGAGGCATGACCATAAATACTGGAAGATAAAGTTAGGAGGTTAGATTATGACTTAGAAAGATCAGTTAGTGTGAAAATAAGTGAATACAAGAAAAAATAAAAAGTATAAGTCTCAATCAAAGCATGGATACTTGATATCAGTGTAAGATAAGATTTTTTGTATAGGAAGTAAGGCTCCAAATTTGAAGCACAATAAAACTTTTGGAGGCTGGTTGTAGTCGCTACAACATTGGTGACACACTGGTACAAATCTAGCTCTCTGTATGGATATTGTCTCATGCAAAAAAGGTCTAACTCTTCTAGAAATATTGTTCGGTTCATTTATTACCACAAATTATTCACTTAGAGAGATTAGCTCCATGTGACCTGCAAGGTGGTTCTTCCACAAAGATTAGCTTGTAAAGCGAGACGATGAAATGGTCAGCTATTTATTCCATAACCCCTCGATGACAGTAATCCGAAAGCATTTTACAATAAATATGCATGGAAATTTATCGTGATGTCCATGTCCAGTTCATGCCAGGAAACTAATTATGTGCATACATTGAATCCTATAAGTATGCAGACATATAAAACCTTGCTTGCTCTCCCTTGGGAGGATCACAAACTTATGCTACATGGGCTCTCAACTAATGAGCCAACAATTCTAACCAGTTGAAATAATTCCCCTCATTCACCACCTGGTTAATTAATATTTCCCACCCTTTAGTAAATGTCTCCATGCTCTACTGACCATAGATTCTGCAAGCTACGATAACCAAGAGTTGGTAAGAATTCTTGAGATAATTTGTCTTGCATGAATGGGTTGGTGTCTTTCGAAACTTGGATGGTGCTTTCACCCAGGCTTTGACAATATCTCTCGTGTTCACATAGTTGTTCGTGGCATAGAAGTATGATTCCATGAGCTTTTTTAGATCGAGAATATGATGCATGCACTGATAACATTCCGCCCGAAAGGTAGCAAGCTTCTATTTTCTGGTATTTCTCAATGTCATGGTCTTCTCATCAATGTGTGACATAATCCAGCTGATGAAATTTGCACATGGGAAGATTGGATATGTACATGCAACCATGCGTAGTCTTGATTGCAAGATGCTGAGATAAACCTTCCCGTCCTCTAGATATGCCTCAAGT
Organism: Pinus albicaulis; assembly: GCA_034641835.2. Classification (NCBI taxonomy): domain Eukaryota; kingdom Viridiplantae; phylum Streptophyta; class Pinopsida; order Pinales; family Pinaceae; genus Pinus; species Pinus albicaulis. The sequence continues at coordinate 2,789,239 of MU968403.1, read as the reverse complement.
TTTTTTTTTGAAAGAGCTCTATTAACTTCCTGCCAATGAAGAACATCATTTCAAATGCAAAGTTAGTGAAGCCCTTGAAATCATCAAACACCCTCACAACCTCAATAGGGATGGGGATTTGGATGTTTTCAGGAATTGGATCCCCGTACTTCCCTGCTCAGAATAATACTGCTATCCCGTTATACGTTAGTGTCCCCTCACCTTGTTTATCTCCATTTTTACTACCCCCTTCTCCTTTCACCTATCTCGCTTATGCAATATACTCCTTACCCCCTCCCTCACCCTTCACATTGCTCATTATCTCCCCTCCAATTATCACACAAATTCCTTGCATACCTCTCTCATTTTCCTATTCCCCCTACACTTCATCCCTCAACCTTTCCCCCCTTTTTAACCAACTTATATAAAAAATTTCTAAAAACAGATCATAATTAATCTAATTATTATTAATAATTAAAGATTCAAATTAATTTAATCCCATAAAAAAATTATATATAAAAATTTAAACTTTACCATTATTCTTAATCATTAAATATTATTAGTAATAGGACAAACCATTTCTAATTAATATTGTAATTAATTTTAATAATATATGACTTCATTATAATATCACAAATTTTTATATTAAAATCAAATATTATACTTATCTTCATTATTATAAAAATTTAGATTAATTAATATCCCTTTCATTATGTCAACTCTATTGTTAATATTAATTTTAAATATTATTGGAAATTATAAATATTACTAATAATATTATGATTAATATTAAAAATAAGTTATTATAATTAATATTAACATCATTAATATTGGCACTATCAAAACTTAACCTTCATTTTTTAAAATTAAATTTAAATTAATCATATTTCAAAATTAATTATTTCTTTTAATAATATTATAATTAATACTCATAATAAATATAATTAAAATTAACGAGCATTAAAATAATTAACGTCACTAATAATTGCTTTAATATTATTAAAACAAAGTCACAAAATAATTTTCATTAATAAATTAATTAAAATATAATTTACAATCTTTATCTCTTGTATTTTGCTTGTCGGTTCTTCCCTTCCCCTCATTCTCTCCACCTTGTGTTTATTGTCTTTGGTTTCCCTCATCTTGGTAGGTTTGTCTTGAAGACTATTCTTGTTCTAGACTCTAAATGTAGACAGAAAAATGAGGACTATGGAGATTCCGAACTTTCTATGATCTAGGTGGATATTGGTGGCCACCCCCTATTCCACTTGGGGCCCCACCATTGTCTCTTTCAGTTTTTTTCACAACTTACTATTTTTAGTAGTTTTTTAGGTCCTGAACTTTCGGGGTTGTTTTGAAGCCCCAAATGGAGATAGTATGTCGAAGTTACGTCCCCGGGAAGTTGAAACACCAATTTACCCAAATAGGGCCCATAGTTTGGCGCTTCATCTCCTAGGGTTAGGTTTTTGGACGTTTAGAGTTCTCCATTGTTTCTCCATAATAAATAGGCCCTTGAGCCTCATTGTAACATAGTTCAAAGGTCTGTAGCCACCACATCTCTTCTTAGAGATTCGCTACTAGCACCCTAGCTATTTTATTTCCATCATGTTTGTAAGCATATTTTTGTGATTTGATATTAATGAAATGAAGCCTTATTTCCACTGTATTTCTATGTTTATGGTTATTTCTGTATTCTGTTGCATTCCTGCATAAATCTGGATCAGTGGTATCAGAGCAGTCTGCTTTTTCTCGATCCTTTTTTGCATGTTCCCAACAAGGTCGGGGTATAAGGAGTTAGGGCTCGATCTGGTGGAACCTTTGCAAGATCAACCTTGCAAACCCCGATGGACGCCCATGGGGGACAAAAAGAAAGATGAGGGAGCAGGAGATCCTATGAAAATATTGCTCAAGGAGGCCCTCGAAAAAAAAAGGTACGCGATGATGTATAACTTTGCCCAGGTCCTTCAATGACTGCCCACTGGTGACGCATCTGCATCCAGCAACCACTCTGGAGGCGCGACTCCCTTTAAGGTACAAGTAAACTTTGACATTCCCATATTTGAGGGGAAAATATATGAAGATGTCGTAGATAGATAGTTGAATCTATTAGAAGGATAATTCTCAGTTCATGACTTTTCCGACCGGGAGAAGATTATTTTTGCACTACTCAAAGCTACCCCCCATGTCAAGGACTAGTGGGAAACCTATTGTGAGAAAAAGGATGAGACAGAACCCTCTCTCTTCTCAGCCGTACCCACTTGGAATTCTTTATGAGATGCCATCAAGGAACAATACTATCCTGTGGGGAGCTATGAGGACAAGTACATACAATGGACCACGCTGCGACAACAAAGGGATCAAGATGTGCATGAGCTAACGAATCTGTTCCATACCGTGCACACAAATTTGGGTATCAAAGATTCAGATAAACATTTGGTGCTAAAGTATCATGGTTGTCTGCACAGATAAATTTAGAAGGAAATGGAGTTCCTTGACGTCTCCTCGCTTGGTACAGCATACCGGTATGCTACCAAGATTGAGAAGAAATTCAAACAGAAGAAGCGAGACTTTGGATCTGCGAATCAAAAGCAAGGGAAAGGTGCCCCCAAATCGTAGAACAAAGGACAAAGCCAAGGCATGGCGGCCTAAGACAACCTGCCAAAGGCACAAGCAAAGAACAACACTGCGAAGTCAAAGAAGGATACGAGAAAGTGGTGTGAGTTCCATAATAGCTCCACTCACAACACAAGTGAGTGTCGAGCCAAGTAGTCGCTGGTGGCTGAGATGAGGGCTTCTGAATCAGATGCATGCTCCGACTCTGAATCAAAATCTGACAAGGTGAATGACAAAGGGAAGCAGATTATTGATGCCGAGCCCAACGCCACTGTTGCCACTACGAAGATCCAGAAGGAGGAACCAGAAGATCCAGAGGAGGCAAAGCATCTCTTCCACTCCCAAATGTGGGTAAAGGGTTCCCCGCTACGGTTCATTGTTGATAATGGGAGCCAAAAGAACCTCATTTCAGCAGATGTCGTGAAGCAGTTGGGCTTGCCGACCACAGTGCACCCACAACCATACACCATCAGGTGGCTTCACCAAGGATGGGATCTCCGCGTCAGCCAACAGTGATGCCTTCCCTATAGCATCAAGCCCTTCACGTATGAGGTATTGTGTGACATTGCTCCTATTGATGTTTCTGATGTATTATTAGGCCAACCATACTTGTGGAAGCGACATGCTGTGTATGAGTCCTAGCCTTGCGTTATTATTGTTACTTTGGAAAATAAATTGTACAGGATACCAGAGGTACCGCTGCCTCCCACTATCTCTTTGGTTACTGCAAAACAATGCAGTAAGCTCGTTTCCCAAACCAGGAAATTTGTTTTCCTGATGATCCACCCCCAGGGCAAGAAGAAGAAGACTGCGGCCACGACCTCCAGACATGGCTCCTCTACACGACAACAACAAATGGACAAGGTTGTGGAGGAGTACGGGGACATCTTCACCTCACCCACAGGGGTACCTCTACACTTTCAAGTCAAGCACCCCATTGGCCTGACCCCAGCTGTGCCGCTACCCAATGGACGGATCTATAGGCGCTCTGTTCTCGAGAATGATGAAATCAAGAGGCAGATTCAGGAGCTGTTGCAGAAAGGTCACATCCGGCCAAGTTCATCACCCTGTGGGAGCCCGATCATGTTGGTACAAAAGAAAGATGGGACTTGGAGACTCTGTATTGATTATCGAGCACTGAATAAGATCATTGTCCAGAATAGGTACCCAATCCCATGGATTGATGAACTTCTGGACCAACTCCAAGGGGAAAAATATTTGAGCAAGATCGACTTGAATTCTGGGTATCACCAGGTACCAATCGAACCCTCTGATGTGTGGAAGAATGCCTTCAAAGCCAAGGAGGGCCTTTTCTAATGGCTTGTCATGCCTTTCGGATTAGAAAATGCTCCTACAACCTTCATGAGGTTGATGGATGACATCTTGCATCCATTCACCAACTCATTTGTAGTGGTATACTTGGATGACATTCTGATCTTCAGCCAGACTTGGGAAGAGCACCTCCACCACATCCGAGAAGTCCTCCAAACACTGTGGCAACACAAGTTGTGTGCCAATTTGGATAAGTGCACTTTTGGCATGACCCAGGTTCAATATTTGGGATACATTATTGATGAAATGGGGTGCATGTGGATCCAACCAAGATCCAAGTCATTCGGGATTGGCTAGCCCCAACCACCCTAACAGAGCTTCGCAGCTTTCTAGGTCTTGCTAATTTCTACCACAGGTTCATGTTGGGATTCTCTCATATCACTTGGCCCTTGAGTCAAGTCACCAAGGGAGGAGAAAAAGCAAAATCCTGTTGGTCGGAATCTCATTAGAAAGCGTTCGTAGAATTGAAACATTGCCTCTATTCTGCCCCAGTGCTCACATTACCAAACTTGCAACAACCATTTGAGATCGAGACAAATGCCTTTGATTATGCTATTGGGGCAGTTCTTACTCAATAGGGGCATCCAGTGGCATATCATAGTGAGATATTGTCCGTCATAGTTCGAAAGTATCCCACTTATGACAAAGAAATGTATTCCATTGTGCAGGCTTATCGAAAATGGAAGTATTACATTTTGGGGAAGGAGACAATCATCCACATAGACCACTGACCCCTACAGTTCATACAGACACAAGGGAAGTTGCAGAACAATCGCCATTATAAGTGGTCCACATATCTGCAACAATTTCATTTAAGCATCAAGTACAATAAGGTTAGCACCAATAATGTTGCAGACTGCCTCAACCGACCACCGATCGTGGCCATAACCACCATTCTCAACTCTTGTGGGCATGAGACTTCTGATTGGCCACTTCTCTACAAGAGCGATCCAGAATTTAGCTACACATACAAGGCACTCTTGGGGGTATGCAAGTTCCAAAATTTCACCTCCAAGATGCACTATTATGTCACCTGGGACACGTTTGTGTTCCTTCAAGCGAGTGTGCCAAGATGATATGGGAAGCACACTACAGTCGAGTCGTTGGGAATTTTGGGGTCGAGAAAACAGTGGCAATAATGCAGAAGTATTTCTATTGGCCAAAACTTCGATGAGATGTCGGGAAGTACATCAGATCCTGCACTTCTTGCGCCATTGCCAAACTGACCATCAAGAAGCAAGGGCTCTATACTCCGCTACCTACCCCTAGTCGACCTTGGGAATCCATCTCCATGGATTACATGTCAGGCCTTCCTTCTGCTAAGCATGGAAACGATTGTGTTTTCGTGTTCGTCGACAGATTCTCAAAGATGGCCATTATGGTGGCCTGCAAGAAGAATATCATAGCAGAAGCCACTGCTAAACTCTTCTTTGAACGAGTGTGGGTGCACTGAGATCCACGATCCTATCATCGCTCCGGATCGCGGCAGGCGAGTTTCCTCCCAACACACATTTTGGTCCCGGCCCTCGAGTCGATGTTGGACACCAAGCTCACCCAAGTCCACATCTTTCCATCCCCAAGCGGGAAGGCCGGACGAGAGGTCGTCAACGGGGATGATTGTACACGTGCAACATGTACAATTCAAAGCATCCATGCACATGGGATGAGAGCCTTCCCTATGTAAAATACAGTTATAACCGGGCTCTCCACAGGTCAACCGACCACAGACCCTTTCAGGTGGGCTTAGGCTTCCAACCACTATGTCTCATTGGTGTAGCCATGCCATTTGCAGCTACTCAGGCTGATTCAGCTCATGTCCAGTCTGAAGCTGACAAAGAAAACAACTTTGTCGAGCGCATTCAACACATCCACCAACAAGTTCATGACATGTTGGACATAGCCAATGCTAAGTACAAGCAATGACATGATCAACATCGGGTGTGATCCAGGTGGATATCGGTGGCCACCCACCTATTCCATTTGGAATAGCACCATAAATTCTTGCAGCTCTTCACATTCAGCACAGCTTGCTATTTTTAGCAGGTTTTCGGGTCCTCCTCTCCCGGAGCTGTTTTGGGGCCTTAATGATCCAGGTGGATATTGGTGGCCACCCACTTATTCCATTTGAACCCCCACCATCAGTTCTTTCAATTTTCAAGTTGCAACAAAACTTACTATTTTTAGCAGTTTTTTGGGTCCTAAACTTCCGGAGCCGTTTTGAGGCCCTAAATGACGTTTTTTGGGAAAATGGAGAGGAACATGGGTCCATGGACCAATTTTTCTCATTCAAAAGTTGTACTCCTCGGATAGATATTTCTAACGAGCTATTGAGTGTGCCAAACAGAGATCGGATGCCAAAGTTACGCCCCCGAGAAGTTGAACCACCAATTTACCCAAATGGGCGCCCACAATTTTGGCGCCTCATCTCCTACGGTTAGGTTTTTGGACGTTTTGGATTCCGCATTGTTTCTCAACAATAAATAGGCCCTCGAGCCTCATTGTAACACAGTTCAGAGGTCTGTAGCCATCACATCTCTTCTCAGAGATTCGCTACCAGCACCCTAGCTATTTTATTTCCATTATGCCTGTAAGCATATTTCTGTTATTTGATATTAATGAAATGAAGCATTATTTCCACTACATCTCTATGTTCATGGTTATTTCTGTATTCTGTTGCGTTCCTGCATAAATCCGGATCAGTGGTATCAGAGCGGGTTTGCTCTTTCTTTGTTTTTCTTTGCATGTCCCCAACGCGGTCAGGGTATAAGGAGTTAGGGCTCGATCTGGTTGAACCCTTGCAAGATCAGCCTCGCAAACCCCGACGACCTCCCATGGCGGAAGAAAAGAAAGACGAGGGAGCAGAAGATCCTATCAAAATACTGCTCGAGGAGGCCCTCGAGAAACAAAGGAACGTGATGATGGATAACTTTGCTCAAATCCTTCAACGACTGCCCACATATGGCGCATCTGCATCCAACAGCCACTCTGGAGGCGCCACTCCCTTCAAGGTACAGGTAAACTTTGACATTCCTATATTTGAAGGAAAAATAAATGCAGACGTTGTAGATAGATGGTTAAATTTGCTGGAAGGGTATTTCTCGGTCCATGACTTCTTTGACCGAGAAAAGATTATTTTTGCACTCCTCAAAGCCGCCCCCCATGTCAAAGACTGGTGGGAAACCTGCTGTGAGCAAGAGGGCGAAGGGGAACCCTCTCTGTTCTCGGCCACACCCACTTGGAATTTGTTCCGAGACGGCATCAAGGAACAATATTACCCTGTGGAGAGCTATGAGGACAAATACATCCAATGGACCACGCTGCGGCAACAAAAGGATCAAGATGTGCACGAACTGATGAATCTGTTCCATACCCTACGCACAAAGTTGGGTATTAAAGACTCAGAGAGACATTTGGTGCTCAAGTACCACGGTTGTCTGGACAAACACATTCAGGAGGAAATGGAGTTCCTCGACATTACATTGCTTGGCACGGCATATCGCTATGCCGCCAAGATTGAGCAGAAATTTAAGCAGAAGAAGCGAGACTTTAGATCTGCGAATCCGAAAGGTGCCCCCGAACCGAAGAACAAGGGGCAAGGCCAAAGAAATGCGACTCATAACAACACCACAAATCCAAAGAAGGACACAGGGAAGTGGTGTGAATTTCATAACAGCCCCACTCACAGCACAAACGAGTGTTGGGCCAAACAGTCTTTGGTGGCCGAACTAAAGGCACCCAAATTAGATGCATTTTATGATCGTGAGTTAGAACCAAACAAAGGCAATGAAAAATGGAAGAAGATCATTGATGCAGATCCCAGTGCCATTGTTGCCTCCACCAAGATCCAGAGGGAGGGTCCAGAGGATCTAGAGGAGGGGGAGCGCCTCTTCCAGTCGGAGATGTGGGTGAAGGGTTTCTCCGCTGCAATTTCTCGTCGATAGCGGAAGCCAAAAGAATCTCATTTCAGCAGAGGTCATGAAGCGGCTTGGCCTACCTACCATAGCACACCCGCAGTCGTATACCATCGGATGGCTCCATCCAGGGAGAGATCTTTGCATCCACCAGCAGTGCCGCCTTCCATACAGTATCAAGCCATTCACGGATGAGGTATTGTGTGATGTTGCTCCTCTTGATGTAGTTGATGTATTATTGGGCCAACCATACTTGTGGAAGTGTCATGTTGTGTATGAGTCTAGGCCTCGTGCTATTATTATTACTTTGGGAAATAGCTTGTACAGGATACCGGAGGTAGCACCACCTCATGTCATCTCTTTAACTACTGCAAAACAACGCAGTAAGATTGTTTCCCAAACCAGGAAATTCATTTTCCTTACAACTCACTCACAGGGAAAGAAAAATATTGTGGCCACAACCTCAAAACATGGCTCCCTTGCACGGCTGCAGCAGATGGACAAAGTCATGGAGGAATACGAGGAAGTTTTCCCCTCACTCATAGAGGTTCCTCTACACTGTCAGGACAAGCACTCCATTGATCTGACTCCCAACGCATCACCGCCTGATGTTGCCATACATCTTGTAACTACACATACAGAATCCAAACATGTACTTTCTGACGTTGATAAAGAAACCAAATTTACTAAATGCATCCAGCATGTCCACCCGCAGGTCCTTGACATCTTCAACACATCTAATACTTAGTTCAACAGAATTTGCCTCATCTCATGGAGGATCTCAACGCAATGGGGACCATTGCTTCCTAAGGAGGGAGGAATGATCTAGGTGGATATCGGTGGCCACCCACCTATTCCATTTGGACTAGCACCATCAATTCTTGTAGCTCTTCACATTCAGCACAACTTACTATTTTTAGCAAGTTTTCGGGTCCTCCTCTCCCGGAGCCGTTTTGGGGCCTTAATGATCTAGGTGGATATTGGTGGCCACCCACCTATTCCATTTGAACCCCCACCATCAATTCTTTCAATTTTCAAGTTGCAACAAAACTTACTATTTTTAGCAGTTGTTTGGGTCCTGAACTTCCGGAGCCGTTTTGAGGCCCTAAACGACATTTTTTGGGAAAATGGAGAGCAACATGGGTCCATGGACCCATGTTGCTCGTTTAAAAATTGTACTCGGATAGATCTTTCTAACAAGCTATTGAACGCGTCAAACGGAGATCGGATGCCAAAGTTACACCCCCGGGAAGTTGAACCACCAATTTACCGAAACGGGCGCCCACAATTTTGGCGCCTCATCTCCTACGGTTAGGTTTTTGGACCTTTTGGATTCTACATTGTTTCTCAACAATAAATAGGCCCTCAAGCCTCATTGTAACACAGATTAGAGGTCTGTAGCCATCACATCTCTTCTCAGAGATTCACTACTAACACCCTAGCTATTTTATTTCCATTATGCCTGTAAGCATATTTCTGTTATTTGATATTAATGAAATGAAGCATTATTTCTGCTGCATCTCTATGTTCATGGTTATTTCTGTATTCTGTTGCGTTCCTGCATAAATCCAGATCAGGGTGCCACACAACTTCCAGGTGGGCGAAAAAGTGTGGCTACATTTGCAGAAGGAGTGCCTCAATGGACCCCACCGCAAGATTCGCCTTCTCCGATATGGGTCGTACACCATCACCAAGGCTGTAGGGAACAATGCCTTCGAGCTCAGTATTCCACCATTCCTTGGTCTACACCTAGTATTCAATGTAGATCGCCTTCGTCCCTACTTCCCACCTCTTTTGGACACCTTTGACATTGTAGAAGAACTCACGAAATCTATCTCAAAATCTACACCACAGAAATCTCCAAACTATTAAACTTTCTTCCATGTTAGTGTCGACTACTTTTCTATAAACAATTGAGTGTATGCATATACTGACAAGTTTAATGGCACTTGCTTAACTGCTTCCCTAGTAATGATTTCAATGGTATCTTTTGAAGCAACTCTCTTTGGTGCCATGGTAACACTGACTACTAGAGAGAAGTGCTCAATAACAGCGGTACCTAGGGGATAGAAAAGACACTTATGGAAAGAAAATACTTTAGCAAATCTACCTTCAAAGCATGATCAAGCATCAAAGTGGGCAAATAATGAGATGGATTGTGTAGTTTTTATAAACAAGGGAAACCGACTGATTGTGGGAACTTTAAACTATGCAGTCCCAACAACCAAGGGTAACGCCCGAGGCTTGAGACTGTGCAATGTGCAGTTCAGACTGGGGAATTGATTGGGAGAGAATGCACATTGCACAATCAAAATGTCCAAGTAAACGAAATGAGCCCTACAATTGCACAATGCACAGTTGGGCCAGCCTGTACTACGTATTGCGCAGTTCCAAAGGCCAATATCTTGGCTTGAGCCTTAGGATTGCTTAGTTCCCAGTTAGGAAAAGTGAAAACCGACAAAGGAAAATGAAGATTTTCCCGATGGACGCGTGGAAAACGAGCACCTCTAAGTGATGATGTGGGCTTAAGTGAAGATATGACTAAGTATGAATGACTCAATGTAGATCAAGTGGAGAAACTGAACAAATGGGAAGAAAATAAAATCGGTGAGGAGAGTCATCGCAATGGCGACCATCGGTTCAAAACAAAGAAACCGATGTGTCACTTTTGAAAGGAAAAAACAACTTGAAAAAAAAATTCTACAAGCTAAAAAAAGTTAAAATGTCAATGCGCATGAAGATAAATAATCAAAACAACACTCACACAAGAAAAATGACAAAAAACGACAAAATATGATACAAAACAAAACTCACGCGGAAAAGCAACGACGACTGCACCGAAGGTTCCTTGATATCCTTGGGAATGTTATAGATCCAATATCAAATGTGAAAATGAGCTCTCGGTGCATCAATTAAATAGATTTGGGAAAATTAGGTTTTATGATGCACATGCCTAATATCAAGGGAAAATAGACACTTGGAGGAAGTTTCTAAAAATAACGAATGTGCCTCCTTCAAGATACTAAAAATAGATCCCTATTTTTTAGGGATGTTTTTTCACTTTTTAGTTTTTTTTTTCTTTTTTTCTTTTCCGAAAAACTTGCCATGCACACTGTTGGGAAAGATTGCGCAATTCCGAGGAACTAGGAAACTTTCCAGCTTAGTGCACTGGGAAATTTTTGAGCTCAGTGAGGGATTGCATAGTTTTTGGGCTCAGTGTTGGGCTCTTCCATCATGAGTGTGTATTTTCTCAACTCAAGGTTGACTGCCAATCTGAACTGTGCGATTCCAATCATCAAGGTCGCTTTCCCTCAAGGATTGCGCAGTTTCTGGAGGCAATCCCATAAATACTGCAAGATCAAGTTAGGAGGTTATCTTGTGACTTAGAAATATTAGTTAAGTGTGAAAAAAAGTGAACACAAGCACAAATAAAAAGGATAAGTCTCAATCAAAGCATGGATACTTGATAGTAGTGTAAGTTAATCTTCTACGGATAGGAATTAAGGCTCCAAAATCGAAGCATAGGAAAACATTTGGAGGGTTGTTGTAGCTGCTACAACACTGGTAACACACTGGTAGAACTCCAACTCTCTGTATGGATCTTGTCTCATGCAAAAAAGGTCTAAATCTTCTGGAAATATTGCTCGATTCATTGATTACCACGACTTCTTCACTTATTTTTAGTTAAAGACGTAGTCTCTACCATTCTACTCATTTGTGACACACTAACTAAGCTAAGTTTAACTGATTTGTTTCGATTATGGATGGGGAGTATAAAAATGCACAAGTAAAATAAATTTTCATAGTCTTAATTTTCATCTCTGGTGGTGTTGCTCTAGTGACTAGAAAGCCTGGAAAATACCCTGATGGAGTCACTTCAGGAACACAAACATTGCTCCTCTTCCAACGAGCCTGGATATTACTCCGACGAAGTTTCTTGCTTCAGTTATCCATGCAAGAATCCTTTCTCTTCTTTCACCCTTGATTTTATTTTTCATTCTTTCAGTTTTTTTTTCAAAGAACTATGCATATGGAATTATTTATTTCATTGGGCAAAAGAGGGATCTCGAATTATTAAGAGCATAAGACGTTGTTCCTTCAGAGAAGGATGTTTTATACGCCTCTGACATACTTGTTAAGGTTTTCATCCCCTCCTTGATCTACTCGACTTAGTTGACAAGGATTAATAAAAAAGATAAAAGACCGATTAGAGTAGGGAGTACTAATTAAAATTCAAACATCGTGATTTCACTGTGATTTTCTCCAACAAGGAGCATATTTTCTATCAGAGTATCGTCGACTAAAATAATGCAAGATTCACGCAAAGAGAGGGAATATATAGAAAACCAAGCATTGATAGTAGTACAACTTCCTCTTGGGTTTCAACATGCTTGCTTCAGAAGCCAACCATGATCCCATGTAGAACCTATCCTATAACTAAAAAGAAATGAAACAAAAGGAAAGAAGTGAAGCAGAAATCAAATCAAAGTAAGGAAAATCAATGATTACAACCAAGAAAAGAAAAATCACTCCTACTCCTAACCTAAACATAGCATGGGGCATGCTCACGTGAAGTGATTGATGAACACCATCATTAGGTATATGTGGAGGGGTTAATTGTTACCTTTTTAGCCTTATTAGTCTCTGTTTCTCACATTTAATTACATTATGGTCATATGTTGCTTAGTATAGATGGTGATTAAGGCTTGTCATACTTTTAATGCCTAATATGGTTTAAATGTAGGATAATCACAAAGATATGCCATTTTTGTTGAATATTGTGCAATCAAAGCTCGAAGTAGACAACAAGGATACATTAAAGGGGGGTTGACCACCTCCTTAACTCCTAAAGGCAGCCAAAGGATCCTCGAGATTCTCTCCAACAACTCGAAATCAAAGGCAACCAAGCAAGTGGAAGACCAAGTGAATGAAAGTTCCACTTCTCTTGCAGTCAAAGGGGAAAAATAACCTAATTTTTAGGGATTTGTTGGTAGCTACCCTTTAGTTATAAATAGGGTCGAGCAAGAGCTCATTAGGATTCAAATTTTGGAGATAACTAGGAGACTCTTAGCTCTGGTAATAGAATTTTGTGACTTTCATGGTTATGTAATGAGATTGTTTTTGCAATAAAATGAGTACTCAATTTATTCTTCACTGGTTTCGTTTCAAAGATCCGAGCTTGTGGGTTAGGGGCCAATCCATTGGCCTCAGTCTCTCTTGTGTATTTATGTTTATTTTCCATGCCATTATAGCTAGTTTATTTCATGTCTTGTATTTAGTTTGCTTACATTTCATTTTGTTGTGTTTAGTTTTCTTCCATTTCATGTTTTTGTAGTTAGGATCTTGTAGATCATGGTATAATAGCATATAAAACTCCAAAGTTGTGTGTCAAAGCCTCCCTCTCTCACCTCTTTCATTAGAGCTTGAGGAGGGTAGATCTTCACCACAGACCCAGAATTTCTTTTAGTTTATGATTTCTTGGAAAGAAGAGATAGGTTGTTGTATTTATCATGAACATGTGATAAATGTTGAGTTAGGTTTCTGAATCAAATGCACAAGTAGGTTTGTTTATTAAATACAACTCATCTTTTCCACCATTTTCATCATAGATTTGTCAATGTGAATTGCATGAACGTGTAGTTTGCTTGAAGGTTTGAGTAGAGAAGCTGAGGAGGACTCCACTGACATCCCTAGCTTCAGTTTCCACCCTTCACCAACCTACTTTCAACAAAATCGCCTTTAACCCTGTTTTTTGAGATCTTCACCAAAACACCGAGAGCTACCCTGTATGTGCAAGATGGTATTTGAAAGAAATTTTGAGCTTGGCCAAGGGGTTGGCCACCTTCCATCCACCTAATTACACCTTCATCCCACCTTTCCCACCCCTTTCATCATCATTTCTGGCCTAAAACTACCCTCAACATGTTTCCTGTAGTGTTTCAGGACATTTGTAGCACTATAGGAAACCTTGTAGCAGATCATGTAGCAATGCTAGTTAGGCACTTCTTCAGCCTAGAAACCATCTCTCACCTCAACTAGAATTGACACAACCTCCAAGAAACCTTCAAATCTGAATCTATGAGTCGAAGACCTTCTTAAGCCACCTCATCGCCTCCTTCTTTTGCTGCAAAACAGAGTATTTACAAGCATATTTAGCTTAAGAATAGATGCATTGTTAAAACATAGTATTCAAGCATGAAGTAGTTAGAGGTTAATTACCCATTTGGCCCAGCAATGTATGCTTAGATCAATTTCCCTTTCTGCAATTTTAATTCTGCAATTTACTTTATGAATGCCACTTAGTTTAACTCTATTTCTTGCTTTAGCCTAATTGTGGATTTCCTTTCTTGAAAATAGCTAGGTGTGTCATTATGATTTAGAATAGTTTATTTCTTGCTGATAAAGTAATGGTATTGAATTATTTACAGTCTTAGGTTTCATTCAAAAGTGTGACAGAATTCATCCCCTAGAAGTAGCCCTAGCAGTAGCACCCCTTCATATGACTAAGAAGAGGATGGCATGAGTGGAATGCATCTGCTATGTATATAGAACTGTCACTTCCAAGTTTTTACGAACCCCGGGTTGATAAAGTAAAGTAGAGTAGCCTTTAGGAGTTGCAGCACTCTTGATGCAATACTAGGGCTCACCAATTTTTGGCATTGTTGTCAGGGGAGGTGTCTAAGTAGATGCTTTGATTCTGTTTTAGCATTCTTTTCTGCCTTTATTTTACATTGAGTTCCAAAATATTGAAAAACACAAAAATAATTTTTCTTTCATGCCTCGTAGGAGTAGGGATAACCAAGGCAATTTTTGATCAAATACTGCCACATCCCCACACACTCACCCTTCACTCTTCTTCAGTGACTGTAATTTTGAACACACCATAGGTGAGTCTCTTGAAAACTTTGAAGAACCTATTGGAGAAGAAGAAGAAATTGCTTCACCTAAGGAACCTGCTTCACCAATTCAAGCCATGGCTGAGACTGGGACCCAAGGAGTCTTTCCCATTAGAGAAATAGATGGGGAAATTAGGATGAAGAACATCAGTCCCTCAGCCCTTCCCCATTTCTATGGAATTACCTTCGAGGATCCTGACACCTTCATGTTCAAATTTTCTGTTGTTTGCAAGACTTATGACTATGCCTCAGAGGACCAAAAGTTGAAACTGTTCCCATCCACCCTCAAGGATGCAGCCTTGCGTTGGTTCATGGGTTTGCCTGGGAAAAACATCACTACCTGGGCATAGATGCAAGATTCCCTTAACAACAAACACAGGTGCTATTGTAGATCCAAAAAAACTAGGGAGGAAATATTTATGATGACTCTAGGACCTGATGAATCCCTAGAGGATTATGAAGAAAGATTCCAGTTAAACTACAAAAGAGCCAATTGCGCCCTTGATCCCATATCACTTAAACTGGTACTTCTCTGAGGGATCACGGAGGAGGTGATATTAACCCTTAATATTCTATTAGAAGGAGACATCTACGAGATTCCTTATGAGGACATCAAAAATGTCTTTAGGAATCACTTTAGGGCAGCTAAGAAGAAAGGTAGAGCTATCCAAAGCATGACCAACACCCCTTATTCTTCTACCTCCATCAAGCATGAGATTGGAAATATGTTGGAGGACTTAAAAAGTGAGATGTTCCATACCTTTTCTCTGCAAATGGTCACAATGCAGATCAAGAGGAAGCAAAAATGGCCTTGGCTATCTTCTACCCTAGATGCACTAGAAAACAACCTTAGAATGAACGTACACTAAATTTCATAGAGGTTTTCTTAGTCTGTGGAGAGAATCATGCCACAGATAAGTGTCCCTCCTTACCTAGGCTCAAAGTTGTATATGAAGGTGGGGAAGTAGGACTAGAGCAACTCTATTTCATAAATTAGAGAAGGCCTCAAGGGCCTTAATCATATTAGCAGGGAATGTAAGGTGCACCTTACTCCTATTATCATACCAATAAGAATGCACCTATGCAATATTGGTACACTTCCACTCCACCATCATGGCCTACACCTCCTACTTGGCCTTGCAACCCTCCATATCACCCTTAGCCTTTCAACCAATCATTCCAGCAGTATGTTCCTCAACCACCTCAGTGGAGTAACCCATCACAAGGCTAGAGGCCCCAACATAATCAACCACCTCCCTTACTACCTCCACCCCAACCTCAACCTCAGCTCACATATTCTGCTCCACCCAAGCTTCCTCAGATGCCTGCACAATCCAATTCAAACTTGAAAAACAAGTAGGCACAAAAGGTTTACATTGGAGAGACATCCTATCCAGATTATGATGTGGAGATACATGAGATAATCTTAGGTTGAGAAGAGTAATCCTTGAAAATGATTCTCCATCTCCACTTGTAGAGGTTGAGGAGGAAAAGGAAGAGAGTAACAATTAGATCCAACAACCTCCTTTCCTGAGCGCTTGATCCATTCTAGTTAACACACCTTAGAGGAGTTTGAACTTCTGGGAGAACTGAAAAATTTGTGTGTGAAAATACCCCTTCTCCGAGCCTTTAAGAAACCTAGGATAAAGAAGAAAGATACCCTCACCATCAACGTAGTAGGACAATTGTCCGGCTTAATGTTAGGAAGGGTGATCTTCCCAAAGTACCTGGACCCTAGTAGTTTAGTTGTGGATGTACACATAGATGGTGTCATAGTCCCCAATACTTTGATTGATCTTGGGGCTACCATCAATGCAATGACCAAGGAAACTATGCTTAAACTAAACCTCCAAGGGACTTTGAGGAAAACCACAACAATTTTTCAACTTGTAGACTGGTCCACAGTAGCTCTGAAAGGAATTTTTGAGGATGTTATGGTTCAATCGACCCTTGGGATTACCCTACAATAACTATTAACAATAATTAAAATTTATAATACATTAAATAATTAAAAATATTAAAAATATATTCAATTCTAATACAAATAATTAGTTTGGTACAACTAAGGAGGAAAGTAACGACAATATAGAGGGTTGTACCCTCTCATGATTTCATGGTTACTTTTTATATATATTTGATGTCAAGTTTAAAAGAAATGTTGAGATATTTATAAAGTTAAAAAAAATTAAAATGTTAGATATCTACACAGGAAAAATAGTTAAAAAAATGTTTCTAATAGTTTGATGGATTATCATATACAAATAACTAAAAATGGTATTGTTTATAAAGATCATAAATTTGAAAGTTTTTTTTTCAAAAAAAAATTGATCATCAAAATATTTGAATTTTTTTTTTATAACTTTTTAGGCACCCAAAAACCTGCAACTTTAACACAAATTTCCCAAAATTTCTACCCAATTTAACCAAAAGCATACCAAAATTTTCACTATTTTCCTATCAAAATTATTTTACTTTCCTATGAAAAATAAAAATTATAATGATAATCTCATTAGACAACTCTATTAAAACCGCCATGGGGCCACGATGAGCGTGCAACGTCATTGATTACGTAACTTCATGAGAAAGTTTCGACAGAAACGATGTTTCGGTGATTGATAACCAATAGCTAACCATCACAAGGTTCGAGAGAGATTTCGAACGGCCAAGTTATCCTATCTTCACGGTTAAGCCACCCACCGTCCACGTAACCCGCGCGTCCGGTCGCCATTTACACCCAAATCACAGCGCAACCAATATTTCGTATGCTATCGGCCCATTAATGAGATACACTGTCTATTTTATTTTGTTTCTAAATTTGGTTTATGTACTTAGTTTCACTGAAATTTATCTAATTTCATTCAAAATTATGAGTTGAACGGTATAAATTTGAATGGCTCTCTTACTTTACAGTCAAATTTTCTGTAACCACCCTCTTAGCCATTAACAAATGGTTAAGTTTTTGTTAATTATAAACTAATTAAGACTGCTGTTATTTTGTTCTAATTGGAATATTGGGATAAAAGGAATTTTGATATTTAATGAAAGAAAATATTTTATTGTGGAATTGGTTCCTGAATAAAAACTGATGGTAAAAGTAAATTAAGATTCTGGAGGCAGTTGAACAGAAAAGCAGTTCCACAGCTACCCAAGAAAGCCCTGGGGAATAAATAAAGGATCCCAAGGAGGGTTAGGGGTTCTGTGGACAAGATAATACAGTCATAGAGGAAGGGTTTCTCCTCTAGGAATAAGACTGTGGCTGGAGTCGGAGAACTAGACCGGATTGTCCCGAGTACTCCTCCAGAATATACTGCTGACAGAGTTGGGGAAAGTGGACCGGAATGTCCTAGTTTTTCCTCCTACGGAACTCTGCGTTCAACAGGAAGCCAGGACTTGAAGCTACGGGGGAACTGAGGGACGTAATAGCCCTGGTTCATGGTTGGGAGGAAAAGCACACCATCAGACAATTGGTTCACAGATGAGTAAAAGTTTCTGAAGCATTTTAATATGTTTAAAATTAGGTTATTACTGTGCATGCTTTTGGAAAGAAAACTCTGTTAAGAATTAATGAGTTACTGAATAGTATAACAGTATTCTTTTAAAGTTAATATGCTCAAGAAAATACAGTACAGTAGCAGAGGAAGAATCTGGAATTTGCTTGATAGTAAGTCCAATTTTACCGATTAGTATAATAGTATTCTTTTACAGTTAATATGCTTAAGAAAATTACATTACAGTAGCAGAGGAAAAATCTGGAACTTGCTTGATAGTAAGTCCTGTTTTTATATTATGATATCCTAAAGTAGTTGGTTCTGGAAATGATAATTCCGATAGCAGAAAGCTGGAAACTGAAATTTCAAGCAACGAAGAGAAAGCAAATGCAGAAACTCTAGCATACTAGGCTACAGAAATTTTAATGCCGTAAACAGTAGAACCCTGATTAAATTGCTAGAAGATAAGCAACACCGGAACAGGTTAAAACTTCCTCGGAATGGCGGAACACCTTGTCAACTAACTGTCGAGATTGAAACCCTCTGGAAATTTAGTAGGAAATAATTAAGCAAACCACAGGCAAGAAGATAGTAACAGAAACCAGTAGATAATCATACGACATTTACGAGTTGAGAAAAATAGGAGAACTCGCAGTATAACAAGCCATAATATACCCTTGAAATGAACATGTAATTACACCGACAACTTCTGAGGCAAGGTTAAATGTGAAACCCAAATGAACCACAACTCGTCACATAGTTAAAACAAAATATATATTTGCAATTAAACGGGATGGAACCAGTTCGCAAAACCACGGTGAGACATCGTGTCAATATAGCTAAGATAAATATGGTGCACGGGAAAACAGCCCGACAATGTTCTGAAACAAATTATACATGTCAATAATTTAAACAGTTTGAAATCGACAATGGAACCTATTGGTCCAACGGCAGAGCCGTATCCATTAACCGAAACCCAAACAGGTTCGGAACCTTCTGGCCTAACCCAAATCAGTATTACGCCGACGGTGAGGCACAAGGCCACAGGTTCGGAACCTGGGCAAAACAAAAACCCAAGATAGGTATTATGAACTTACTCCAGAACCCTTAGGGTTAACACTGAAATCGTGCGCTGAGGGTAAATACCTGTGGAACGGTTGCCATGGCCAGGAGAGGGTTGGAGCCGACGAGTTCCCGTGGACAACCGAGTTTCCTCCGAAGGGAATGGCGCAACAGAAGAGGGTACCTGTCAACAGGAATTCACCATGCAGAAGTAAATACCAAACCCTGTTGCAGACGAATAGATAAAAATAAAACACAATAGAAAACTGAACCAAAACCGTCAATACCTGTAGCCAGCATGGTGAAAACCGTTCACGATAAACCGGAACCCCAAAAATCAGTATTGATAGGGCATTGTCGCAGGAAGCGGGAACAAACGATGCAAGGGTTAGAAGATGAGTTAAAACGCGGAATTAATCTCCTTCAGAACTGAACGAAACAAAAAGAAATCTAAGTTCAAACCTGTGAGAGAAATTGAGCATGTACCTGAGGGAGGGAGCCGCCGGATAAGAACATTTTCTTCCGGACGCAAGACCGAGAGGGTTAAAACCACGCAGTGACAGTAAAAAAGAAAAGCCTGAAGAAAATCAGCAGGAACCCTCCTCTCCAGACTCTCACCGGAGCGCAACAATGGACAAGGAAAGCAGTTACAAACCCAAAGTCATCAAAACCCTAAAGGATCTCCACCGTATGATCATCGAGAAAATCGACGGTGCGAAGTGGGACACTTGTCAAGTAGCGGCAGTGGGCCAGTGACCGGATGAATGAACATAATGAATCTCGCATATCAAAGTTAGTATAAGGGTAGAGTTGCAGTGCGTGAACAAAAACCAAATCACATGAAAACCAAACCATCGACCAATCAAGCTTAGCGTAAGTACATTACTAAGGTAAGTAATCCATGTGTAAATAGTTAACTCGGCCTTGTCGCCAATTAACAACAGTTCTACGGAACACATTATTAAACTCTGCCATAATATCACTGTACCGCAATGGTGAGCGGTGTATATAATAACCCTATCCATATTCCAATCATTTAATTATTGTCATGATTATACAGGATTTGTTATGGTAAGTAAATTTTTTTTTATTACTATGGTAAGTCTATGTGATTGATTGTTACAAGTGGTATCAGAGCCTGTTACAAGGCTGGGACCCTATTAGGTCAACTAACGTTCAAACTGTGTGTTAATTCTGCACAGTCCAACAAGTAATGGAAAGACAAGTGAGACGGACCCCTTCACAACAGTCACAGCGAAATGCTGGGGACATGCAGCCTCCGCCAGGGGGCAACCCTGAGATGTGGGTTCAGTTGGGAATAGAAAAGCACCAGCGGTCAAACCGGCTGATAGAAGAACAACAACAACAGACCCGCATCTTACTGCATACAGTACAACAGTTGCAGGAGGAGATGGAGAGGGTACGACAGGAGAACGCCAGAATGATGCAGGAACAGGAAAGAATCTTAAAAAGCCTGTCTGATAAACAAAACCCCAGGAATGAAAATCCCAGTGCTGATAGAGAACATCAAGAGGGAAATGAACAGCAAACTGAAGAGCAAGATGTGAGTCAAAAAGAAAAAAGTCCGTCCCAGCGCAATACCTTGAACAGAAACCTTAATGAAGCAGAATCTGAAAATGGTACATAACGGAAAGCAGGAAAAAGACAGAAGGTGGAATTACATGGAGAATTTAGAAAGATTAAACCACCCACCTTCGATGGAGAAAAAGAAGAGGTAGCTGAAGCCTGGTTGATAAATATGAACAAGTACTTCCAAGTGTATGATTATGACAGTGGTCTTAAGGCACGATTGGAAATTTATCAGCTAAAGGACAAAGCCACCCTATGGTGGGAAGAAGTGAAAAACGTGAAGGGAATAGAAGATCAAGACGTAACATGGGATAAGTTCCAACAGTATTTCAAGGACAAATATTTGACGGAGCGATTCTACGATGAAAAAGCTCGGGAATTTCATGACTTAAGGCTAGGCCAGATGACTATAGACGAGTTCATCACCAAGTTTACTTCGTTACTGCGTTATGTACCGTATCTAAGAGATGAAAAGGCCAAGGTTCAGAGATTTCTGAGTAGTCTACCCACCTATATGAAGGAGCGTATTGAATTTGTCAATCCTAGAATGATGGATGAAGCTATCAGAAAGGCAAGGCTGTGCTACCAGCAAGCAAAAAATAAGGTAGATCAAGGAAAAGGATGGCCAGCAAAGAAGGAAAATAGGAACAGTGCTGGATTCAAAAAGGGCAAAACCAGTAACTTCAGGAATTCAGTCAAGAATTCAATTAATAAGCAATTCGGCAGAAACCATCAAAGGATTAGATGGCCAGGTGAAGATAAAACTGTGGAAGCTTCAAATAGACCAGAGCAAACTCCAAACCAGAGACCACCACTGCAATGTTGGGGCTGTGGGGCAGCGCATTACTACCGAGATTGCCCACAACGTGGAAAAGCTGAAACAATGAATAATTTGCAGGAAGCCTCTACGGTGGGGGACGTTGCCAGAAGCATACCAAGGATTCACGCGGCATTGGAGGATCGGCAGGCTGATTTCCAACCCACCATGATAGAACTGGAAGGTAAATTGTTTTCTCAAACTATTTCTATTTTAGTGGACCCAGGCGCAAGTCTGAGTTATATAAGTCCTAAACTTGTAGAAATCTGTAAACTACCAAGTCAGAAGTTTAAGAAGAGCTGGTTGGTTCAGTTAGCTACAGGAGCTAAAAGAAAAGTTAGTGCTAAAATAACAAATTGTGCTCTGCAAGTCGGTGGACAGCAGTTGACAGTGGATTTGAATATTCTGCCCTTGGGTTCTTATGATGTGCTGCTGGGAATGGATTGGCTGGAAAAGCACTGGACACTCCTAGATTGTAAGGAAAAGAAAATTTATTACAGAGATCAGGAGGGAAATCGCCAAGAGATTCAGGGCATAAGGAAGCCTATGCAATTACGTCCAATTACAGCTTCTCAAATGGGAAAATGTATTAGGAAGGGATGCCAACTGTATGCCATACAAGTTGGACTATCAGGGGCTAAGGATAAGACTGCTCTGCTGGAAAACATACCTGTGATACAGGAATTTAAGGATGTGTTTCCGGAAGAGATTCCCGGATTACCACCAAGAAGAGAGGTTGATTTTACAATAGAGCTGCTACCAGGAGCTTCACCAGTATCCCGGACTCCCTACCGAATGAGTGTACCGGAGTTGACAGAATTAAAAATGCAGCTCCAAGAATTACTGGATAAGGGGTATATACGACCTAGTGTATCCCCTTGGGGGGCACCAGTACTGTTTGTTAAAAAGAAGGATGGAACTATGCGCATGTGCATGGATTACAGGCAGCTGAATAAGCTGACTGTTAAGAACAGGTATCCTCTACCCCGTATAGATGACCTGTTCAATCAGGTAAAGGGAGCTACTGTGTTCTCGAAGATTGATTTGTGGTCTGGCTATCATCAGATCATAATTAAGGATGAGGATATACACAAAACTGCCTTCCGCACAAGGTACGACCACTATGAATTCGTGGTATTGCCTTTCGGTTTAACTAATGCTCCAGCCACTTTCATGAGACTGATGCATAGTGTTTTCCATCCTTACCTGGACAATTTCGTGTTAATCTTCATTGATGATATACTGATTTATTCCAAGAATGCAGAGGAACACCGGAAGCATTTGCGCATGGTGCTGGAGTTATTAAGGAAGCACCAGCTATATGCAAAATTCAGTAAATGCGACTTCTTCAAAGAAGAAATACAGTATCTTGGACATGTGATATCTAAGGAGGGTATAGCGGTGGACCCGGAGAAAATCAAGACCATAATGGAGTGGAAGGTGCCACAAAACGTAGCAGACATACGATCGTTTATGGGTGTCGCTGGGTACTACTGGCGATTTATAAAAGGGTTTTCCAAGATAGCTTTTCCCATTACTTCCTTACAGAGGAAAGGAAAGATTTTTAAATGGAAAAAGGAATGTCAGGATAGTTTTGAAAGGTTGAAGCAGTTATTGACAACTGCACCTATATTGAGTGTGGCAGACCCGGATAAGGAGTTTGAGGTTTGTACAGATGCCTGCAAGGAGGGAGTGGGAGCCGTACTATCACAAGAGGGCAAGGTGATAGCGTATGAATCTCGCAAGCTGAAGGATTATGAACAGAAATACTCAGCTTACGATTTGGAGCTGACATCGGTGGTGCACGCTCTCCGAGTATGGAGACATTATCTACTTGGAAAGAGATTTGTATTAAGGACTGACCATAGTAGTCTAACCAACTACTTCAAACAAGCTGATTTAAATTCTCGACAAGCGAGATGGAATGCTTTTTTGAGCGAGTTTGATATCGATCTGCAACATGTAAAAGGAAAAGAGAACCGGGTTGCGGATGCATTAAGCAGAAGAGTGCACAGCATTTGTGAGTTGTATGTTAATCAAATTGAAACCAGATTTCTGGATCAAATCAGAATGGAGGCTGACAAGGATCCTGAGTATAAGTACTTGTGGCAGCAAACGCAAGCACCTGAAGGCCAAGGTGAGCATGGAGATTATGAGATTAACCAAGATGGGTTGCTGGTTTTCAAGAGGAGGATAGTTATTCGAAACAGGGTGGAATTAAAAACCATGATACTAGATGAATATCACAGAAGCAATTATGCTGGACACCCTGGATATCAAAAGATGCTGACTGCTATTCGAAAGGATTACTGTTGGTCTGGTATGAGAAAGGATATAGCGAATTATCTGAATAAGTGTTTAGAGTGCCAGCAAGTGAAGGTGGAGCATAGGCATCCTGCTGGATTGTTGCAGCCCATACCTATCCCTGAATGGAAATGGGAGGTAATCTCATTAGATTTCATTACTGGACTACCGAAAACAAAACGAGGTAATGACTCCATAATGGTAGTTGTGGATCGACTAAGTAAGTCGGCACATTTTATACCTGTCCACTCTACTTTTAAAACAGTACAGATAGCGGATTTGTTTATGCGTGAAATCTTCAGATTGCACGGCATCCCTAAGACTGTTATCTCAGATAGAGATGTAAAATTTACATCAGCTTTCTGGAAGACTCTGTTTTCAGGATTGGGAACGCAAGTACATTTTAGTACAGCTTATCACCCGCAAACAGATGGTCAAACAGAGCGAGTAAACCAGGTACTGGAGGACATGCTGCGAATGTATGTCATGCAACAACCAGTTAAATGGGAGGAGTATCTTCATTTGATAGAGTTTGCCTATAACAATGGATACCAAGAATCATTAAAGATGAGCCCGTTCGAGGCACTATATGGGCGACAATGTAGAACTCCCATCAATTGGAGCAGTCCCGAGAACAGACTCATGCTGGGACCAGACATGTTAGCAGAGATGGAGGCAGAAGTGAGGAAAATTTGTCAGAACTTGAAAGCCGCACAGGACAGGCAGAAAGTGTATGCGGATAAAAGGAGATCATACCGTGAATATGAGATCGGGGATCATGTTTATGTCCGGATTAAACCAAAGAAAAGCACTTTGAGATGGGCGTCTTGTGCAAAGTTAGCACCTCGATTCTGCAGTCCTTTCCAGATACTGGAGAGAATAGGACCGGTAGCATACCGTTTGGCTCTACCTAGTCACATTCGGGTGCATAATGTTTTTCATGTATCATTACTAAAGCGATATGTTCATGATCCAAGACACATAATACATTGGCAGAACATACAGGTAGTAGGCGAGCCTGGTTATTAATGTTTATATAATATTAAAGACTTATTGAAGTAACATAGGTTTGCTTTGTGTAGGTAGAACCAGACGGGGAATTTCTGGTCGAACCACACAGTATAATCGACCGGAGGGAGGTCATGCTCCGGAGACGAGTCATCGCCCAGGTTAAAGTGCAATGGAAGCACTTTGGACCTGAGGAAGCTACCTGGGAAGACGAGAGCTTTGTTCGGGAAGCTTATCCTGAGCTGTTTACAGAACTAGAGTGATAACACCGAGGACGGTGTTCTCTTCAAGAGGGGGAAAACTGAACCACCCTCTTAGCCATTAACAAATGGTTAAGTTTTTGTTAATTATAAACTAATTAAGACTGCTGTTATTTTGTTCTAATTGGAATATTGGGATAAAAGGAATTTTGATATTTAATGAAAGAAAAGATTTTATTGTGGAATTGGTTCCTGAATAAAAACTGATGGTAAAAGTAAATCAAGATTCTGGAGGCAGTTGGACAGAAAAGCAGTTCCACAGCTACCCAAGAAAGCCCTGGGGAATAAATAAAGGATCCCAAGGAGGGTTAGGGGTTCTGTGGACAAGATAATACAGTCATAGAGGAAGGGTTTCTCCTCTAGGAATAAGACTGTGGCTGGAGTCGGAGAACTGGACCGGATTGTCCCGAGTACTCCTCCAGAATATACTGCTGACAGAGCTGGGGAAAGTGGACCGGAATGTCCTAGTTTTTCCTCCTACGGAACTCTGCGTTCAACAGGAAGCCAGGACTTGAAGCTAGGGGGGAACTGAGGGACGTAATAGCCCTGTTTCATGGTTGGGAGGAAAAGCACACCATCAGACGATTGGATCATAGAAGAGTAAAAGTTTCTGAAGCATTTTAATAGGTTTAAAATTAAGTTATTACTGTGCATGTTGTTTTTGGAAAGTAAACTATGTTAAGAATTAATAAGTTACTAAATAGTATAACAGTATTCTTTAAAGTTAATATGCTCAAGAAAATACAGTACAGTAGCAGAGGAAGAATCTGGAGTTTGCTTGATAGTAAATCCAGTTTTATTGATTAGTATAATAGTATCCTTTTACAGTTAATATGCTTTAGGAAAAAGAATACATTACAGTAGCAGAGGAAAAGTCTGGAACTTGCTTGATAGTAAGTCCTGTTTTATACTATGATATCCTAAAGTAGTTGGTTCTGGAAACGATGATTCCAATAGCAGTAAGCTGGAAACTGAAATTTCAAGCAACGAAGAGAAAACAAGTGCAGTAACTCTAGCATACAAGACTACAGAAATGTTAATGCCGTAAACAGAAGAACCCTGATTAAATTGCTAGAAGATAAACAACACCGGAATAAGTTAAAACTTCCTCAGAAGGGCGGAACACCTTGTCAGCTAACTGTCGAGATTGAAACCCTCTGGAAATTTAGTAGGAAATAATTAAGCAAAACACAGGCAAGAAGATAGTAACAGAAACCAGTAGATAATCATACGATATTTACGAGTTGAGCAAAATAGGAGAACTCGCAGTATAACAAGCCATATTATACCATTGAAACGAACATGTAAATACACCGACAATTTCTGAGGCAAGGTTATATGTGAAACCAAATTAACCACAACTCGTCACATAGTTAAAACAGAGTATGTATTTTGCAATTAAACGGATGGAACCAGTTCGCAAAACCACGAAAGACATCGTATCAATGCAGCTAAGATAAATATGGTGCACGGGAAAACAGCCCGGCGATGTTCTGAAAAGAAATTATACATATCAATAATTTAAAGAGATTGAAATCGACCATGGAACCTATTGGTCCAACGGCAGCGCCGTAACCATTAACCGAATTCCAAACAAGTTCGGAACCTTCCGGCCTAACCCAAATCAGTATTACGCCGACGGTGAGGCACAAGGCCACAGGTTCGAAACCTGGGCAAAACAAAAGAAAACCAAGATAGGTATCATGAACTTACACCAGAACCCTCAGGGTTAATACTGAAACCGTGCGCTGGGGGTAAGTACCTGTGGAACGGCTGCCATGGCCAGGAGAGGGTTTGAGCCGTCAAGTTCCCGTGGACAACCGAGTTCCTCCGAAGGGCATGGCGCAACAGAAGAGGGTACCTGTCAACAAGAATTCATCATGCGGAGGTAAATACCAAACCCTGTTGCAGACGCACAGATAAAAATAAACACAACAGAAAACTGAACCAAAACCGTCATGCCTGTAGCCAGCATGGTGAAAACCGTTCATGATAAACCGGAACCCCAAAATCAGTATTGACAGTGCACTGCCGCAGGAAGCGAAATCAAACGATGCCAGGGTTAGAAGATGAGTTAAATCGTGGTATTAATCTCTTTCAGAACTGAACGAAACAAAAAGAAATCTAAGTTCAAACCTGTGAGAGAAATTTGAGCTTGTACCTGAGGGTTAAAACATTTTTTTTCTTCCGGACGCAAGACCGAGAGGGTTAAACCACGCAGTGACAGTAGACAGAAAAGCCTGAAGAAAATCAGCAGGAAACCTCCTCTCCAGACTCTCGCCGGAGCGTAACAATGAACAAGGAAAGCAGTTACAAACCCCAAGTCATCAAAACCCTAAAGGATCTCCACCGTATGATCATCGAGAAAATCGACGGTGCGATGTGGGACACTTGTCAAGTAGCGGCAGTGGGCCAGTGACCGGATAAATGAACTTAATGAATCTTGTATTTCAAAGTTAGCATAAGGGTAGAGTTGCTGTACGTGAATTAAAAACCAAATCACATGAGAACCAGACCATCGACCAAACAAACTTAGCGTAAGTACGTTCTAGGGTAAGTAATTTCATGTGTAAATAGTTAACTCGGCCTTGCCGCCAATTACAACAGTTCTACGGAACACATATTTAAACTCTGCCATAATATCACTGTACCGCATTGTGGAGCGGTGTAAATAATAACCCTATCCATATTCCAATCAATTAATTATTGTCATGATTATACAGGATTTGATATGGTAAGTAAATTTTTTTTTATTACTATGGTAAGTCTATGTGTTTGATTGTTACATTTTCCCTCATTTCTTTGAAATTCATTGAAATTCCGATGTTGGAGTGGATAAATTTGACCTTCCAATGTTGGGAATCCATAAATTTGAAGTGTACACTTTCAGTAAATGTTTCCCTAGTAAAATCATTATTTGAAAGACTATATAAGATTTACTTTTACTTTTTATTTTGATGCAAACTTTTATTTGCAAGATAATTAAACAATTACGAATTTTTAAAATGAAACTGCTATCGCTTAAATATTCATATTATATTTTTCCATTTTTATAATAAATAAAAGTAGTTTCTGTAGGCGCGTATTGTAGTTTTTGTCGTGCTTACATTTTTCAATTTTTATAATAAATAAAAATAGTTTCTGTAAGAGTGTATTGTAGTTTTAATCGTGCTTACACTTACTTGATATTTTTTTTAAAATCTCTTCTTACACTTCCATTTTAAAATCTCATTTTTCCAATCTTCGAATTTAATATACAAAATCTTCGTAATTTTATTTTCAAATTTAATTACATTTAATATCATATTATTTATTTTTGAAAAATAAAATTAAGTTTGATTACTGTGTGTAAGTTTAAGAAGTGATAATTGAGACTATGTGATTCATTTTACTATTTTTAATCATACTTCTTCATTTTTGTGAATATCACTAGATGTAATGAGTGCTAAATGGACTATTCAAAAACCATGAGAAATTAGTCAATTACAACTACTTCTCATAAAAATAATCATAGATAAATGACTTACTTAAATCCTAAAAAATAATATATAATATAATACAGTGCTAAAAAATCCCTCAATACTTAAACAAAAAAATATTTAATATTTATAATTTATAAAATTATAATATATCCCAGCAATATAATCCATAAAAATAATTTAGTTTCTAAACAAATATAAAATTACTTTGCACACCAAATATTTGCATACTACTAACCTTACCGATTTCATGCATTTTAAAAATGAATGTTGTCTATGATTTATGTTGTTAATGGTTATGGGGGCTTTGCTTAACAAGCTTACATAATAAATCAGCTATCTCAGCGCAGGCCACTGAGGCATGCTAGTTGTCTAAATCTCAAATGATAAATATATTTTTGTCCACTGGATCTAGTAATTTATTCGGAATATAATTTTTTTAAGTTAGAACTTGGCAATTTTTGGATTGCAAAGTTTTAAATTTGTAGTATTTTCATTATAATTTTAAAACACTGGAAATAGATTTTAACATCATCAAAAATATTTGAAGCACTCTAAATGCGACAACTGCACAACTTTAACTTGATTTTTAAAATTTCCAACCTAATTCGACCAAAAATCTAGGAAAAAAACAACATTTAGAAAGTGAAATTGTGTACTGTTTACACTGCGGGATGACTTTATAGTATGACTGCGAGAGTGCCGCTGAAGCATGTGAGTGCTAATTCTCAGGTCATAAATATATTTTATAATATACGTATGTGGTATTAATAAATATTAATTTTTATCTGAACCGCATACAACTCAATGTAACAATTTTACCTAAAACCTCTATCGGGGCATAAAATAATTATGCACAACATTTTGACAAGGGGACAATGGACAAAAGTAGGAAAAAGTTCGTGGCAATTATGCATAAATCTTCACGATAAATCAAATAAGCTAGACATCACAAATTGAGTTTTTATGAGTGTTGGAAGAGTTATGATATTAATTACATATCAAAATTGTTAAGATTGTATAGTGAAGATGTTTTTTTTGATATATTGTGATTTTTTATTATTTAAAATGTGTTTTTTTTAAACGGTAGGTTATGATTATAGGTTTTTGTTTTGAGGAAATCAAAGAGAATTTAGTTGAAAATACTAGAGAATATTGTATTATTGGAGAGAGTTTGTTTCTTAGTTGTACAAGTGTCTTCGATTAAGATTAGTTCCTATTTTCTAGGAGTTAGTTCTAACCTCCCTAAATTGATGTAAACCTATATATTTTTGATTTGATGATTAATTGAATAGAGCATTCTCTGCTTGGGAAATCTCTAGGTGCAACTTGCTCACTTGTGAGTTGCTAGTTTTAGTATATAAGTTTCTTCTATTTTTAACATGGTATCTCGTGAGCCTTAATGGTTGGTGAGTGTCTTAGTCGCTAAATCAAGTGCTTTAGTGATTGGAGTGCCGCAGTAGAAAAATCGAGTGCCTTAGTGGCAGAATCGAGAGCCTTAGTGGCAACAGTGGAGCCTTAGTGGCTGATTAATTCGAGAGCCTTACTGGTTGGGTGTGTTGTGAGCCTTAGTGGCTGGGGAGACGCAATAGATTTTTTTTTTCTCTTATGCACATTAGAGTAGCATGGAATTTTGTGAGAGGAGATTTTTTTTTTTTTTCTTCTCTTGTTGTTATAAGGCACTTTGCAGGTTATACACATGGCGTTATAACGTAGGTGAGTGTCAACAAGCATCGCGTTACAAGTGGTAAACTTACCTCCTTTCTACAACATGCGGGTTCCTTGAAGATTCAAAACGTTAGAGAACTAACACGGTTCTTTTAATGAGACGAGCGTTAGTTACAACACTAACGTGGTTCTATTTAACGATAGGAGAATTAGTAATGTTGCCCAACTTAACGAGATGAGCGTTAATGGATCTGGTGCACTGTGGTGGATTTGTGGTAAGCTGGGAGTAGTAGAAAATTGAGTGGACAGCGTGGATTGTGGTTTTTGTAATGACGCCAACACTGAATCTCCACAACCTCAATTTAAATTGAGATCCCCTGTAAAAATTTGGTGGCCGAGATCTCTGTGTTGGTGTCAGTTTTTTTTAAAGTTGAGATCACCTTGTTGTGGAGATCGCTCCTTAATCGACTGTTGGAGATTGAATATCTTGAGGCGGATCCATAGATCGACCTGTCAGAATGAATAATCATATTGCATAAGCGTACTTGAATGAGAGAAATAAGCTCGATGGGTCAAATTACACCAACTGGAAGTTAAAATTACAGACACTTCTCGAGGGTTCGAGTGCGTGGGCAATCACAAATGGGGATGAAGCGAAGCTGACCATAGCCAGAGGTGGACGGCTACAACAATCCAAGATTGGGAGAAGAGGGAGAAAAAAATGAAGGTGTTGTTGAATATGTCAGCGAAGGACAATATCATCCCTCACACCAGAGAGTGTAAATATGCCAATGATATTTGGGAGACTCTCAAGGATCTATATGATACAAAGAACACAAATCGAGTATTCTTTCTAAAGAGTAAGATTCTCTCCATCATAATGGAGGAGAATGAATATGTTGATGCATACATCTCTCAAATCAAAGACCTGAAAGACAAGTTGGGTGATATAGGGGAGAAAGTGTCGAACACTGATATTGTCATGATTACCTTGAATGGTATGATTGATGATTATCAAATGTTTATTACAGGGATGGAAGCGAGGGATAATTCTCCCACCTTTGAAGAGATGACAGGGATCTTGATGTAGGAAGAAGAGAGGCGGATGAATCTGAAGCCTCGGAGTGAAGATCTCACATTGATGGCGAAGAAAAAACTTTTCAGAGGAAAACCTAGAGCGGGACAGAAAGGCGGTGTGACACCTCAGAAAATTCCACTATCAGGTATGTCTTCGGCCAGAAATGATTCAGGAACCAAGTGTTTTTATTGTGGTAAATCTGGTCACATTGCTTAACATTGTTATAAAAAGAGGGTTGATGAAGCGAGACATAAACAAAAGAAAAATACAGAGAAGTTTGCTGACAAAGACCAGAATCTTGAACTCAAATTGTTTGTGTCTGATTATGCTCTTTCTACTGAAATTGAGTTCAAAAATATTTATAACTGAAATATTTTATAAATGAAAATATAAATATAAATAAAAAAACAAAACAGTTACGCTAACTAAACAAAGTGATCATTCTCCCTTTATACATTTTAACATTTTATTTTATATCATTACAAATTATTCATTAATTCATTAATGGATTAAATTAAAATAAAAAAATTATATACAAAATGCATACAATCAGTTACATAATACAAATAAAAATTTACTATCACACTAACATGTTCTTTATAAACATTTTATTAACACAAAAAATGCATGAATCTTACACTTGTCTTCAATATCGATTCTCTCCAAATAGCAAAGGGTCCCTCAACATCGACATCTATGGGATCCTAATGAAATCTAGACAACATGCCTCTTGAAATTGTGTAAGATCCCTTTCCTGATGTTATCTAGAAAAACAAGGGAGCTGCAAGGCAGCAAGTCCCTGCCTTGTGTAGCCAACCACACAGAAAAAGTTAAACAAAGTTTTGGAAGTCTTGTAGTCACAATGTAGTCACAAGACCAGCCACGCAGAAAAAGTTAATACTCCCTTCCAGCGATAGACTTCTCGCAGAATACTGTTTCAATCGATATTTGATTCTTGCCAATGGATTCAAATTTCAGATAATTTATATGGTTTAGTTGGGATTGATTGATTCATTCATTGGGCTGGGATACCCCGGGCTTCTACACTTTAGCTCATGGGATCCTTCGGATGTGAGAAGGAAAGAAAAATGGAAGGCAGGCTGGTAACCACCTATTTACAATATAAGACTTGTCAGGCCAAGTTTGCGTGTTGTATTTGTGTTTGTGTGAGATACATTTCTGATTATTTATTATTATTTAAAATTTCACTGTGAAGTATCCACTTTTCTTAATAAGTTCGATTTATCCAATCTTAATTTATAAAACAAAAAATAGTAATCTTAATTTATATCACCCTAATACCATAATACAACAAAGTTTCTTGGCCAAACATTATTGTTGAAACTGAAACTGTTTACAGAAACCAAAACAAAAGAATCTAATAACAGTTTGCATGCATTTTATGTGTCCTTTGAATAATTTAAAAGTGCAACTATACAAAGCTATTAACAAGTTAATTCCTTTGGATGTACGGGCCATATTAAAGATTGTAGAGGCTCTCGGAATTCATAGAAAGAAAACATGTTCTACATGTTGGTAATGAGATGATTTCTGCGTTGCTAATCCTTACAGCCATGAGCTGCCTAAGACTCAAGCGATAACCCAAACAACCATGAAGATGAGGACAAGGCTTGAGTAGGACCAAAGACCAGCAAGGAGGGTGAGACTAGAGATATGGCACGAGAGACAAAAAGACATATTTCCAGTCAATAGCTCCATATACAGAATCTAGTCTTACAAGGTAAAGAACTGTTACTAGTGCCTATGTTACTTGTTACTAATTCCTATGTTACTTGTGCTGCTGCAGGTTATATATATGCGGTTATATATATGATATTGGATTTATATCCGTCTCAATAACCTATAGAATCAATAACCTATAGATTCTAGGGTCGATTGGGGATACAAATGAGAGGAAAAGGCTGGTTAGGTATGTGCAAAATCTCAGAAAAATAGTGGTTTCCACAGTTTGCCATACCATTGCAATAAGCCCCTGTAAAAGCCCCTATAAAAGAGTCATAGGCAAGAGCAAAGCCATCGGTATAAAATGTAAACAACCCGACTCTCTGAACCTTCCAACAGTAGGCGCCCAATGGTAGCACCGAGGGTTTGGGTATTGTTACTTGCAATTGAAAGGGGCAAGTCTTAAATAGTTGTTGCCCAATAAAATACAATACTGATATAGAATAAAAATTTAGTGTGATATACAATGAAAGTTGGGTGCTAAAAACTCATTGTACAGGAGGGTTTACGTTTGGAACATGCCAAGCACCTGCAACAGAAATAGAGGCATTGTAACCTTCTTCTCTTTGTCGAGAATTTGTGTTACCCGAGGATTGTTGTAGCAATTACTTCGGAGAAACTGGAACAAGTGTTGATCCCACGAATTAATTAATGGAATAATTTAACCCAATTTTTCTGATACTTTTCTCCTACTACTAGTGCCTTAGGCGCCCTTGTATCATCTACTCCTTGTACCAAGATAAGATAATCTGCTGCTAAAACTGCACCTCCAGCACCAAAACTGCACCCTTGTATCATCTACTCCTTGTACCAAGATAAGATAATTTGCTGCTAAAAATGCACTTGCAGCACCAAAACTACTCCTCCAGCAAAACTGCACCTCCAGCACCAGCAGAGGCACCTTTGTATCTACTCCTTGTACCAAGATAAGAGAATTTATTTCTAAAACTGCACCTCGAGCATGAGCAGCTATTGATGACTATGAAGCAACGCTTGAAGCATAGTCCTTGAAGCACACGTTGAGCCCTTGAAGCACACATTGAAGTATCCGTTGAATAAGCACCACCAGCTGCATAGACAGGTGCAGAGTGCTAGACGCGTGGTTAACATGCAGAGTGTTGGTAGCTAAGTAAGATAGATCAGTAAGTAAGTAAGACTATTTTCATATAACGTTTAATGTTGGGAACTAATGTTAGCATTAGTTCCGAGTTGTTTCTAGCAACAAACCTAACGAAAATATAACATATGATTTTGGCATCCCTAATGAAAATGTAACATATGCTTTTGGCATCCTTGCCTCGGGAAGAGGCCAAATAAGATGAAAAATAACTTGATTGGTGTTTGAAATTATTCCATAAATTTTATTGGTTAATAAAGTTTGAGCGCTTAAAAAGTTAGGATAGTCGGGACATAGATTAATGCTATAGACATCGTTTCGATTACTATAGTCCTGCCGTGCTGCGACAGGGACTAATAAATTGTATAGTGTGTGCTTGTTATTTCCCATGTAACATAATAAAGGTCATATTTTATAGTGAGGACAAGGGGTATGCATTATGGGTTATTTATGATTTTGTTAGCCCCCCTATAAATTTTTGACAAGCAAACAGGGGGCTAAATGTTTTTGAGCCTACAAGGAATGCGTTTCCTTTGGAAACACATCATCCTTGAAGCCTCCTTGTGCCTTTTGTCCTTTGATAAAGTACCCTCTACTGATTTCCATTATAAAACCTCTCTGTTTGTGAAGAAAAGCTCAAAGGCCTATCTCCCTTTCCCCTTATTTCACCCCCACTTAGCCTCTATTTTATTCGCCCTTGTCTCCCCTTCTATTTCCTTTCTTACCCTTCAAATCCCCCCAAAATCCCCTTTAATTTCTTTCCAAATCCTTTATAACCACTTCCCCTTTCCATACCCTGCCATGTATTACAAATAAACTCTATTGTAAAGTTTATGTTATATAATATGTAACCCGCCGATGTTTTCATCGTGAATATTTGCGATGCAATCTGATCGCGCCGTCGCACTTTTCGCCCATCGCAGATTGCACTCATCGCATGATCGCATTTTCACTTGTTCGTTTGATCGATCCATCGCAAACATTTGCGATGCGATCTGATCGCGTCGCAAATCCTCCATCGCACTTGCGGCCATCGCTTGTCCTCTCCGATTTGGTGTGAGCCGTTGATCTGGTCCCCAGATCCAATGGCCAGCGCTCAATCGCGCCCCCCGCCCATTCGCAATCGCAATTTCCAGTCGCGCGACCCTTTGCATCTCCCGATTGCTCCTCTGTCGTCGGTCTGCCTCCAAATTGGACGGTTGGCGCTTCATTGCACCCCGCCAGTCGCCTCGCACTTCCCAATCACTTCCCCTTCCTCAATCACAATTGGAAGCTATAAGTGTGCGTCCCTCTCGTCCATCGCGATTGCGATTCTCCGACTAAGCCTTAAGCGTCTGTTGGGTATAATATCTAACGGTTGAGATCTGATCGCCATCCGCCTCCGGCTGGGTCCCACCTCATCGCATTTCACTGCATTCCCTTCACATTTATTTGTGTTTTGTTCGAAGTCTAAAGTCT